>JAJJHY010001290.1:1871483-1938186 GCA_021224005.1 Drosophila setifemur
TAATACAAATAAACATTTTTTTAATTCCTCTTTATGAATATTTTTAAACTCATTTTAAATTAGAAAATATGCACCTCGATTGTCCGAATTTAATGTTAATCATTACTATTAAAATTTAATTACAAAATTGTATTCAAATAACTAATTAAATTGTTGTCTCCCCTTACAGATACCAACGAGACCAACTCCTTGGCCAAGTGGAGCTCCTTGGAGCTGTTGGGCGAAGGCGACGATAGTCCGCCACCGCATGGCGGATCCTCCAGCGCGGGTTCGGTTGGAGGGCGTGGCAACTCCAGGCAGGAGGACAGCATATTCAACCAGGACTTCCTGATGCGCGTGGCCTCGGAGCGGGGCAATAAGCGTCAGTTGCGCTCCTCGGCCAGTGTGGATCGCAGTCACGATTCCTCACCACCGGGATCACCCAGTACGCCATCTTGCCCGACCACAATACTGATCCTGGTTGTCCATGCAGGATCCGTGCTGGACGCAGCCAGTGAGCTGACGGCCAAGAAGTCCGATGTGACCACGTTCCGGGGATCTTTTGAGGCGGTGATGCGTCAGCATTATCCCAGTCTGCTGACCCATGTGACCATCAAAATGGTGCCGTGCCCCTCGATCTGTACCGACGCCCTGGGCATCCTCTCCAGCCTCAGTCCGTACTCCTTTGACGCCTCGCCATCGGCGGCGGATATACCGAATATTGCAGATGTGCCCATTGGAGCCATACCACTCCTGGCCGTTGCCTCGCCGGAGTTCCAGGAGACGGTGAACAAGACGGTGGCAGCTGCCAATATAGTTTACCATGAGTTCCTCAAATCGGAGGAGGGTCACGGCTTCTCCGGCCAGATCGTGATGCTGGGCGATTCGATGGGCTCCCTGCTGGCCTACGAGGCGCTGTGTCGTTCCAATGGCAGTCACCCGGGCACGGCCTCCAACTCCGATGTGCCCTCCAACGTTAATCCCCATAATCCGCTCTCCGCCCGCCACTCGCGGGTGGATGACGAGGAGCGTTTCATAGAGGCGGACTTGGATGCCAAGCGCCTGCTGGTGGCACCATCGCCCCGGCGTCGTCGCTCCAGCTCCTCCAGCGACTCGCGGACCAGCAAACTGGACTTCGATGTGTGCGATTTCTTCATGTTCGGCTCCCCGCTCTCGGTGGTCCTCGCTGCCCGCAAGCTGCACGATTCGAAGGCCGCTTTGGCCCGGCCCAACTGCCACCATGTGTACAATCTGTTCCATCCGACCGATCCGATCGCCTCGCGCCTGGAGCCGCTGCTCAGTGCCAGGTTCTCCATCTTGGCCCCGGTCAATGTGCCGCGCTACGCCAAGTATCCGCTCGGGAATGGTCAGCCACTGCATTTATGTGAGTTCAGGTTTCAATGAAGTTTCAAATGGTTCTCTAAATGTTTGAAGATCATCGAATTTATTGTGGTTTCATGGATTTTCCTTTGGGTTTTTTTTTCAGTGGAGGTGATTCAATCGCATCCGCAGCACTTTAACGATGGCAACAACTTGCTGGCGGGAAGGCGTTTATCCGATGCCTCGATGCAGAGCACGATATCGGGTCTGATTGAGAATGTCTCCCTAAGCACGATCCACTCCCGTAAGTAGCTTCATCTCAACTAGTTGAGTATTAAACCCGAGTCCCAATTAAAACCCAATTTGTATTCCTTAGTTCAAAACAAGTGGTGGGGCAGCAAGCGATTGGACTATGCCCTTTACTGTCCGGAGGGACTGAGCAACTTTCCGGCGCACGCCTTGCCGCATTTATTCCATGCCAGCTACTGGGAGAGCCCCGATGTGATTGCCTTCATCCTGCGCCAGATTGGCAAGTTCGAGGGCATACCGTTTGTGGGCTCTAACGATGACAAGGACAACGCCGCCTTCAATCCGGGCCAGCCGCGGGAGAAGTGGATCAAGAAGCGGACCTCGGTGAAGCTGAAAAATGTGGCCGCCAACCATCGGGCGAACGATGTGATCGTGCAGGAGGGCAGGGAGCAGCGATTGAATGCAAGGTTCATGTACGGCCCCCTGGACATGATCACGCTGCATGGGGAGAAGGTGGATGTGCACATAATGAAGGATCCGCCGGCGGGCGAGTGGACCTTCCTCAGCACCGAGGTGACGGACAAGAACGGGCGCATCTCCTACAGCATACCGGACCAGGTCTCCCTGGGCTATGGCATCTTTCCGGTGAAGATGGTGGTCCGCGGCGACCACACCTCGGTGGACTGCTATATGGCGGTGGTGCCGCCGCTAACCGAATGCGTGGTGTTTAGTATTGATGGCTCCTTCACCGCCTCCATGTCGGTGACGGGCCGGGATCCCAAGGTGCGGGCAGGCGCCGTCGATGTCTGCCGGCACTGGCAGGAGCTGGGCTACCTGCTTATCTACATCACCGGGCGCCCCGACATGCAGCAGCAGCGCGTCGTCTCCTGGCTGAGCCAGCACAACTTTCCCCACGGCCTCATCTCCTTTGCCGACGGCCTCTCCACCGATCCGCTGGGCCACAAGACGGCCTATCTGAACAATCTGGTGCAGAATCACGGAATCTCAATCACCGCCGCCTACGGCAGCAGCAAGGACATCAGTGTCTACACCAATGTGGGCATGCGAACGGATCAGATATTCATTGTGGGCAAGGTGAGGGTGCAGGATATATTACATATCTCATAACATAAGCTTTAATTATGATTTTCCATCGCCCAGGTGAGCAAGAAGCTGCAGGCGAACGCCACCGTTCTGAGCGATGGCTATGCCGCCCACTTGGCCGGACTCCAGGCTGTGGGAGGATCTCGACCGGCCAAGGGCAATGCCCGGATGGTCATTCCGCGCGGTTGCTTCAACCTGCCTGGTCAGACGGCCAATCCGCGACGCAGAAGGTAAGACGAAGCTGTCTCCGCTGGCCAACCGCTCGGGGCTCCACTGTATATAGAACCTACTATATATATATATACCTCTATGCATACATGTATATGTGTACTTGTCTGTGTATGTGTTTAGTGTAAATAGGCCGCAGCATTTGTGTATGTTGATGTTAAATGTTTGTGTTATGTACAGTTCGATGTCTTCAGTTTGTGGCCAAAGTTATGTAACTAAAAGATACAATGAAAAAGGGATTTGAAATCAGAATAACTAGTAAACTTAAATATTAAAGTATTCTTTTGTAATATAATTATTTACTTATTGTTGATTAGTTGAAATGTATTATTTATTAGATTACCTCAAATCAAATGTTGCTGACCTAACAGCAAGATTTAAGCAAAGTTACTACTATTTTTAAGTTGCCAAAGCTGAAGGCATTAATTGATTTAGCATTTAGTTTACCCTGTATTGTAATCCCGCCTTATTGTTGTACAAACATTTTTTGTGTGGCTTCTGTTTGTTTTTTTTTTGTGTTTTGGTCGCATGGCCGTGATTTTCAAGCAGCTTTTGTTTACTTCCACCATGAAGGCGGGGCCGTGACGCTAACAACCCATCCAACCATTCCATTTGGTGTAACCGACTACATGTTGTTGTAGGCAACGTGTCCAGGTGTGGCAACCGCCACCTGAACCCGAAACACTTGCCACGAAATGCGAAATTCAAGTTCTATTCACCTAATCTTGCACTCTTCCCTTGCCCAACGGCCAAAATCCAATGGCACCTCTCGAAACCGGTAGCAATGCTTTCGACCTGCAATTGGCCAACATCAGTCCTAGCAGCAGCAGCAGCATCAACAGTCCCACCAGCGGTAATCACATCCTCCTGGCCCAGCTGATTGAGAATGCCATTGAGAAGGACACGCCAGCTGCCTAGGGGCGATCGAAATCGAATCCCTACAGGATTCCCCCTTCCATCCTCTCAGAACTAGTCCTAGCCGCGAATTGTATTGTATTTGATTGTATTTTACAGTCTTAAGTTTCGCTTAGGGGAAATGCCGCCGTATTACTTTTACGCTATAAGTTGTTTACTATTATGATTATTACTGTATTACTATTATTATTGCATATTGTACTATCCTTATTTGTAAACGATATTATTGTTATTGTTTGATCAACTACGAACAAAGAACACCTAAACACATATTTATAAAATGCATAAAATGCATAAAATGCTAAATAAATGCAGTTTGCTAGAACTGAATATATATGTATATATATATAGAGCTGCCTAGTGATAAATATGATTTATAATGTTTCGATTACGATTTGTATCTTTTCTTTGTTGGATCTTTGATTTACGGATAACCAATCCGAAAACATAAAAACGCTTTAAAACGCTTCACCACGCTGACCAACCGCATACTCCCCACGATCGCGTTCAAAACCCACCACGCTGACGACAAACTCACCTACCTCACTTGCACACCAACCAATTGAATAATAATAATAAAAACACTTGTCAACAAAATCAGGCTGCATGAACAAGCAACGAATGAGAATTGAATTGCTGCAATGCCAAAAGTACTTTTGCAGGAACCACTCACACAGATGAGGATGAATAACTCTAACTCCACGATAAACCAAACAAAGCATCTTGTAAACAAATAGTGAAATCTAAACAAAAAACAAAAACAAAAGCAAATTGGTGTTAGATTTAGCGTTCTAGAATATATATTCCTCTACACTTTCTTTTGAGTTGTTTCGTTCTTATATATTTTGAAGCATACATAGTTGATTGATCCATTGGTGTTGTGCAGCAAAAACCAAAACAGTTGAAAAGCCCACAGAAATTATATACGAAATCAAGTCCCACACTCTCAACCCCGATCCAAAATTGAACTCTTTTTGAACTCTAACTCTATCTCTCTCTTTCCAAAAAACAAAATTTAATTGAAAAAAAAAACAAAAACAATACCGAAACACACATGAACATCACACCCACACCCTCACATCGACATTCAAATCGATAATTAGCAACGAGACGGGACTGTCATCGCCGATCAGGAGTGGTTATCTGAAGCGCAAGAGCTACCTGACCCACCACCACTAGGGGATAGGATATATAGACCGATCCCCACATATATATAGCCACGATCTAGTTGCATTCCCCTAGCCAACCACCTAGCGAAGCAGAGAGGACAACAACATCGATGCCTCCATACGCCCCACATCCGTGTATATATATATATATATCACATAACTATATGTATATGTTATATACCATATATTGGGAATCCAACAACGGTGTAAAATAATTATCAAAAATCAAATTGCAAGCGAGAAAAACAAACAAAACAAAAAACAACATTTAACCAAAGTCAAATGTGTCACGCGGTAAGTAGTCATCTATATATATATTGCACAACTATATGATTAATCTGAAAACTAGCTATAGAAGGGTGAACAAAACTCAAGGAGGAGGAGGGATACTTTAAGGGGATTCCAAATTATACCAGAAACAATACTTTCAGAATAAACTTAACATATTATTTATAAATATTTGTTTCTATTCCCCTCTAGGTACCTGGAAAGAAAGACTGTTTCCTCCTGTTGTTTGATGGTTTTCCAAACCACTTAAAGCATTGAAAAAGAACAAAAACAAAAACAAAAACTACACGAAACCAAAACCAAAACCGATCTTAAAGCTATATATACTAAAGAAATTATTAAAGATATATATACAACAAAGAATATATATTCCAAATATAGAACCGTTAAACATATGCAAGCGAACCAAGTTCAAACAAACCAAGTGAGAGGAGGTACAACAATTGAAGGACAAAACTAATGACGAAACCCATGATCTCCCGGGGGAAGGATACACACTGAAAATAAAATGCGGCTGAAGGGCGGAGAAAGCGTTGCAAAATCAAATGGCAAATTTAATGCATTTCTTGACAAACAACAAAAAAACTAAAAAAAAAAACAAAAAAACACAAAAAATCACATCAAAAAGTATAAATTAACGGCTTCCGTATACAAAAATCTATTTATGTGGGCGTGAAAAATTGAAAACAAGTTTTCGAAATTGAAAACCCCAAATCGTCATCAAATGAAATTGAAAACAATCTGTAATCTGGTCCCAGTAACATGAAATCTCCATAATTGTGATAGTCTTTCGCTACCAAAAAAACAAAAACAAAACCAAAAAAAAAACTAAAACTAAAAAAAACACAGAAGGAAGGAAATTATTGAGTCTTACTCTAAAAGGAAATTTGTTATTTGGAAACTAAAAATTAAATCGAGGAAATTGCTTTTTTGCTGGCCAAAAAATGAGGAAAGAGGTAATGAAAGTTAATAATGTTACGAGTGTAGGGAAAAGCATGGATACTCGTATCGTGTAAACCGATTTTGTGATACCAAAAACTAAAAACCTAAAACCAAAGTTGAGTTCAAGATGGGATGAAGCCATGGCAGAGATCTCGTATTAGCAACCTAAACCAAACAAAGGCGACCTGATGATGCAACCGGGCATTCGATATGACCGATACCGATACAAACTACAAGTATATATACACAACACTACACAACCACTATGTACGCATAACGCAGTTATGCAAAGTCCACACAAGTTAACTATCAACCAATAACACAACTTGTACACGTAAACCAAGACAGGAAATCCAGATGTTAACCCGAAACAAGTCACTCGGAGTGTTTTTAATCTGTTTGATTTGTGTATTTAGCTATACCTAAGCTAAGCCCCCAAGTTGGTTAACTCTCGATTCGTTGGGTTATTAAGAGAGAAACATATGTACGAGTATGTACTTCCTAAGCGGAAAGAGGAGGATTTATTGTATATAAGGAAATATATACCAATACTATATACTGTATGTTTATCAAGCGCAACTACATTAAGGACTTTCTGATGTTTGGCTAACTGGAACTGGATCAAAATGGCTCCGATCAAATACCACTAGTCCGGCTCTACGTTCCTCTAATCTCTATTCTCCATTTACCTATTTGTTTTTAATTTTTTGTTTTTTGTAGCCAGTACGAAACTATAAATTAGAGCGTAAGAAATATTTTCGACGACTTTCTGCCACACCCCCAATTACGAAGATCCTATATAGAAGAAATAGCAAGTTGTTGGAATTTGGAATAAGGGGATTGCCAAGTCCTAGCCCATAAATATACACCAGGTACTCTTAGAGTCGAAGGATTTATGTCTGTGTACTTAGCTGATAAATGTATAGCATTTCTGCAACTACAAATTCTACAGATGGATTCCTGTTTCTTGTTTCGACTTCCAAGTGATACAATTCTCTGTACCTGAATAACTTTTCCACATTTGCGAGCTAATCGATTGAAATCGATGGAATTTCACTATAGTTAAGTTGTGGATGAACCAAGGTCCCCCACATTGATTGATTGATATTTGATGCTTGACTTGCATTTTCAATTCTTCTAACATATATAGTATACGTACATATATGGCCCTCCCTCTTACTCTGACTCCCTCCCTAGAATTTCCAACCAAATGCAACTTCCCAAGCTAAATAATGCATTGGGCGAAATTGAATTGATATTTTGAAACCCACCATTTTAGATGATAAGCCGTAAGACCCCCTAGCCCACACGATGATATATGTATGGTACATACCATATGTACTATATGTACTATATGTACAATGAGGTTACAATGATAATTGGCACGAAAGCGGTTTAACATACTACAAGCAATTGTTACGTACGCCTGTGCGTATATTAAATATTAAGTGCAAAAGTCCAGGAATAAATACTACCCATTCAGAATAGAACAAGAAACACAATTACGAACAGCAAAAATATAAAATTATTTATGGAGAACAAATTCTACAAGCAGAAAAAAAGCGAACAACAAAAAAAAATATGCGGAGCAAGCCAAATGCAATCTATTTACAAAACAAACACAAAAAAAGCGAGTTGAGGCAAAACAAGAAGGAACACAGAAGAGTTATAGATAACAGACAAGGGGGGCGTATATATATATATATATGTATATCTATATATATATTTAATACTCGTACCCAGCAAAAAAAAGAATATAAATATTTTATAAGCCAATTGTCGTCGGAATTGGAGTATAAAAGTTAGCAAGAAAACAAGATATAGACGGCAGTAAAAATATTTTTCGATGTAAGCTGTTTGTTAGAGAAAGATGAAAGATCGTTCGCAAATTAGCGATCAGGATGGCTATTCCAGAGTTAATTATTTCAAAGAAAAATCGAAAATAAAGCGATTGGAAAGAAGATAAAATATAAAAAAAAAAACAGAAAACAAAAACGAAACAAATGTTCTATTTGATGTTGCAAATGAGAAAAATAAATAAAACATGCTATGTGAAAAAAAAGATTAATGTTGATTGATGTTTATTTAATTATTGGGAAAGGGATCATCTGGTACAGTGCGTTTCACTACAATCAATGTTCTTTAATATATATTTTTTGTTCACTTTTAAACTGAAATTATAGGTAACTCCAAAGTTGATCATAAGTTGCTCTTTGATTTAAATATGTTTTAATATTCCCCTGATTTATGTGTTTAATGTCATGAGGGGAACTGCCCCCATGAGCTGTTCCAATAACTCATCATATCGCGAAATATAAACCAAGCTGTTTATTTGCTCAATCATACGAGAAGCTAATCGGAATTCAACTCTCAAATTCAAAGCGAGCAGCTAACAAGCACATTTTGCAAAACAAAAAGCAAACAGAGCTCTCGAATGATTGACAGCCGAGCTATATAGTATATAATCCAGCTAGAATGCCAGTTGGATGATCATCCATTATCATGTGCCAGATTTTAAACTACAGGCTAACATCTCTAAGCTGAACTTAGTTTTTGTTGCCAACTAATAATATGATATGACCTACAGTTAAATGTGTTTTATAATTATATAGTTTCTTATGGGATGCAAAATTGTTTCATTAAACAAACACTTTAAGTTCCATTTAACCTTAGAAATACTAAACAAAAAATCAAGAACTGACATCAGTTACTGAAGCTTAGTATGTATATAGTGAATCGATCTAAATCACGCCCCATACAGGTTCCACTACAGATAGAGATAGAGTCTAGAATGGCATTCAACCCTCGCACAGTTTCCACAGTCACATACAAATACTTTATTATCAATCAGGTTTGGTTGTTTACATTAACTACAATCGTCATTCACGGTCTTGGAATGGAAAGAATACAAAAGGGGAGCGTAGGATATAGGGGGTGATATATAGTTTGGTGTAATAGTGTGGGAAATAGAGTTACACCTTGGGCAGACCCGCCGAGATGGAGCTCTCGATGCCGCAGTGATCCTGGCCGCGCAGGATGCGGAAGAAACCATTGTCACCCCAGTCGGTGTTCCACGAGTTGGCGATCAGCCAGTAGGGCACCTTTTCCTCGCCCCAAACACCCCAGCCCAAGATGCGAATCGCGTGTCCGCCCAGCTCCTTGCCGTGCTCATGCTGGTACACACCGTCCTTGTACAGAATCAGGTCCTCATAGACGGTGAAGGCCCCCTCCACTGGCCCGTTGGTCATGATCTCCTCCTGGATGTCGCGGACATTGCGGTGCACCGAGTACGACTTGGAGCCAAAGTGCTTGTCCTTGGAGTACTCCACGCTGTAACTGTTCTGACACTGGTGCTGACATTTTGGAGTTCCTTTGCCATGGTCACAAGGCGGGCGGGTTCCGTTCACATGGTGTTCGCACGGGGAAATCTCGTAAGGACGGCAGCCCTATGGGATAAATATTATTATTATTACGTATAACTAAAGTAAAGAAGTCTTTGCTAAAATCGAAGGTTCAATTTGTATTCCAATCCATATTTGATAATTAGAAAAAAACATAACTTTGTTAAATATACTTGTATGTAGTTTGCATCTTTAAAATCATATTATTTGAATAGTTTTACAAAGCTTTTTATGGTTTTAAATATCATTCTAATCAACCTCTTTAAGTAATGAATTTATAATAATTAAACATTGTGACTAATATATAATAAAAACATTAAAAGTACATTGCAATCGACTAAGAAGTTTATAAAAATGAAAATTCATTGGAAAGCCACAGCCTATCAGCTGTTTAAATATTAAAGCCTGATTCCTTTTAAGTAAACATATCCCAATAAATACATCAACTAGAATTTCAATGCCATTTAAGCAAACTACAATTGTAAATTTGTAAAAAATTGCATTGAAATAATTAATTTGTAAACTTCTTTTGTTTGCAATTCAAAGAAAAATTGAATATATATTTAAAATTGTGTTTTCAGTGAAATGAATATCCGGAATTGGAAGATTAGCTTTTAAATATGCAGCACAACAAACAAATAAATGGAAACTATAATCTCGAAAACAAGTAATAACTTTTGCCAAAACGCACATTAATTCATCATTTATGAACAACAAGATTTGCATTATACAAAAAGTTGTTTCTTTGCGATAAGACTTAAATTTTAAAGGGGCGTTCAAAACAAACAAAAATTTAAAATTTTTAGATTGTGGAACAACGAACCTGATTGGATTCGAAGGGTCCACCGCTGACGATGCCCTTGCGCGTCCAGTAGGCCCAGGCAGCTCCCGGGAAGCCTCCGTTGCAGCCGAAGCCGCAGGTGTGGCAACAGGACACCAAATCATCAGCCGAGAAGTGGAAGTTCAGCTTGCCACCGGAATGGATGCACACCTGTCGAATAAATTGCGAAATTAGTCAGGGGAAAAAAAATAAAAATACAAAACTCAAGCCAAACAAAAGAGAAAGCTAAATGCAGGGAAAACAAAAGGCTGCCAACGAAATCGATAAGATAAGCTGCGGACTTTTTACGCAGGTGCTGGGAAAAATATACCTATGCAGATAATATATCAAATGTTGTTTTTCCTAAATGTTGTAACTAGGAGTGTAAAAGAAAATAATAAAGAGAAAATGTTCAAACTGCATGAAACTTGGGTTTTACGTGTTTATAAATATTCGGTTAACTATGTTTAATATGTTTTATATATGTATGATAAGATAACAAATATATTAACTGATTCACTACTGATTATGTTTGTTGCAATGGAAGTTCAACAGTATATTCTGTACATATTTTCTTCAATTTAAAAAGGTAAAAAAAATATTAAATCTAAACTGATTCAGGGCTTAAAGTTATTGTTGCAATGCTAAATTCAAGAAGTTTACAGGGTTTCAAGCCTAAATTCAAATTACTGGCTCCCATTCTTACCCGATCCGACATGGCCTCCACGGCGCCGAAGGCCCAGCAAGAGCCGCAGGAGCCCTGATCCCTGATCTCGCCGATGGTGGGACAATTGGCCCAGGTCTTCCGCGAATCGAACTGCTCGGGGATGTCCGCCGATTCGGCTATGCCCTGGTACACATGACCCAACACCTTGCTTTTGTCCGGCAAGGCGAATTTGTGGGCATCGGGATGAACGCCCATCAGTCCACGGATATGCTCCTCCGACACAGATTTATCAAAGTTGCGGCCCACCTGATGAAGATCAGGGAGTGTTAGCAAAATTTAATAAAATTTGTTGTAATCTATGGATTAATGTGATATTTTTCCGGGAATTCCGGTCACGTCAGCAGAGAAGAAACAAAGGGTTCTGTTGTTTTGATGTTTATCGGTTTTGCGTTTTACCTGCCAGGTCTTTGCCTTGCTGCGGACCAGCTCAATGAATTCGTCGGACAGCATGGACATCTCCTTGTCCTGCTCCATCTCCATGGCGGAGACCGTGGCCAGAAAAGCCACCAGTAGCAGTAGTTTCATCTTTCTATTCTCGATTTTCCACCGTCAAACAAAATGCGGTGACTAGACAAAATCACAAATCACGCTCGGTACAGAACAAAGTAAAATGGTGGAAGTGACGCGCCTCTAGAATTTCTCGGTTTTCTGACGGATCGCACCGCCGTTGTTTGCCTACTGCGTGAAAATCGAGAGATTTACGTTCTTTTGTCCGTTTTCCTCGCAGTTGTTTTTGTTTTCCCTGTGTTCAAAGCCAAAGCGATTAGCGGCCATTGATGGGAGATGGCAATGCAGCGATAGAACTATCGATGGTGGGAAGTGTGATGTGGAATCGATAGTTTGCTAGTGGAGAATTCCGTTAATTTTGAGACTGGAATTATTTATTTTACATTCTGAATCTTGTTTGTTTATTAAAATAATACTATTATAATTTAATTAATCAATATTATTAAGATTTTATTTTTGTATCGCAATTGCAAAAATTGTATATTGTTGGGTTGATTGTTTCCTAAAATACTTTATGTAAAATGTAAAAAGTGGCATCTCTGTTACAAATGCGCAGGAGTGGCATCACTAAATGTATAAATGCGTTACAAAATTTGATCTGGCAACGACGCGCTTTCATTTTGAGTTTTTAAAATTTATTTTTCCTTGATTTGTTTATTGTTTAATTCACGTAATAATTTTTATTGAGGTTCTGATGTGGCCCACCCCATGTAAGCAATTAAAATGTAATAACAATCTTTTCAATACACTAGCCACCTTCCAGCTACCACCTACCACCATTTCAAACAAATATAAAGAGGGAAAAAAATTTACAATTTCCTGACAAAACAAAATGTTAACCCACCCGAAAAAAAAATCAAGCAACTTGGGAAAGGTCAAAAACTAGGCCTCTCTTGGGACAAAGTCCAGCCAGATGCCGCCCTTGTGGGCGCCCACGAAGTTGTGCGGATCCAGCTCGATGCCCGGAAGGGTGCGGGGGCTGACCCGTACCTCAAATCCCAGGACAATGGCAGCCAGAGCGGCCTTGGCCATAGCCAGGCCCAGTCGCATTCCGACGCACTGCCTCGGTCCGTTGCCAAAGCCCAGGAACACGCCCTGCTGCCTCAGCCGCTTCAGGCCGCCGTCGAGGAAGCGCTCCGGTCGGAACTCCTCCGGCTCCGGGTAGTAGTCCGGGTCGTGATGCAGTCCGTAGACGGGTATCATCACATTATCCCCGGGATACAGTTTCAAGGGCTCCGAGTGATGGCTGCTCTGCAGCTCGTACTCCTGGGTGCAGGTCTTGGACGCCCATCCAGAGCCGGGATAGATCCGTAATCCCTCTGGGGAGGATCAGGTGGAGGATCAGATCAGATCAGATATGGAATAAAGCTACAAACTCACCATTAAAGCAGGCACTGAGGTAGGGCAGATCAATCAGTGCATCCAGATCGGGCAGCTCCAGCTTCCCACCCGGACTGGCCTCCACCAGCTCCTCCCACAGCCGCTGCTGGCATTCCGGATAGCGTCCCAGCTGATGGGATGGAACAATAAGGCAAAATATATAACTAAATGATTTTTCCGCCACCCACCATCAACAGGCAATGAGCAATCGCATCGGAGGTGGTGTCCAATCCATCGAACATGAAGGTCATGGCATGCGAGACCATGTCCTCCTCGCTGAGGTTGTGCTCCCTTTGCAGCTCCAGCAGGTGGTTGGTGAAGTCCTTCCGCTCCTGGGGCTGGGAGCGTCTCAATCTCAATGCCTCGCTGATCATTCCATTGAAGAAGCTATCATAGGTACGGGGAAAGACCTTCGGACGCAGGCGTCGTGGCAGGCTGGGAAACAAACCGGAAACGGCTCCGGCAATGGCCAGGCCCGGATTCTCACTGGCCATCTCTTGGGTCTGCCGGATGACCGGCAACGGATCCTTGCTGAAGCTGCGCGCCTGGATGCCCAGGACGCAGTCGAACAGGGTCTCGCCCGTGAAGCGCAGACCAAGCTGGAAGACATTAAAAAATATATATTATAATTTCAGGGAACAACAAACAGTTAGCTACGTCGATTCCATCGAATGGCTGCCCTCCAGCCAACTCCTTCCGGATAAAGTCGCCCAGATCCTGGCACACCCGCGCCATGATGGCGTGCAGGGTGCGTATTCGTCCATTGGTGAGGAGGGTGGAGAAGAGGGCCCTCTCCCGACGCCACTCGTCGCCATGGAGCACAAATGGATTGCGGGCAATGAGGCGATCCTTCGAGGTGTCCACCATCCGCGAGGCATCGTTGTTCTCGAAATGCCGAAAGGCGGTCACGAACACCTCGTACACCAGTCGGGGCTCCAGCAAAAGCAGCTTGGGGGACCTCAGGAGGAAGCAGCCCACATAGCTCTCCCTCTCCCGGTACTTCCTGCAAAGATATAGCAGAGATATAGTATGACAAATTGGTTTGCAGATCCAAAGCTCACATGTAAATATCGCGCATATCTGCTGTAAAATGCTGTCGTGGCCAGATGATGCTGGGAAAGGAGCCCAGCAGGGGCAGGACTCGGGGCTCCACCACGCCCCTCCTCCGCCAGTGGCCGAAATTGGACACCAGGAAGGCATAGATCAGTCCCAGCACCGTAACGATCCCCACCAGCAACGATCCAAGCATTGCGACAACCGGCGTCAAACTGAGGGGGTGAAATTAAATTAGCGTGTGTCGGCGGATTGCTCCATGGTGTGGCTTGGGATGGGTGGAACCCCCACTGCTGGGGATGGGGGTAGCGTGTCTCCACACATGTGTGTATTCCATATTCTGTATTATACCTTCTCAGCATTGCGTGATCGCCGGATTTCCCTGGTTCCATTATCAAATTAACTAACCAACGGATCGATTTTGTTACCGAACAAAACGCAGTTATTGATTACTTTAAAATTGGTAAACAAAACGCTTTCCCCGTTTAACTTTTGTAATTTTCTACCAACAAAAAAATATTTAAAATACATACGAAAATTTTAATTTAAAATTTCATGTTTGAGAAATTGTTGATATTAAATAGTTTATCTATTGAAATACAAGTTTCATGAAAAAAATTTATTTTAATTATATTGTTTTATTATATATTGTGATATTGTTTGCAAAATTAATTTGTTTATGAAATTATTTAATTCCTGGACTTTGACTTTATAATATTTACTTACATATATGGGGAATTCTACTCACTTAACTTTTTATGATTACTATGGAAATCTTTTCTATTTTTTAAAGATAATTCATTTAACGATTTGTAAAACAACACTATGTAAACGGAGTAAATATTTATTAACTATAATTTGTTGTGGAACATCTTCCTAGATCCAAATTAGCGACATAAGATTTGTAATGAATATTTACCGAGTACAACTGAGGGTCAGAAGTCAAAGTAAGAGATCAGAGATTAAGAAACCTGGCCTGGCCTGTTTGCCACACTTAATCCTTTGCTGAGGCATCTTTTAAGGGGATTTAAACTGTAGCACAATCCATTGGATGCGGTTTCTTCGGTCCGTCCCAATCAATCAATCGGATTTTCGCGGTAGTTCGCCTCATCAATCATCGATGATTGTATTGTCATTAATGGTCTCGGGACTAAAAAAAAAACGATTTAATATTCAATATCACAAATAAGATTAATACTGTTTAATAATCATTTAAAAAAAAAAGTTTATAATGGAATTTTCTCCAGTGCGGTTACACTTCCCATTAGCCTCTCGCATATGTTATTGACATTGTTTGGGGGGCAGACGAATCTCCGGATCAAGGCGTAGTCAATTGATGTGACCTCGTCGGGGCTGAGATGAAACTGAAACCAAATCAGAGCTGGGATGGTCACGGAGATCGTCGGATGCTCCATAGAGGCACAAAAGCGAAAGCTCATCATATTTATATAACAATTTTATTTATATTAATGTTTATAAGATGATATCCAAAGCAAATTATGATTGGTTGGGAGTTATTTATTAACGAAGTTTCAAATTATAAATAATATATACTTGGAAAATATACAAGTTCCAGTTCTTAGTCAATTGAGAATGTACATATCTATAAAATCGAAAATAAAAAAATGTTAGTATAATATTTGCAGCTCCTGTAAATTACTTTTCCCACAAATAAGAAAAAAACACTCGTTAAATTGAGTTTTTTAGTTTATGCATTTATTTATATTATATGGTGGGATCGGATTCTAGGACCGATCCCTCAAAATGAATTCTATGACACATTTTTGTTGGATTATACAAATGAATTTAAAAAAAGTCGTAGTTATCTTCTTGTATAATATAGGTATGGTTTTTTTTTTTTTTTGGAAGTTTTTCATTTCGTATCTTTTTTTGGATTTATTTTTGTTTTTGTTGCTAATTTTGGATTAACTAAGGGACATGCGACGACATGGAAATGGGATATATAAACTCGTATATTTAGATATAAGTTTTTTAAGTAAATTGTCTGCCAATTTGCGTATCTATATAAAGTATGTTTAGGGCGTTCATCTATATAAGAATATATATGTATATATATATATATATGTGTGTGTGTATATATAGATGCAAAGTCATATCGGCGTACTAACTTAGGTGGCTAAAAAAAAAAAAACAAACTGAAATCGAAGATACAAAGTGAAGACGAAGAAAGTTGCAAGTATAAAAAATATGATTCTTCTTTAGTTCCGCTCCTGGTCTTCAGTTACAACGCTTATTTCTGATTTCTGGTTTCTGTTTTCTGAACAGAATCTTCTAACCACAACCTCAACCTGGCCAGCAGTATGCGTGTGTGTGTGTGTTTGTGGGTGTGTGTGTATATGTATCTATGTTAATTTGTTATTAATATATTTATTTTTGTCGTTTCAGGTGGAATCAGGAAGCGGCAACAAGAGCCAAAAATCTTATTGCTTATCTGTGTTGTGGAGTTCTCGATTTGGGGTATGCTCATCTCTAAATATATATATATATATATGCGATTTATTCACTTCGATTTACAGATTTACAAAAATATATCTATATTCCTGCCTGTCGTCTGTCTGCCTGAACTTGTGTTTGAACTGTTTTCAATATTCTTGCTCGGGATGTCGATGATATATGGATATGTGTTTAGTTTATCTTCACTGTTATTTCTCACTTGTTGCGATTTGGTGATTTAATCGGAATGAATTTTTTCGTTGCAGATTTGAAGAGAGGCAAAACTGCGAATGCTGAAGGCAGAATTAAGGCTTGGAATCGGTTAATCGTACAGGTAAGTATTTAGTATTTAGTATATAGTATGTATATGTATATATCGTATATGCGTTTCACAACGTTAGGATTTGGTATTCCTGCAGGCAAAAAACGCACTTGCACCGGCTATTCATGGGATGTGTGTTCAACTGGACATCATTGGTTCGTTCACATAGAAAAGTATACAAAACTAACTCTCTACTTAACTAAGGTACAAAAATCGAAACTGAAACTGACAATAAAATAAGAGATAAGTGATATATAAAAATGTGGAGAAGTGCGGGGGGGTTTGCTTTTAGTCTAGGGTAAGTAGATGGAGTTATTATGCTATTACATATTTTTTGTGGCTTATGCGCATTCCGAACTCTCTCTCTATCTATCTCTCGTTAGATATATATTTGTTGTATATTTAATATTGTTTTGTATTTCGCCTCTTTCTTTTTCTACTCTCGTATTTGTTTTGTTTTGTTTTGTTTTTGTTAAATTTTATTTTAAATATCACGGCATTCAGCTGAGGTCTGATCTGATCTATTTCTTATGCTTATATATCTTTCAACATGTATTTTTTGTATCTTTTGTTATTGCATTTCCAGTTTCGGGAAGGCGGCTGGGTGAAAAATCAAATCAAATCATGGCTAACTTCTTTCTACTCGGCCTAACAAGCGACAAATTAAACTACAATTGTTAATCGGAGATACACGAATAAGGATACAGATACGTGGGTATGCGGATACGTGGATACGTGGGTTGTGGACCGGACCAGAGATACGTTTCTTTCCTAGGGACGCGGCTTGAAGAGATGCGAGCAAATGCGTCGCAAGTGGAGCTGCCTCGCCCGCTGCATTAACTCTCACAAATTCCGCCTTCCCAGCGATCCCCGCTCCCGCTCCTGCTCGTCATCCTGGTCCTCCTCCTCCTGATCCTCCTCCTCCCTCTCCAGCTCCGATCGGGCGGTGCCTGCTCGCCCTCCCACCAACCCGACACTCTCGCTGAAGTGCATCAAGTTGGTGTCCATCAGACCGTTGGTCAGACTCAAGGGCGGCGACGACTGACCCGGCGGTCCCTCCAGCGAGAGGCGACTGTTGGTGCTGATGCTGCTCAGGCTCAGCTGGTCGTCGAACACCTCGATGTTGACCACCGTCGAGTGGCCGTCGCCGAAGGACTGCCTCCGCATCGCCACCTGGTGGGTATCTCCGCCAGCTTCTCCGGCCATCATCTCCGGCTTCTGCGATTTATTGGGATTAATGTTGCCTTTGGTTGGGATTATATTGTTGTTAATGTTATTGTTGTTGTTGTGGCTAAAGCCATCCAGCTGGTCCTTGGTGAAGTAGTTCACTGTGGAGGAAATGAGATCAATTAAAGATTAGTTTATGCTCTATCTTTTAAATTCTTCATTATTGGAAGTTTCGTCAATAATTATCAAGAAAAAACATTATTTGTAAGATTCCAAAACCAAATTTGTAATCTTATAGAACACAAATTAAATGCAAAACACAACAAATGATTTTATTTATGAATAATTAGTATTTTTAATTAGAGATTCATATATATTTTTCCAGCCACTATCATTTACTTGATCTGCTAAATGAAACCCAAACCCAAACCCAAGCCCAGACCCAAAAATAATAACAAACACTCAGCTCACAATTGTCGTTTTAACTAAAATTTGCATTTATTTAATCATACATCATTTAATTTAATTAAATTTTAGTGTTTAGCGATTTCCTTGCCTCCTTTTTCCTTTCTCATCCATCTCTATATACTCATCTTTCAATCGTAAATCATAAATACTGCGAGTTAGATATAAATTTCATACGTTATACGATATATACAGAAAACAATTGATTTTCCTCACTTTTTACAAACTTTTCTTCAAACAAAAATCAAAAAAATAATCACAAAAAAAAAAGAAAATAGAGTTAAATAATATCGAAACAAAAACAGACACGAAAATATGTGTAAAATTCCTAGGAGAGACCATTTCTAAGCAATTCAATAAATTAACAAATATAGCAAAAAAGTATTATACGATAAGAGAGAAAATATATGGTAAAAATAAAGATCTTATTGTTGAGTGTGGGTGGTGGTGAAAAACTTCACGAAAAACTTGAACGAATGTAGAGAAAACTTAACGAAAGCAAAGCCTAAAAACAAGTTCAAAACAATTGTGACATTGGACAATTAGTATTACAATCGATATTAGTTTATCGGCCCGCAGGACTCACAACTCTTCGATATTTTCGATAGGTTCGATCAGAGATTCAAACTACCGAAATTAAAAACTTTGTAAAAAGTCACATTTCACAAAAATCCCATTATTTCTATAGATCTTAAGCCGTCCATCGGAATAATCGAAATTTATCGAATGCAGTGTCCTGCAAGCTATAGCTGCATGTGTGTGTGTGTGTCTGTGTGTGTGTGAGTAAGCAGGGGCAGGATATCAATTTTTACAAATTTAAATTTCCACATCTCGCGGAGTTCTAGGTGGCCTTCTTTTTGTTTTTTCCTTTTTTTTATATACAATTTGAGAGCATTAATTATTATTGACAATTGATCAATTTGTTTACGCTTAGGCCTTTTATATATACGTGTGTGTGTGTGTGTGTGTGTGTGTGGGTGTGTTGGTTTACATATTTATATGTATAATTTATAGAAACGTATAGCTAACAATATAACTTTGCACATAAAAATCGGTTAGTATTTAAATATTTTTGTGTTTCTTTTGTTTTCATTTTTTCTCGTGGTTTGTTGTTTGTTTTTGTTGTTTGTTTTTGTTGAAACGAATCGCTACAGTCGTTTTGGTTTTTTGTTTCGCTTTAAATTAATGCATTACAACTAGGTTTTGTTTTTTGTTTTGTTTTTTTGCTTTACTTTTCGATAAATCACAATTTTTTTTTCAGTGTTTTGTGTTTTGTTTTGTCGTTTTTTTTTGTTGGGTTAAATATATATACTTTATGTTTTTTCCGTTTATGTTTTTTCTTGTTTTGTTGTTGTTTGCCTGCACACAGCTAAAAATTAAGCTACAATCTGTATCTGCATCTGCATATGTATCTGCATATGTATCTGCATCTGCATCGTTCCTCCTCCTCCTCTATCCGTAAATAAATTTCAATGCAGGGAATCTCATTTCTGTTCTGTTCTTGTCTGTTCTTCGGTGTTTTTTGTTTTTTTGTTTTTTGTCAGATGTTTGCTGCTGTCTTGGTTGGGCTTAGCCTCCTTGGCTCCCGCTCCTGTCCATCGCCGGCTGATCCTCCTCCCGCTTGATGATGGACTTGGCCTCGATTCGGGATCCGGCACCGGCTGGATCCTGCGGCTCCTGCAGCGCCTGGGCAGCTGGGCCCGCTCCCGAGGACATCCGGTGACTGGTTTCCTCCTCCCGGTTCGCGTACAGATGCCACAGGACCACCAAACTGAAGACGCACAGCAAACAAATCGCTAATTCTTATCTCTTTCGCCGCTTCGTCTTCTTCTTTGTGACACTCGGCGGCGAGTTGTGGGACAGGCCCACACCGGCACCCGCAGCCAGGCCCACGGAGGAGTGTCCACCGGAAGCGGGCAGGTTCGCACCGCTTCCGACACCTCCTCCTCCACCCTGGGAACCGCCCAGGGTTCCACTTCCTGTTCCCCCAACTCCCTGGCCCAAGCCCAGGCCAATGCCAAGGCCCAGACCCGTGGGATCGGCGGGATGGACCGTCGTCTCCACACTGCTCTCCTCCGCCGAGGATGTGGACGAGGATGTGGCCGCCTCAATGGCCGCAATCAGATTGATCTTGTGCTCCAACTTCTTGGTCTTGAGCTTGTGCGGCGTGGAGCTGCTGGTGGAGGATGAGCCGTAGACCAGGTTGTCATCGGAGGTGGTTGCCGGAATGGGGCCCTCGCTGTCCGTGGTGGTGGAGGTGGTTGTGGCCGTGCTAATGGCCACTCCACTGCTCCCGAAGTGCAGCAGATCCTCGGGCAGGCCGGGCTCTGGCTCCAGTTCCAGCTCCAGCTCCAGGTCCTCCTTTTGCTGGGCCTTGCTGGACTCCAGCTGGGAGTCGCACATGCTGACGCTGATCAGCGGACGCAGTTCCTCATCATCTGGCTCCCGCTCCCGTTCCCGTTCTCGCTCCCGTTCCCTCTCCCTTTCCCGCTCCCTCTGCTGCTGCTGGAGCTGCACCTGCCGGAGGCGGGCGTGCTTCTTGCTCAGCTTCTTGGCGGGCTCCTCCATGATGACAATCTCCTCGGACCCCGAGGAGTTGTTCGAGGTGGAGGTGGACTTCTGCAGGGCCAAGGTATCCAGGGGTAAGTAGGCCGGCTCGGTTTCCACCTCGGGCTCGGGCTCGGGCTCGGGCTGCTGTTCCTGTTCCTGCTCCTGTACCGGCTCCCCCCTGATCCTCTCCTGCTCGTTTTCATAGTGCAGGGATCCGCAGAGGGCCAGGATTAGGTTCTGCTCGGTGAAGCCGCGGGGCGTCGGCGAAATCTTTCTGGTTATTACCGCGTTCTCCTGCAGCGGACTCTCGAAATTAATCAAACTAAGCTGGGGCGGCTCAGTAGTGGCCTTCTTGGACTCCTCCAGCGGTTCCAGGGGCTCCAGAGCTGGCAGCGGTGGCAGAGCCTCCAGTGGCTTGAGGCCAATGAGGAAGTCCTCGAAGTTGTCCTTGACCGAAGGGCGGGAGCCGGAAGAGCGCGTTTCCTGTTCGGCCTCCTCCTTGGGGGGAGTGATCAGGCCGGGCAGGAGCTTCTCGTCCCGCTTCTTCTCGGGACTCTTAGTGGTCTTCTTGCCCAGACTGGGGTAGTCCTGGGCGGCTGGAAGTTTGGCCGGTAACTCGTCGGTCACTCTCTTCCAGGGACTGCCCACGGGGGTGGGGATGGTTGGGGGTTTCTTGAGGGGAGAGGCAGCCAATTGCTCCACCACCTTCACCACATAGCTGGTGGGCGGAGTTTTGGCACCCGATTTCTCGGGGGACTTCGTCTTCTCCACGGGCTTCTCCTTTTCCAGGAGTTTTTCCTTCTCCAGGACTTTCTCCCTCTCCAGGAGCTTCTCCTTCTCCAGGAGTTTCTCCTTGGCCTTGTCTTTCTTGAGCTTGGCCTCCTTCTCCTCTCGTTCCTTCTCCTTGAGTTTGGCTTCCCTTTCCATTTCCTTGAGCTTCTCCGCCTTCTCCTTCTCCTTGAGCTTCTCCGCCTTCTCCTTCTCCCTGGCCCTTTCCTCCTTTTCCTTCTCCTCCTTGAGCTTGGCTTCTCTTTGTTCGCGTTCCTTCTCCTTGAGCTTAGCCGCCTCTCTTTCCTTCTCCTTCTGCTTCTCCTCTCGTTCTTTTTCTTTCTGCCTTTCCTCCCTTTCCTTTTCCTTCTGTCTCTCCTCCTTTTCCTTCTTTAGCTTTTCTCGAAGCTTTTCTTCGCGTTCTTTCTCCTTGAGCCTCTCCTCTCTTTCCTTCTTCTTCAGCAGCTCTTCCTTTTCTCTCTCTTTCTCCTTTTCTTGTTCTTCTTGTAACTTTCGTTTGAGTCTTTCCTCCTTTTCCTTTTCCTTTCGCTTTTCTTCTTTCAGTTTCTCTTCTCTTAGCTTTTCGGCCTTTTCTTTTTCTTTCTCCCGCTCTTTCTCCTTGATCTTTTCCTCCCGTTCCTTCTCCTTTAGCTTTTCTTCTCTCTCCTTCTTTAGCTTTTCTTCTTTTTCCTTCTCCTTCTCCCTTAGCTTTTCTTCTTTTTCTTTTTCCTTGAGCTTTTCTTCTCTTTCCTTTTCTTTTAGCTTTTCTTCTTTTTCCTTTTGCTTCAGCCTTTCCTTCTCCTTCTCCCTGGCCTTCTCCTTTTCCTTCTCCTTGTTCTTCTCGATTGTCATGGTTGCAGTTGCTCCTCCTGGTGACTGCTTCTTCTTGGCCACCTTGGGCGGTTCCTCCTCATTGTCCCAGGAATCCAGCACATCCTCCTCCTCTTCCTGCCGCTCCTGGGACCTATCCTCCTTCCCAGGATTAACTGCATTGGTCTCCACCAGCAGACTTAATCCCTGGGCACTGGCACTGCTCACCATTACAGCGGCAATGCTGCTCTTGTTGGCCAACAAACTGTCCGCATAATCAGACTCCAGATCCGAGTCCACTGGCACTGCCTCCTCCTCGTTGCTGATCTTCTCCGGCTTCGCCTCCTTCTTTCTCTCCAGCTTCTCCTTCTCGACGGCCTGCTCCTTCTTCTCCACAACTTTGCCGGCTATCTTCTGCTTAGCCTTGGAATTCGTGGTGGACTTGGGGCCGAGACTCACAGCGACGGACTCATCCTCGGAGGTGGCGCTCCCGTTCTTTTGGCTGGCAGTGGTTTTGCTCTGGTTACCCTTAGGCTTGTTCAGATGCGACAGCTCCGCGAATCTCTGGGCCTGGGCCGCGTCCTCCAGAGATCTCTGCTGCTGCTGCTGCTGTTGGGCCTTGTGCGATTGCTTCTGCGACTTCTGCTTCTCCTTCTGGACGAGCACCTCGTCCACCTCTTTGGCAATGACGGGCACGATCAGCTTGTTGCCCAGCACCACGGGCGCCTGGCAGTTCTCTGCGGCAACCTGCTCTCGGTACTCCGCTCCCGGATCCGGAGCGGAGCGATCCTTCTGCAGCAGCTTCTTTCGCTCTGCGGGATCATTACAAAAGATGGCCACCACTGGCCGGAACAGGGCCTCGTCGCAGTTCTCATGGATCACGGTTTCCTCAGCGGCCAGTTGGCCAACCACCTCGTCCAGCATGTCCGTCTGGAACTCGCCGGAGATGCCGGCATTCAGATCGGTCACCGTGCCCAGGGGATTCACCATTTTCTCCACCCGCGAGTAGCTGCAAATGTTGGGCAGCACCGAGGCCAGAGCGGAGATGGTCGAGGAGCCTCCCGACTCCTCCGCCGGCTCCTCGCCCGCCGTCGCCTCGTCCAGATCGTTGAGACCCTCGTGCTCGGCAAGGGCATCGTAGTAGCAGGCGTTATCACAAGTCGAGATGGAGGCGCCTCCTCCGGTGCCCAGACCCTCCCCACAAGCTGGAGAGGCTGAGGCTGAGGCCACGGATTGGGAATCGCCCTGGGCCTGATCTGCAGCTGGAGATGGGGCAACAACGTTGTCACACGGGGGGCAGGACACAGAACACAGAGCGGAGGCGGATTCGGAGTCGGAGGTCGGATTAAAAGAGAAATAGAAAAAGAGAAGAGAAAACAAATTATGAGAAAAGGCGCATTTTTTTTTTTTTGGTTTGTTTTTTTTTTAATTTTTGGGTTTCTTACAGGAAACAAAAAAACAAAAAGCCAAAGGCGAATTTTGATTTGGATCTTGAGTCGAACTTGAGCTTTGAAAATGTTTAATTGCTAAATATTTAAATATTTATTGCATTGTTGTTTGCAGTATTTAGTTTTTAGTTTTTATCGTTAACTCTCGTCTAAGCTGGGTTTTTCTCTCTCTCGAAATGCGTGGAAATGCCTCTTTGCTGAGCAGTCGATCGATTGAAAAGGAAGCGGAAAACACTCAAAACAATTATTAAATAATCGAACGTGGCAACAGAAAAGTGAACGTTTTCAAATCAAATTAAATTCAAAATAATAAACTTCTTATTGGTTTAGTGTGAAGTAAAAACGTGTGAAAAACGAAAGAATTAAACAAAAATAAAGTAAAGAAAATAGCGATGTTTTTTTTTTGTTTTAATTTTTGTTTGGTTATAAATCATAGTCTGGAAACTGGAGATTTTTTTGTAGTCGTGAATTTTGAATTGCGTTTTCGAAATTTTATATGGCTTTGGCTTTTTATTAAGAGATTTCATGTAGATTAATGTGCTCTTTCCTCTCAACTGTTCTCTCTCTCTTTCTTTCTTTGTCTCCCTCTCGCTTGCTCTCTCTCCCACCCACCCACTCTCTCTCTCTCTCGTTCGTTCGTTCTTCCTCCATTTCACAGTCACTCTCTATCTCACTCGCAAGTGCAATGATGCTTTTCCCGTTACAATAATTTGTTGGTTTTTGAACAAAGAAAAATCAAAAGTGAATGCAACAAATCACAAGGAACGACAGGGGACAGCCCACGGAAAAAAGAGTTGAGAATTACAAGACACAGAGTGGGAGAAGATGAGGGAGCAGAAGCTGAAGAAGCTGAAGAAGAAGAATAGGAAGAAGCAGCAACGAAACAGAGAAACGGAGAGGTGAATAGAGGTGTGGTGAATCAAAAGCTTTCAAATGGAGCGAAAGAGACTTTATCTCTGTATGTATATATACATATATATATCTCTGATCCCAAGAAGNTAGTTTCCCGTTTTTTTTTTGGGGTGGGGGGGGACGCTTGGGGGGTTGGGTTGGATTAACAGCGACCAATGGGGGTTAAGAGATTTGTATGTTGCTGAACCAATTCGCATTTGTTGGCGGGGAAAGAGTGTGTGCGGGGCTCTGCTGTGGCAAAAATGTTGTTAGCTTAAATTTAGTTGTCATTAAAGTAAAGGGCAATTAGATTAATTAACAAAATGCTTCAACACCAAAGAGAACGAAACTTTGTGATTGGCTAGAAAAAGAAAAGTTCAAGAACTTACACCACAGATTAAGCAAAAAAAAATATAAAAAAAAAAAGAAAGACATACCAAAGACCAACACTTCACACGCACAGAGAGAGGAGGAGGAAATGGTGGATGGTGGAGGAGGATTATGGATAATGGATAATGGATTGGATAGAATGGTTAGGTAGAGTCATGGTCATGCAGATGGGTAGAGAGGTTAAAGAGTGGTGGTTTGGCGATGTATGGATGTAGCATCTTCTCTGCAACATCATCAGTATTATTATCATTAATAGTTCGTAATTATCGTAATCATCATTATCTTTACCGTTATCATTATCAACAACCAACAACCAATGCCAATTTCGTGGTGTTTCTTCAGTTACAATTCTTTTAGCTTTTCTTTTTTTTTTTCTTTTCGACCACCAAATTCATTTGGAATTAAACATTTTCATTGTGAAAGCGTTCCAAAAATATAAAACATTACACTTATAATTATAGTGGGTAAAAAGATAAATCATTAAAAATAAACAATAAAAAAGAGAGAACAAAAAAATAGTTAACATCGAAAACCGATCTAAACGATCAACGAGAAAGTTGCTGCCGATTCGGGGATTCGGTTTTGGTTACACATCCTGGATGGTTGGGAACAAAGCCAGGGTGAAGGTATCACCATAACCCAATCCCCAAGCGATCTGGCATTAGAAGAGTCTTGCACAACATGCGGATCCGGTGAATTGAATTGGAAAGGCTTGTCTGACCACTCACCCGTATTCTCGCGTCGCGCCGCTGCCGTTGATGGCGATTCACGCATAGCATCTGCCAGATCCTCCTTCAGGCGGGTGTCCCCATGCCCGTAATCCGAGTCCAAGTGGCCGTGCCGGAAGCGATCCATCAGCTTGGGACTCTGCTCAATGCTGCCTGGGGGAGGGAGAGATACACAAGAATCAATTAACCCGTCCAGAAGCGGGAGGAGATAATAGGATTCCCAGACCCTTCACACTTACTATAAGAGCCCGACTCGATGAGCACGGGCACTCCGGCACCACTGCGTCCCGCAATTGAGGAAGCACCCACGCCAGCACCCGATCCTCCCGAGCTGGTAGTATTCAGCGGCATATTCAGGGGACTGGAGCGTTCCTTGACCGGCACCGAACCAGCACCCGAAATCGACGAGCCCGCCGCAGTGGAGGGCAGAGTGGTGGTCGAGGTCTTGGTAACGCCAATCTCCACAGCCTCGGCATCCACATGGTTCAGATTGGAGCTACCCAAAAAAAATAGGAAACAAAGAGTTAAGAGATGCTCTCGGGATTCCTTAAACCCAATCCCTACCCGCTGGGCGTGTTGTAGTTCTTGAAGACGAACTGGGGACCCATCCAGAGACGGCGGTGGGGACCCGCATGCGTGATGATCTCCACCTGGGCCAGCCAGCTCTCGGCCCGCTCGTCCGGCTCGTCCAAGTGGTGGGCGCTGTCCAGCAGCAGGCTGGCATGGCGATCCTTGATCAGCCAGTTGTCCAGCGCCAGCGGTGGTACGATTTCATGAGATCCATCCTTGCGCCGCCCCAGATTCCACTGGGCGCGGGCCTCCACCTCCAGCTCGATGGGCGTGTCATCACAAATCTTCTCTTTGGCAACATCTGAGGAGAAATAATAGATTGAAGGATTAAGTTGGGTTAAAAAGGATGAGGACTCCTTCACTCACTTGAGGCTAGCTTCGTGTCCAGGTCGTACTGGATGAGCGCCCCGTGGCCGGCCATCACGAAGAGCGAGTCCACCGCCTTGCGCTGGACGCGATGCGGTGCCTCTCGCGTCGCCGCCGGCGGCTCCAACAGCCAGGAGCGCGACTTGGCGAATATGGCGCACACGCTCAGCGGCTTTCCGCTGTCGTCCGAAAGCGAGGAGAGACGCTGCCGCTGCCTCTGGCTGTTGCCTCCGGCCCCGCCTCCAACTCCGCCATGTCCGCCCGGGTGATTCACGCCCGATCCGTGACCAGTCACACCGCCCATTCCAGCCATGCCGCCCACACCGCCGCCAATGCCCACGCCCGCGGATCCCGGGGGGGAGCCCAGGGTGAAGGGCTGCCTCAGCTGGGCCAACGGTTGCACCACCGACGGCCGGGGATAGGGTGGCAATGTGGTGTTGTGATACGGCTGCAGCGACTGCACAAACGTCGTGCTCTCCGAGTGCGAGATGGGCGAACTGGAGCGACCATCCGCTCCCAGGCCGGCGCTCCGATGGAAGCGGGACAGCTTGTTGACCACATGGAGCGAGGTGTGGGTGCGGACGCCCATGGCGCCGCCGTAGGGCGTGATGGGGAAGACGTGGGTGGTTCCCCGCAACGTGGAGACGGCCGCCCAGCGCGAGTCCAGCGAGAAGGCTATGTGCTGCACCTTGGCGCTCGTGTCCCCGCGATGCAGCACATACAGATGATGCACTGCGGCCAGACTGCTGCCCACCGGATGCGGTTGCACGCGGAACACATGGAAGTCGTGGCCGCGCCGATCGGCGGTCAGGAGCAGCATTCCGGAGCTATCGAACTCCATCGCCACCAGAGCCTCGCTATGGGCCACAAAGTGAGCCACAATGGGATCACCGCCTCCCTGAGCACCACCTGCGGAGCTCAGCGGAGTGCCCGACGTGGGGCTGTAGTCCTTTACCGGATGCTGCCGGGGCAGAGGAAGCAGTCAGGGATTACGTTGATTATAAACCAAAACTACAAAAAACTCACCTTCACATCGATGATGGTTATCACCCCGGACTGCTTGGCATCCGGACCACCGCTGGCCATGTCGAAGCTGCTGCTCTTGGAGCTTGCGCCGCTGCCGGTGGTGGTGCCGGTCAATCCGGCTGCCACCTGCTCGCCCAGCTCCCGCAGCCCCTTGCCCAGGGACTTGGCCGCGTTCAGCACGGTGGCCGTATAGCTGGCCACGCCTTCGCCGTCGCATCCGCCCCCGCTGCGTTTGGAGTGCAGCAGCTTGTGCTCCGCATAGGCCATCCAACGCGGTCCGAGCGCTATGGGATTGGGATTGATCCTGCAAGGAAAATAGCTCCATTAGTACCTGTTTCGATCTGGAAGTTACTACTGAGCTGGACTCACCCCGGGCTGGGATAGCAGGTGGTGATGGTGAGGCGGTCCTCCAGCGTCCTGGCATCGAACACGGCGATCCTCTCGTGGAAGGTGATGACCACCGCCGACCGGTTGGCCTGGATGTCCAGCACGGCGTTCTTGAACTTGATCGTCTTCACCTGCACGCCCGTCTTCAGGGAGACAAAGTTTACGGCACTAAATTGGTTGGCCGATCCGGCGCCGGAAGATCCACCGGAGCCTCCACTTGAGGCAATGCCACCACCTAGTCCAGAGTTCCCGCCCGCCAACAGGCCACTGGCCGCTGCACTGCCGCCGTCCACGAGCGCCACCAGGGGACGCTTCTCGGCGAACGCGTCCACTGGCTCATCAGCCCGCCCATTGTCGTCCAGAGCCGCCGCCGTCGCCGGTGTGGGCAGCACCCGGAGGGCAGTGACGACGCCGTGACGCCAGGAGAGCACCTCCACGGCCTCACCGTTGGCGGGAATGGCCCACACCTGGACGCCCAGGCCGTAGCCGAGAATGAGGAGCAGGGGCGGAGCGGCATTCCCCTCCAGCTCCCAGTCGTCGCCGAAGCGGGGATCGCTCACATCCGCACACGTCTCGAAGCGGGCCCAGGTGATGGTGTCCTTGGGATCCTGCACCGGTTGATTGGCCAGCGTCACATCGTTGATGAACCCGATGGCCGAGTCCAGGATCGACCTATCCGACACTGTTTGCGGCGGCACAATCGCTGGAACAGCGCCACGCAGGGCACTATTCCCGCCGGACGAGGAGCCGGAGCCGGAAGAGGAGCCTCCACCCGAGCCCGATGACGAGCCCGTTCCAAGGCCAATGACCACGCCGGAGGAATGGCGACATGGCGAATCCGCGGACATGGTACGGATGGGGATACTGGCCGGAGAAGGATCTTAGCCCTATGCTGCTCTCCGGAGGAGTGACTCCTCGCTAGCTGCTACCACAGCGGCTGTCGCTGATGCAGTGCCTCCACACTGGAGGGCAGTGGATTGGCAGTGGCAGTGGGTGATTGGTTGGTGGTTGTGTTTGCTGTTTCTCTTCTTATTATTGTTATTGTTGTTGTTGTTGGTTTCCCGATCTCCGCTTGCTTTTCCAGCTGCTGCCTTCAGTGGAGACGCAGTGTCTGAACTGCTGTTTTCGCTTCTCCTCCGCCTTGCCTCCTCCTCCTCCTCCTCCTCTTATCTGCTGTTCGGTTCTCTATTCTCTGCTTGCTGCTCTGCTTTTTCGCTCTCTTCGCTGCTTGTGCTTGTGCCTCTGTTTCTTCCTTATCCTCTTCGCGCCTTGTTGTCAACTGGAAGTGGAGAAGAGTAACAGTAAATAAACAAATAGAACGATCTCACAAATACACCTTTCGGTGGGCTCGTCTCTCTCTTTAACTGCACTCTCTTGGCGCTCACTGCGCTCACTTTGCTCTCTTTTTCTTTGTGCATTCGATTGGGCTTTGGGGTGGACCTAAACTATCAACTTTTATTATGTGCTCATTAATTTATTGGAAACTTGCCATTGCCCTGGCTATTTACTGGCATGCTCATAAATACCTTAAATGTTACTAAAATAGTTTCAAGAGTTTAATAAAACCTAATGAAAGCTTCATTAGGTCCACCCTAATAAGTGCATTCAATAGTTTCTTTCGGTCATTTTCCGTTTCGTTTCGTCTTCCCTTTGTCCCAATCAAAAGTCGCTTCAATCCTTGCCCCCCCACCCACTAGCACCACCCCCTACTACACCTCTTGCCACTTTATTAGCGCATTACGTGTATATTTTTTTGTTCTGTGCATTGTTAAGGGCAAAACTGGCTATTAAAAATGTTGCCCAGCTTGTTGCGAGCTTGAGCCTAACTCAGTTTGCTAATGCAATCCAAACAATCAAACTACCATATCCTATTGTATTGGTCTGCAAGGGTATACTAAGCTCCGCTCCTCGAAGCCAGCTTTCATTTCTTGTTTTTAATTTGATTTTTTTTTTTGTATTTTGTTTCTTGCTTTGTTTCTCCCCCTTTGCTTTTGTCAATTTCAATGCCATGGGGCGTAAATTAAGTGCAATAAAACAAGCACAATAGCAATAAGAGCACGACTGGCTTACAAATCTACATATGCACATATAAATGCCAACAAATTGAACGTATCAAACAACGCAAAAATAAAACAACGCTTGTGCTTGCTTGTTGTCGTTTTTTTTCTGTTTTTTTCGCACTGCAAACACAAATAAACAAAAGCGAGCTTCAAACAACAGCAAAACCTCAAAGTCACGGAGCCATCATCAGGCCATTGCTTCAGCTTTAAACTTTGGCTTTAGCCTTAGCTTCAGGTTTGTCTACAGATCAGGTCAACCAAGTAGCACATGAATTCGGGTTATAGCGTTCTATTGTTATAGTTGAAAACAGTGTTCAATTTCCATAGAGCATAGATAAGTTTAATTTATATATTACTTTATTTTATATCAGATCAATAAAATAATGATTATTAAAAGATGATCATAAAAGTAAAATTGATTGAACATTTAAATACAATACAAGATATTTGTTTAAGATACTATTATTTCGACCCCTGGTGTATTTCTGTAGCTACAGCTTCTAGTTTTGGTTTGAGCTTCTTGTTTCAGTTTCCGCTCCCTTTTCGCCTCAAAATTCGCCAGCAGCGAATGGCAGGCGCAGCAAAACGCAATATGCAAACACAAAGAAGTTCGCAATGAGCTGTTCTCTTTTTTTTTTTGGTAGGTACTTATGGCTATAATTATATTAGCCAGAGCTAAAATCTCTTCGTGATCTAACTTCTTGTTTGAAATTTCTAATAAAGAAGAAAGACTCTGGCCAGGGGAAAGGCAACAAGCAACTGTTGCTCAGGAAATGGAAAAGAAGATGAGACTAAAAAGTAACAACAAATGACAGAGATTAACCTACGTGACACTTACTATAAACTAAGTGGTGATGTCAATTAGACAATAGATGCCTCAAATGGTTTATTAATGACTATTAAAACCGCACCATTAAAACGGCAAATAAAAAAAAACACGATTGTGATTAAGCCATAATTGAAGGTACTTAACCAATTTTGAAACTGTGAACCAAAATATTATATAACTCTGATAGCATTATTTTTAATCATTTATTTTGTATTTATTTGTAAACGCATTTAAATTTCAACTAAATACTTGAATTTAAAAAAAAACCCGAGAGTCTTTAGTTTGTGAAAGTACTTTGAAATATTCCTCCCCAAACTATTTAATTAAAATAAAAATAAAATCAGGAAACACGGGTGAACGATCCTTTCTCTAGATGATTACTTAAGCTTCCGATTTACTGAATGCATTTAGCGAAACTTTTCCAGCTGCTCACAAACGTGGGCCCAGAGCCAGAATCGACTATATATTTCACCACAAAAACCGTATAGATAGGAATGAGGTAATTAACAAACCCGATTGTATATGCACCATACGGCTGCACATATTCACATTCGCATTGGAATTGGAATTGGCAAATGATAAGGCACGAAGTCGTGTTGTAAAGGCAAAATGATTCAATTAAACGCTTGTTAAAATTGCGAAATTCAAGAGACGCATTTCGTAATCGGTAACAAAAAAATTCCTTCCGATGCTTTGTTGTGCGGAAACCCTAAAGCCAAAGTAAAATACTCTAAACTATTTAATTGAATATTGAAATTCAACACAACATCGAACTTCTATCGATTTGATCAAACTTTCTATCTACTTGCATTCTGATGCTAAATGTCGCATGTTATCGAAGTAATCGATACAACACATCGGAATTTTCTTCTCCACATCCATCTCTAGTCAAGGGTTAAGCCAAATAACGGTATAACAAAACCACAAACGAGGAGGACTGAGAGGTGGTGAGGTTAGTGGGAGGTGAAAAGTGGGTGGGGTGCCGTTGCATACGCTGCATTCCTCAATTGGCTTGGCACACGCGCATCAGCAACAACAACAACAACAAGAACAACAAAAACAATAACTATATAATAGCAACAAGCGCATTCCGAGCAATGTCACACACACCCAGAGAAAGATAGAGAGAGAGAGAGAGAGAGGGACACGGGGAAAAGCTCTATTTCGCTCTCGCACCCTCGACGACCATCAGTAACGCAATGGTCTTTGTTCAGCAATAGGCATTAATTCGCTTCTAGCTTTCAATGTTAATACAGTCCGGCCTCCATAGATCAAACTATCAACTGACCCAAAAAATGACAACAATGGAAGCTTTGAAGATTAACAAATGCAAATATTTAGTCGATCTAATTTCACTTTGTGATAAGTTAGTAGTTATTATTATGAACCCCTTCTATTGTGATTTGTGATCCTCAAATTAAATTTCTAAAACAAGAATAATATTATATAAAAAAAAAACCCATTTAAATCTTACAGATATTCATAGTTTAAATATTTTGTGTAGCCAAAAGGTAGTCCAACTTTATGCTCATTTTAAAATAAAGTTATTTTAAATAATTCCTATCCACATAATACCAGTATTATCATCGATTGTGCGTCGATATTTACGATAAGTGCAAAAAGAGCTTCTGTAGATAAAATAGGGGGGAGGGAGGGGAAAAGGAAAGAGTGTGAATGTGCATAGGCAGGCTATTTGTTGTGTGAGTGGCTTTGGACTGGGGTTTGTTTTTGTTGGGGACTGTCCCATTGTTTATGGTGCCCATTGCCAAAAGCCACTTGACAAAATCTCAGCGCAAAACGTTTGTGTGCCTTTTTTCGGCAGACAAAGAAGAATGCCTCACAGATACTCACAAACACGATAGAACTTTATGGTCTGCATTTTGCGAACAGGTGTTACTATAAATACCCGTAAACGCAATTTCAATGTGAGCAATTCAATTTGATTAGCTTTGGTAACGAAATGAAATTGTTTTTTTTGGTGAGTCGGTGGTGAGGCATGTTCGTGGCAAACAGCAACTTGTATAGCGTATCTGCGAAACGGATACTGTAGGCACAAGTTCATCAACCCACACACAGCTGATTATTTCGCCAGATTACGGCCGAATACTTTCTATCGGGAGAGCGTGAATGATGGGGAGGGAATGTTAGGTAGTGCATATAGGAATATATATGTTATATCAGGCTCACACACCCCCCCCGTTCTCACACCTACACCGCCATCTCCTCAATGATAACGCAACCGCAGTTGTCCCCCCAACCTTTGGCAGTCCTTGGAGGCGAACAAAAGGAACCCTTGGACCATGCTAGATAAAACTAACTCACAGGCTAATCCACCTAAAAGATACTTTTGTTAGTTACAAACAAAGTACTACAAAGATTAATTACCAATCGATGGATGTAAATATTGTTCAAATATAGTTCAAAACAAGCATTTTAAAAACATTCTTATCTAAATGGTTTCGAAAACAAAACAAAACCTCTGAAGATTAGAAAGTTATCAATTCCGGATTCAAATATTGTTTTTAATTTTTTTTTTAGGAACATAGTTAAGTAAATAATTCCAATGAAGAATTTTGGATAATAATCTCTACAAATATAATATATTTACACTATCGACGTTGACCTGTACTGCTGACATGGGGGAATGCAATTTTCGTTTTTTTATGTTCTGTTTCTGTATTTTTGTGTTTCTGCTTATTGTCAATGCCACCCACTCGCCCAAACATTAGAAACCCCAACAAATACCACCCCCCCCCCCCTTCCCCGGGGCCTGACAAACACCACAAGTTGGCAGATTTTTTGGCAAACATTTCTATTAGGTAAAATCAGCGAGAATTTCGAATGAAAGAGGGAGGAATGTGGGGAGAAATGTTTTCGGCGGGGTGGGGGGTGGAGATGGGGGCAATTGAAAAATGTCACTTTTAATGGCAAGCGTTGATGTGCGTTTTAATTTGTAATGGAAGCGAAAATGAAGACCACAAGTTTGTGCTTTCCAAATAGATTTGTTATTGTTATTACTCGCTGGCAGTTGTTGTTGTTTTTCGAAAACAAAGAGCCAAAACCAGAGCAATTATCAAAATACGTACAGAAGTCAAAAGGCGAACCAGAGACTCACAGAGGGGGGGAGAGAGAGCGAGAGAGGGGCAGGGAGATGAGGTGGGGGGTGGGGGTATGAATAGGGGACGAAAACGAAAACAACAATATAAAACACACATAGGCAAAGGCAATAACAACAACAACACACACACACACACAACAACGCATGCACTTGAATGCACACAAGCGCAATGGCAACAACTCAGCTGCAACGAAATTTTGTTTTGCTTTGCCCTCTCTTTGCGAGTTCTACTTCTCTCTCTCTCTCTCCCTGTCTTCCACTCACACGCTTTCAGTGTCGCACAGTGGGAACAACGACAAACGAACACATTGGAATTAATTTGTTTAAAGTGGAACGAAAAAGATAATGGGGTATTATTATAAATACAATATGGGTTTCTGCACAGTTATTGTGCTAACCCTTTGCGATAACAAAGTGGCTTTAAATGTTTTTTTTTTTTAATTTTTTGGTAATCACTATTTTCGCACAGCTTATCACACTGTGCCCAACTGTGTTTCACTATCAGTTCGTTTCCAAAGCTTTGTTGGCCGTACGTACGTCTAATGCGCACCAATATTCCCACTGCGTATATACGTATTTATTTGTTGTTAGCCTGTGTGCGTAATGGAGAGAGAGGAGGGAGAGCCAGCGAGCGAGTGTATCTGTGTGTTTTTTTCCTTCATTGTTTGTGTTTTGAAATATTGTTTTTTTCGCGTCACAGCCAAAACAAAATTTCCACTACTTTTGACATTTAAATAACTGCAAATTTCGCACTGGCTCGCTCTCTTTCTCTCACTCCCTCTATTTCCCTTCACCCATTCCTTCTTCTTTGTTTGCACCGTTTTACGTCTGCGATTTCGACAGAGCGCAACAATAAACAAAAATAGTTGCATAAATAGAGAGATGACTTTTCCACCGATTTCGATTTCGCTTTGGCATATTCGATATGCACTCACTTATCCGCACATACTGATTTTCTAATTTATATTTTTTTTGCGCGTCAAACAAAAACATCAAAAGAAACCAACGGGTAAGAAGAAGAGCCCACTTACCACTTGCGTTGTTCCGTTGGTTGAATCAGCAGAGCAGCTGAAACACAACAACAGCAACAATGCCACACTCGTTCCGCCACTCGTTCGTTTCCACTGCTGCTGTGTTCCCGTTCTCACTCGTTCCGCTCTCTTCTATGGCCGAGGGGGAGAGTACGCTCAAAAACAACAACACAAACAAAAATCATATGTTTTCAGCTGCTGCTACTGCTGCTGCTGCGCTGCGCTGCTGTGTGTTTCTATTTTGCCTTTGCTGCGTTTGCTTTTGTCTTTGCCCAGTTGTGATGATCTCTCTTTCCAAAAAAAGTGGGCCGAAAGGGGGGTGGTGGTGGTGCTTCTTCTTGTCCTTGTTGTTGTCTCTTGTTGCAGGCGGCAGCAGCAGCAACAATCTCGATTATCAAACTGCGTCTTGCGTCTTTCTCCTCTCTTTTGCCACACCCACTGCTGAATATTTGTTAAATTGGGCTGCGGGGGATGTGATTTGGTTTTCCTCTTCCAGCTCGCAGCTAACTTTCAACTGTTTTTGGGTTTTCCTCTTGTTTTTGTTTTTCTTTTTTCAAAATCGCTGCTTTGCTGCCGCTGCCGCCCTATTGCTGGCTCGCTCGCACCCGCACACACTCACACGCAGTCGTAAGCACACCAATACAGACTGCGTCGTACGTTTTCTTTTTCTCCTCTCCTTTGCCTTCTCTCCCTCTGCCTGTCCGCTTCTTTGCGTTTATGATTTTTGGGGGCTACCGTTGTTGTTGTTGTTGCTGTTGCTGTTGCTTGTGCTGCTGCTTCTTCTTCTCGCTAGCATACAAATTAACTGCGACATTTAAGTCTCCACCGTTTCTGTTGCCGTTTTCTCCTGTTCGCGTTTACTTTTTTTCGTATTTACTCGATCGATTTCGTGTTTTTATATGCGACGCAACAACACAAACCAAAAAAAAAAAAGCCAACAGAAAAAAAACAAGAGTCCTGCGAAAAAGAACACACACAAGGATTGCCCACCAGCCTGGCTGCGCTAGCGAGAGCTTTTTTTTCGATTTCTGTGTAATCTTTTCGTGGTTTGCTGGTTCGAGGGGGGTGGGGGGTGGGACACTTTTGCACACAATTATAATATTATTTATTTTCGGTTGTTGTTATTATTTTGGTTGCTGCGCTGTTTCTGTCTCTCTGTTTTTTGTCTCTCTCTCTAGTGGGCCAGCGCCAGTGTGACCGTCTGCGACATACAACATAAATACCCTACCACTGTGCGACTCTTAACTATCGATTGCAGAACCAAGTAAAGCGATGGGTATGTGTTAGAGGTTGTTATCGGCTGATGGGCCATCACTAAGTGCGCTGCATTCGCGGAGCGGCAAAAAGTTTGCCATTTTACGTTTTCGTTTCGCACAACAAAAAACCCAGGCAGCCCAACCAGCTGGGGTTAGTTTTCCAGTTTCCAAAACTGCCGACGAATAAAAGCAGCTTCCGAAACAGGGATAACGGTTACCGCAGCCTGCCTGCTCTTGCCAGGCTTACTCTTGTTGTTGTTGTTGATCGAAATTCGCAAAGTGTGTGCCTCTGTGTCTCTGTGTGTGTGTGTGTGTGTGTGTGTGTGTTGGTGTGTGCTTTCTGTGTTTTGGTATCCAGCAGTGAGTTCATCGGCAAAATAACCAAAAATGTTATAAAAGAAACGCAATGGAGATGAAGAGGAGCATATATGTACATTTTATATTTGGGTCAACTCTTTGACAGTATATATGTATAGTCGCACATGTGTGTGTGCTTGGTAGTTGCTATTTGTGCGTGTGTGTGTGTGTGTGTATAACACGCATTTTCCTTAATTTCGTTTACTTTCGTTTTCCGTTTCTGTTTTACGCTCGCTCCCCACCATTTGTTGTTGTTTGCTAAAAACGCACGCGCTTCTTCTGCCGGCGGCGCAACTAATTCGATTTATTTATAAATGTAAATTTATACACACCAGACCAGCGCGCAGAAAGGAAAGAACACAAAACAAAAAAAAACGAGCAGAAAACATTTAAATATTTGCTCTAAACAAATGCAGTGTGCGGATGTGTGCGTGCGTGTTTGTTTGTTTGTGTGACCTTCGTTTTCCAATTGGCAGCAGGAACTGTGTTAGCTGTGAGGGGGGGGTGGAGAGGGTTGAGCGTTCAGGGGTTTCGTGTTGATAGAGGGCTGGGAGATGTCCTGCGGTAATTAGATCAGCGTTTTAATGTGGCTGCACTTTGCAGGCCTTAATTTGATTCAACAAGCTACTCTGCACAGTTTGAAAGCCACTGGGCCATTAACAGGCGCACTTCTCCCCCTCTCTTTCTACCCCGCAGGCGGCAAGGCGAACGGAGAGAGAGAGAGGAAAGGAACAGAACGGATAGGAAAGGAAAGCAAAGGCAAGGAAGAGGAGAACGGAGAGCGGAGAGCAAGCAGGAGAAATAGCTGAAACCCAAAGCCCAGCCAAGCCATACCAAAAACCAAGCAGAGGCCGCAGCAGAACCGCAACCAGCAAATCAGTCTAGTCAACAAAGCAGACCAAATGAGCACGCACTCCGAGGAGGCGGCGACCAACGGAAACAGAATCAGAAACAGAATCAGAACCAGAATCAGCACTAGAAGCAGAAGCCGAACCAGAAGCAGAGCCACTAACAAGCAGTGCAAACCAAGCCAAAAATAATAAATATAAATAAAAAAGGAAAACAGAAGACAGAAAACAGAACACAGAACATAAAAGACGGTAAATAGTAGAGGTCGATTGGCAAGCAGTTGAGATTGAGCTAAGAAAGCTAGGAAAGCGCACCGAGCCAAGATGCGGGTCGTTGCCATGGTCAGTGGTGGCAAGGACAGCTGCTACAACATGATGCAGTGCGTCGCCGAGGGCCACAAGATCGTCGCCCTGGCCAATCTGCATCCCAAGGACAGAGGTGAGCTCAGCACTTTAGCTCAGCTTTATATATATTTTTTATTACAAAAAAAAAGATTTATAAAATCCAAAAGTGTTGTAGAATATAAAGGAAATTCGTTCCAAAATCGTAGATTTTTTTCTTTCCAGTTTTAATTTGGTTCCAACTTTGATTTTGGATTATTAGATTTTTGTGAATTTTCCAAATTCCATTTACATCAAATAAAAAAGCTTTCAATAACGATTTAAAAAGATTTTCAAAACAGTAAATATTTCCTCTTTTTTATATAAAATTAATTGTTAAGGTATTTTATTTGTTACAAATATTAGGAATATTTTTTTTCTTCTGAGAGTGAGAGGTTTAATAAACTTCACCTGTTTAATGTTTTCAATATATCTTAGTACGATTCGCATTAGTGGAATTCAATTATAATCCCACAAACCGATAAAGTACAATCGAAAAATCAATAAACAACAAACCTAATTTGATCTATTTAAATTCCAAAAAAAAACCGCACACTTGTTTAGTGCTTAATTGGAACAACAAACTCGATTAGTCCAACATAGATATAGATATATATAATATAGCTCATGAATTTGTAGTTTACCAGCCAAAAATACAAATACCTATTCGCACGCAATTTTTAGGAGAGTGATGATGGATGAGTTGCAGAAACAAGTTAGTTGGTTTACTTGCGTTGTTACTGGCATTATCTACCATTATTATTAGTACTCGTATTATTTGTGGAATCACTTACCACTTCGCAAACCAATTGATCTCGGGCCGCTCTTTTTTTTTTTTTTTGGCTAATTCCAGATGAGTTGGACAGCTTCATGTACCAGACGGTCGGCCACATGGGCATCGAGATACTGGCCAGCGCAATGGGATTGCCTCTGTATCGGCGAGAGACCAAGGGCAAGAGCACCCAAACTGGGAAACAGTATGTGCCCACCGACGACGACGAGGTCGAGGATCTGTACAGTCTGTTGGAGACATGCAAGGTGATTGATTGTCATCGAAATTCGAAAATTCCATTCCCAAAGCCAAAGCCAAAGCCCCTCCTTCCATCATCGTCATCATCGTTAAAGCCAGATTCAAGCACAAGATTGCACTGTTTTTTAATAATTCAGCGGGAAAAACTTGGGACATAGTTCACAAGGTTGAATACTCTTTATCTTCTGGAAGTTTATTAGTTTTTGGGAAGCTAAGAAAAATTTAAAGTTATTAAAACATTTAAGAGATTCATGATTAATTCCTTACTTAGTAGTAGATATGCAACTTTCAGTTATATTTATGTCCTCAAGATTCAACAAATGTATCATGTTAAAAAGGTGTCTATTATTTTTCCCATTAGAAGTCAAGACAGAAATCTGATTATTTATCAACATAAGCACCTAATCCGGACTTGATTTTGACTTGCAATTGTTTATCTTCCTGCTTGAATATCATTAAACATTATTGTCCATCCGATTTTTGAGTTATATACAATTTGTTTGTTATGTTGCAATTTAGACAGGAAGTTTATTTCCGAAAGAAAGCGAAGAGCGGTGTTAGTTATCAGATTGGGCTTAATCAAATTACTCTAAAAAGGTAGAAATCATATAAACATATATATGTAGGTGTTAGTTATCAGATAGTCTTAAGAGAATATTCAAATATTTCTTATAGATATAAATATCTTTGGTTGAAGGGTAAGGTTTATAATTGAATTATTGTTCGATCTATAAGCTAAAGGTATTTATTATAAATTTTAATTCTTACTACAAAAAGTAAAAAAAAATTGCAAACCAAATTTGTTAGATGCAGATAATTCTTCAAAGTTGAATTTAACAGTATAAAATTAGGAACTAAAATAATGAAATCAGTAATATTATATATTCATATTAATGATGCTTTTTTTTATTAGTTACTACTAATTAAAGTTTATTGAATATTTTATATTATTGATGACCAATTTAATAATAATTTAAAAGTACAGGGAATTTCCGTAGCTACCAAAGCAGGGATTAATATTTTTTTTTATTGTTGAATACGAATTCCTTGAGCCAGTGCTACTGCAAATTGCAACCGCAACAGGAACGTCAATTACAAGTGCAACAAAAAATAAAAAATAAAAAAATAAAAAAAAGCGAATGCTCGGTAATTGGGTGGTAATCTTATCGCGATGAGCGACGGCCAATCGAGAACCGAACTGTTGCCGTGCACGTGAACCTCTTCCTATCCCATTCCATTCCGTCCACACCAGCCAAGTCAACCGAAAAAAAAGTCGGTGGGGGGCGGAAGGGGGGAACGAAAATTATAATAATAATAACAACAATTGCGGTAATCGCAGAAACTGTTTATTTACTTTACCCCTTGATACGGGAAGAAATCGAATCGAACGGGCCAAGGAGACCTTTAATGGTGATTACGGTTTGGGAGTCGCATTAATAATAATTCTTGCCACGACTGATATATCAGCCTCGGACCCGGACCCGGACTCAGATCCCCCTCAAACTGTAATTACATTTTTAAATTCGCTAAGCTGATAGCGGGAAATGCATATATGTGCTATATTATTTGAATATATTTTATTAAAGAATGCAGCTCTCAGTTTTAAGGGTGATTTTAATTGTTTAATTCAATACATATACTTTCTCTGAAGCTTAAAAATATCTGTATAGGAAACCAATATATTTTCTGGGTACTTTATTAAGTTAGTTAAAATTCTGGTTTTAATTTAAAATATTTTAACATTAAAGTCTACCTAGAAAACCGTATTTATTATTGCTTCAAAACTTATATTCATCCTTTTAATTGTTCTAAATATAAGGCTTCGAAATTGAATGAACTATTTATAATCCCATCCTTTCCTCCGGTCTTACCAATCAAGCAGCACGGATACCATATAACTGATATCCCTGTGACCCCTCAATCAAAATCCCTTTTACAAAGTCCGTAATTAATTTGTGGATTACGTTTCTCTCAATTAACAGCACGAACTGCAGGTGGAGGCGGTGGCTGTGGGCGCCATCCTCTCCGACTACCAACGCGTTCGAGTGGAGAACGTTTGCAGTCGCCTGAACCTGATATCCCTGGCCTACCTGTGGAGGAGAGATCAGACTGAACTGCTGCAGGAGATGATTGACTGCCAGGTGCATGCCATCATAATCAAGGTAAGGCAGGGTTCGATATCGGATTAATTAAAGTGAGAAAAATAGGGGGAAAGTTTTAATTTAAGTTATATAAATATCCTAATTTTCCAGTTTAAGATATTTTATCTGAGGAAAAGCATCTCAAGTTAATAATTCGCATTTCCACGACCTGGTTTCCCAGCTGAATTGTTAATGGCTCTAAAATTAGCTAATATAAACATCAGCTGCTGTTTCAGCTGAATACATTTAACAAATAGCAACCCCTGATCTATATCTATATCACTTGAGTTATCAACTTAACAACACAACAAAATTTACAAATAATTACCTTTTTGTTTGTTTAACAATTTGAAAGATTAGAATTTATGAACGATAATTAAAGATAAATATCAGATAGTTTGGCATTACTACGCCTTAATGGTACTTATCTCAGTATAAATAATTATAATGGAATAAATACATTTTATAATGCATAATAAATTATAATATTTAAAATAACTAATTCTAATTTTTTGAATATCGAAATGTAAAGTATTTTAGTTTCTCCACACTTTTATTTGCAAATATATCTTTCAAAAATTCAATGATATCCAAAGCTAATGTTGCCTTTCCCATCTCCTCCTGGATAGGTGGCTGCCCTGGGCCTTGTGCCGGACCGTCATCTGGGCAAGTCGCTGCGCGAGATGCAGCCGCATCTGCTGAAGATGCGCGACAAGTACGGCTTGAACGTGTGCGGGGAGGGTGGGGAGTACGAGACGTTCACCCTGGACTGCCCCCTCTTCCGGCAGCGGATCGTCGTGGAGGACATCCAGACGATCATCTCGAGTGCGGACCCCATTTGCCCGGTGGGCTACATCAACTTCACCAAGCTGACGCTGCAGCCGAAGGAGGTGGCGGGCGGTGGCGTGGCCAGTGGCGCGGGCGGCAACATTGGCAACGACGGCGTCTTCGTGAAGCGCTCCATCGACTACATCAGCGACCTGAACGAGTCCACCTACAGCGATCTGAGCGATCCGGACTTCAGCGAGACGGAGCTGGAGCAGATCGAGAAGGAGACGCGCCTCAGGGAGTCGCTCAGCCAGAGCGAGCTCATTTCGCGCAGCAATTCGTTTGGTCGCCACCTGGCCGCCTCGGCCTCCGCCTCCGCCAGTGTGTCCGCCTCCGCCCAAGCCTCCTCGCCCATACCCATTGTCACGAAGAGCGCCAGCGTCGACGAGCCCACAGCGGCGGCGGCAGCTGCGGCTGCGGCTGTGGCAGCCGCCACCATCTCATCCCCCCCGGCGTCGGCATCGGCATTCGCCTCCACATCCGCATCCGCTTGCGCATCCGCCTGTGCGTCCACCTGCGCCTCCATGCTGCTGACGACGACGGGCGGCGACGTCAGCAGCACAGCCGCTGTGTGTGGCTCGCTGTCGCTGGCCATCTCCTCGCTTGGGCTGAGCGCCAACGTCAGCACGGTGGCCGGTGCCCATGGAGCACCGCCCAGCCCGCTGAAGTACGAGCGGGAATTCCGTCCACTGGCCAATGTGGCCCGAGCGGCCATCAACGCCAAGGGCTGGATGTGGCTGGCCGGCATTCAGGGTATCCAAAGCAGAGTCTCTCAAGCAAACTCCTCTCTACCTCTCTCCCCGGGTGGCAAGGTTGTCCCTGGAACAGAATAACAAGTCCAGAGCTGGGAAAACCCTTACACATTTAAATAACCCTTATATCTGATCTATCCATTCTATTATAGCTAAAGGATACGGTGGTCCGATTTTGTTTTACATTTTCCAAATAAGCTTTAAGCCTTGTTAAAAGTATATTTCTCAGATACCTTGAGAAACAACTGAGTGTTAATAAGCAATAAGATTTATGATATCCCAATAAGCTATGTGATATAGTTTTACGATTCTTATATATACAATTTGCAACAGAAAGTTACAGTAACATATCGATAGCTGAAAAAACTACTGATCAAAATTATAATACCCTCTGCAAGGCTAAAAACTAGTTTGGTTTCTAAAAATATTGAAATTGGTATAGATTAGGAAATCCTTAAATTGTTTTCCCCATCTTCCAGTGACAACCTGTTCCACCTGTTCCTGCAAAACCTCCACAAACTCTCTAATCCTTTTGTTTACTCCGCTTTATAGGTTCTGGCTCGGAGGACATGGAACAGGGCATGCAGCAGGCCCTGGACACTCTGAGGGAGCTCTGCCAGGCCAAGGGCTACGAGCTGCAGGACCTCTGCTACATTACCCTGTATGTGCGCTCCATTAGCGAATATCCTGCCTTGAACCGGATCTACCAGCGCGCCTTCGATTTCCACAATCCGCCGACGCGCGTCTGCGTCGAGTGTCCCCTGCCCGATGGCTGTCATGTGGTGATGGATGCCATTGCCTATCGCCAGGCCGTCGCCGGGACGATATCTAGTGCCGAGGATCGAGATCGCGAGGGCGAGGAGGCGGCGGCGGCTCTGCTCAATGGGCGCAGGAACACGATGCATGTCCAGGGCATCTCCCACTGGGCACCGGCCAACATTGGGCCCTACAGTCAGTCCACCAGGGTGAGGGATCATAATATTATAACTTTGAACATCAGTTTGTAACGCCTCTCCCTCACGTGCAGATCGGCGATATAACCTACATCTCTGGTCAGATCGCTCTGGTCCCGGGCAGCATGACAATCATCGATGGCGGCATCCGGCCCCAGTGCAAGCTCACCCTGCGCCACATCAGCCGCATTGCCAAAGCCATGAATGCCCACGGCCAGCTGCGGGATGTCGTCCATGGCATCTGCTTTGTGACCCATCCCGCCTTCATTGGCGAGGCACGTCGCCAGTGGGAGCGTCGCACCACCAATGCCATCATGGACTACATTGTGCTGCCGGCGCTGCCAAGGGAAGCCCTCGTGGAGTGGCAGGTTTGGGCCCACACCCACAACGATCGGTTTGACTGTAAGGAGATGGAGGGGGCAACCCTCAATAAATAACATTTTCCAATTGATTTTAATAACAAATTAATCCTCTAAACACAGATGAGGAGACGGGCTGCTCGGTGGGTGACTACACCATCTCGATCAGGCGTCGTTGGAACTACGAGAACAACTGTGCGGCCATTGTTTGCTATGTGTCCACCGGCTTGGCCTCCTCCACCACCCAGCTGACGCAGCTGAGCGACGACATCCTGGGCAACCATTGCCGCCTGGCCCAGGCGGTGAGTGCCGAGCACCTGGATGAGATACTCACCTATGTGGTGAACCGCCTGCTGAAGGACTATCCGCTGGCCAAGAAGCAAACGAGCACGGGAACGCCGCCAGGTACGCCCTCGCAACCGGGCGGAGCTGGAGGGGATCAAAAGCAGCCACTGCCGGCGATCCACTTGAAACTGTTCTACCAGGTGAACGCCGCTCCGGCCACGGATCTGCTGCTCCAGGCGCTGCACGACTTCCGGAGCAAGTGCCAGGACTACGCCGCTGTTGTCTACACGGTGCTGCCCGCCTGCAGTCTGCACAACTTCAGTACGTTCCTGTCCATTTGCGGTGTGCGGCACGAGTAGGATGGAGGATGGAGGATGGAGGGCCTAGGAGGGAGAACCAAAAACCATTTGCTGCCAACGCAACAAGCAAAACAAGGGGGGGAAACACACACACATATATATATATATATATATATACACAACTATATATACACAGATATTGGTTGGGTCGCTTTGGCTTGACAACAACAGAGCGCCGAAGGCGGAGGGTAATCTTTAGGAAATCTCTGGTTTTTTTTTTTTTTGAATACAACTGCAACTATGATAAACGACAAAGTCCTGAAGTTCCTTGTGTAAATGTTAAACTGAATTTAAATTCACCCGACATCTGATGTCTTCTCTATTGGTATTCCCGCCGTTCGTAATGCCCAGAAACTGGTTCCGGAGATTACCTTCCGCCCGAGCGATCCTTGACCCAGCCGACCCAGCCAAGCGAATGTATGAGCAGCAGCTTGCCCTCGCGCTAGCTTCTTTGTTGATATTGTTAACTAGCAGATCCTGCAGCTGAGAGCCCGTAGTAGAGCCTGTGCATGCTGTAACCACATAGTTTAGAGCCCACTTTGTGTCGCAGTCTCGGACCAAATCTTCTCCAAAACAAACATACACTACACACTCAAAACGGATCTTTGCAACTCAAGTGTTTCAGCAACTAGCGAAGGAATACAAGAATTCAATTTATTGTACAAGCATCAAGCAACTTTATATATATATATACGAAAAGGAAAGAAAACAAAAGAAAAGGAAAAGCAAACCATTTTTGTGCACTCTATTGCCAAAAAGCAAAACATAAGAAACTGTAACTATACTCTTATACAACTATTAACTATTAATCGTTTTTCGATGTGCTTTTCTTTATGCTCCGATTTTTTATATATGTATATGTATACATCTATATATCTCAGCGATTTTTCTTTATTTTCCTCTTAGCCCCACAACTTGTTCGACCAAACAAAAAACAAAACAAAACAACTAAAAACTAAATCAAACAAAAAACAAAAAACAAAAAACGACAGCAATTGAAACAGCTTTTTTGTTTTCTTGTGTCGTTAAGCTTTAAATATTGTGTAAAAACGAAAGGAGAGTAGCCTGCCGGCCCGGCCCAAAAGGATGATGTGGCCGAAATTCGACCACGTCGCAACATTTTTACTATCGCTAAAAGAAGTCCGAAAGAATGCGAATTCGCCATAGAGAACATAGTTTTCATCAATGATTCTATTATTTTTTTTATACACATATATATATTTTTTTTTGTATAGATATTGAAATTAACGAATAGACATTATGATTATGATTATGATTATCGGAAGCGTTGTTTTTCGGTGGGCTTGAAGTACAACTAGTCCATTGTTTAATCCTGCACAATCTGCGACAATTACAATTGCTAAAGCCTAACTTGAACCGTAAAATAAACAATAAACCACAAAGTGTTGGCCACAACTACTTTCTAATGTAAATTAATAATACGATAAACAAAAATGGGACGCTGAGCGGGGGAAACCAAACAACCAACAAACAAAGAAAAAAAACAAAATATTACATGCTATTATGTATTGTTATGAAAATATATTGATATTGATTGAGTGTCATTACAAAGTCGAGAAAAACCAAAGAAACCCTGGGCGTTTTTTTTTTTTAATATTTATTATTTTATTACGGGCGGATGCGAGCTGATAAGATGGTGGAGCTGTTCTGGGTTCTGGGTACCCCTGGACTGTTCGTGAATTATCTATTTTTACCCTTATCGGGGGGCATGCCTTGATTTATGGAAATAAGAGTTCTGATTCTGGCTATAGCCCCAGAAGTCAAGATGATGGAAATATCTGGAATTTGCCACATAAACATGTTTTTTGGGAATTTATTTTAAAGCAATTACTTTACTTAGTTTTTGGTTAATTTATAGTTCCAAGAAAATTTTAAGCAATTATGTTTTCAATCTACAATTTCCTTTAATTAAAAATCTCTTCAGATGTATTTTATTGGAAAAACAAATAAGTTTTTCTTGGAATTTTAAATAATAAATTAAGAAAGACATGAAATTCACTTGGAATGACTATAAAAATGGGGATTTTCAAAATCCAATAATAATTATAAAATTCAACAGTTGATCAGAAACAGTTTTGCTCAAATTTCAAAATGTTGAATATATTTATTGTGCTTTTTTGGTAACAGATTTAATGCCTATCCGAAACATTGTAAGGAGAACATATTCATCAAAAAAGATAGTTTCCTCTCTTTTAAAAATTATTAACTTTAAAAACGAGAAAATTATCAAGAGATGGAAATGCATCGTAGCATGCAAAGTTATTTGAATTTAAACAGTTTCCAAGCGCTCTCCAAACTGATGCCCCACTTAAGTTACGGTACATATCCAGATGCCACTGGAAGCTTAACGGTAAATCTGGGCAATGTACACGTCAGTGCTTACTCAAAGCCAATACATATTTGCATCAGACAAACACCAATTTCACCTTCCGCAACCACAATTAAAGAAAAAGAAGCTATAGCCAAACATATTGCTCTCCCAAGGAAATAGAAAACAAAATAGAAAAAAAGTGTTTGGGTAAACAAACGGCCAACAGCTGGAAAGAGAAAGAGTTGTCGCTCACCTTGCGCGTCGCTCGGCTAGCGCCCTCTCTCTCTCCCACTCTCTGCGACGAACCTTCCAGTTGGCACTTCCAGTGGGCGGCACCGCCAATCGGAGCGACTGCATCCACTGACGTGTGCGACACGTCAGTCCGTCCACTGAATAAATAGCCGGTGCTTCGGAGAGCGAGAATCATATTCAAAACAAACGTACAAGGAATAAGACACAGCGCAGCACATGAGTGAAAAGTGACCAAGAGAAACGCGAATATTCCAATAAGAAAATCCCAACAAGAGCTGTGTCGCAACATAAACAAATAAGATTCCACTTAAAATATTAACTACTCAACAAATACAACACACAAAAAACCAAGCCAAAAAGACATCAAAGACTTTCCAACTCGATAAGAGAGAGCAACGAAGTGACAACTACTTAAACTTAGTGATTTTTTTTAATAGTTTTAATTAGCAAATGTAAGTATTACTCATGGGAAAATATTACTTATTCATACAATATGAAGTATGCATGTTTTTTTTTTTTTGTGTGTATGAGTGTTTCCAAGTGCTTTTTGTTTATGTGGTGTTGCTGTTGAAAATTACCAAGAAATACTTGCTAGTTCAAACAGAACACTAAAATTATTTAGTAAGCATTTCGATAAAAGAGCTTTTCTTTAAAACTAGTATTTTTTGACATTTAGTAAATAAAACTGTTATAAATATGTCAGAAATTCTTTAATATATGACAGAAAAACAGTTCTTTAGCGCTTTGATACATCAAATCCAGTATTCCCGTCATTTGAAAAACAGTTAGTGGTTGGTTGGCTGCGCCCCGCTTTCCAACACTGGTCCGCAACACTGACGTGTCTTTTCGGGCCCCAGAGTTGCATGTGTGTGTCCGTGTGCGACAGCCAGCGTCGCAGTGTGCGTGTGTAGAAAGCGCCGGCAAAAAAGCAGAAGGCGAAAAGCAGCCACATTCTGCTCTGTCAGTTCCGTCGAGAAAGTAATAGCTTGTGCGATAAGTGTAAGTGCTGGAAAAATTAAAAATCACTCCGAATTTATTAACAACCAACTGGAAACGGCTAGCAATATTCGTGAGTATCACGAAGCACAACCAGAAACAGCAGGATAAGAAGGATATCAGCAGTAGCGGTAGCAGCAGGAATAGGAAGAGGTTGTGGAAGAGGGGAAGGAAGGGAACAACCGAGCAGAGGGTCGCCATGTTGGCAAAAGTTTCTGCCCCATTAAAAAATAGAATTTAAAAAAATAGTGCTCAGCACGTGCCCAAAAATAAATAAATCGAATGCCCACCGGCTGCGGCATTTTCTATAGTTTAGTCTTCGACTATATATCACCGCAACTTATGACGTGGATGGTCGTGCATAATTTGAATACCGGTGACGCACTTAATTAGCGTAACAAAAACCGAGAGTTCATTCACACCTCCGCATCCCTTTCCTCTAACTAAAACTTTACTTAAACCATAGTGTTTTAGTTGGCAAAAGCCTAAAATTCAATGCATTTCAAGCGAAATTTCATAGAGTCGGAAAAGCGCCTGCGCCGAAGTCTGCTTCTTCTTCTGCACCGCCCGTGTGCGTTAGAGTGTGCATGTGCGAGTGTGAGAGTGTGCGTGTGTGTGAGTATGCCAGCCATTCAATCGGCTTCGTACACGTCATTTATATAGGCAGCATATAGACGCAGCGGATTTAAGCTCTCAGCTGAAAGTACACGTCAGTGTTTGGGTCTATCAAAATCTGAAACAGCATAAACCTTGATATCTGGAGTGCGTGAGCGTGACAGCCTGTGTGTGTGAGTGCGAGGGCAATACTTAAACAGCTGTGCAAATCCATTTCGTGGTTCTTCCTCTTGGAAGCTCCGCAGACTTTCTCCAAGTGGGTGCGTGAATAAGAAGAAGAACGGCATCAGCAAGAGAGAGAGGAATGTCTCTACACACAACAAAAATGTAGATCAATTTGAACTTGATCTAGATTTGGCTTAGTTGCCGAGTTTCGTAACTTGGCGAAATCTAAATAATTCAAGCTGTGCATAATATAAATCAGGTTAAAGGGGATATCTTATCGTATGGGAATTATAATTATATTGATACTAATCTATAAAACTAATTTTCCATTGAAGTTTCAAGCTATAATAAATTAAGTTTTGCTGAATGTGAATCGAGGCGCTAAAAATACTTAGGCATCACAAAAGCCAGAAACGTGTTGAACTTCGAGCCAAGTTAATGTAAACATCTTGTAAATACTTCCAACAATGAAATTTTGTTCTGTGTAAAGAACAGCCAGAAAAACCCGTTCCAGCTCTCTCGCCGGCAACTTATTCTTGCTCTCTCCGCGCTCTCTCCCAAGATTGAGCAACAGAAAGAAAGAACCAGAAAAATGTTACACGTACACAAAAAATTCGGCGACGCTGCTGCCTTGCCGCGCTGTCAACGTCGGCGTCGGTCAATGTCAGCGGCGGAGCTGCGATTAACAGTTGCCGGGCAGTTAGCCAGTTATGTTACACTCTCCCGCCAGTGAGAGGAATAAGAGAGCAAGAGACACCGGGGAGGAAATAACGCTCTCGCGACGTCGGCAGCGGTGTTGGCAGCGAATTGGGTCGGTTAAAAGGCAACTCAAACAATTCAACGTGTTCTTTCTCAATTTGATCTTGCGGCGTCGTCATTCCAGGTAGTACAGGGAAATATTCATTCTTTCTTGGGCCGGCCAAAGTGGCACACCTAACGGTACCTGTTGACAGTTGACCAACGTCAGCAGTTTCTCTCAGAGCGGGCGTGCAGAGTGCTTGTGTGTGTGTCTCAGTGTTGATGTGTGAGAGGAAGAGGGGGAGAGATAACAAGAGTGTGTGTTGACGTGTACAAATCCCAGCTTAAAGTAATCGTGGAAACATTAATACATAAATAAAATGCATAAAAACTAATAATTTATATTTCTATTCTTTCTTTGCAGTTTTTTGAGAGATCTTCAATATGAGGTTATGCATATTACTGGCTGTCGTGGCCTTTGTTGGCGTCTCGCTGGGCGAGGAGAAGAAGGAGAAGGACAAGGAGCTGGGAACCGTGATCGGTATCGATTTGGGCACCACATACTCCTGGTAGGTACACCCCTTGGTTAAAGCCCAAACTAAAACTCTGTGTGGCCACGTGATTCTACCATATCTTGCTTGTAAAATCGATTAAAATCATAAATCTCGAAGGCTTACATTTAGATACCGCTATCGATTTGCCTTTCTAACGTAAAAAAATAACATTTAGTGGTGATATTATTGTTAATTTTGTACAAAGCCACGTTTATACTTGTTTGTTACTTCAATTGAACATTTCCAAAATTCAGTTAATTGGTATGCAGAGACCAAAGCCTAGTCCAAAAATGTAAAAACTTTCAACTTATTTCTCTCTCTCTATCTTCGATCTTCCAGTGTGGGCGTGTACAAGAACGGACGCGTTGAGATCATCGCCAACGACCAGGGCAACCGCATCACCCCCTCCTACGTGGCCTTCACCGCCGACGGAGAGCGCCTGATCGGTGATGCTGCCAAGAACCAGCTGACAACCAACCCGGAGAACACCGTCTTCGATGCCAAGCGTCTGATCGGACGCGAATGGTCCGACACCAATGTGCAGCACGACATCAAGTTCTTCCCCTTCAAGGTGGTGGAGAAGAACTCGAAGCCCCACATCAGCGTGGACACGTCGCAGGGCGCCAAGGTCTTCGCTCCCGAGGAGATCTCCGCCATGGTGCTCGGCAAGATGAAGGAAACGGCCGAGGCCTATCTGGGCAAGAAGGTCACCCATGCTGTCGTCACTGTGCCGGCCTACTTCAACGATGCCCAGCGTCAGGCTACCAAGGATGCTGGAGTGATTGCCGGTCTGCAGGTGATGCGCATCATCAACGAACCCACTGCCGCTGCCATTGCTTACGGTCTGGACAAGAAGGAGGGCGAGAAGAACGTGCTGGTATTCGATTTGGGCGGCGGCACCTTCGATGTCTCCCTGCTGACCATCGACAACGGAGTCTTCGAGGTGGTGGCCACCAACGGTGACACGCATTTGGGCGGTGAGGACTTCGATCAGCGTGTGATGGATCACTTCATCAAGCTGTACAAGAAGAAGAAGGGCAAGGATATCCGCAAGGACAACCGTGCTGTGCAGAAGCTGCGTCGTGAGGTGGAGAAGGCAAAGCGTGCTCTGTCCGGTTCCCATCAGGTGCGCATCGAAATCGAGTCCTTCTTCGAGGGCGACGACTTCTCCGAGACCCTGACCCGCGCCAAGTTCGAGGAGCTCAACTTGGACCTCTTCCGCTCCACCCTGAAGCCCGTGCAGAAGGTGCTCGAGGATGCCGACATGAACAAGAAGGATGTGCACGAGATTGTGCTTGTTGGTGGATCCACTCGTATTCCCAAGGTGCAGCAGCTGGTCAAGGACTTCTTCGGAGGCAAGGAACCATCCCGAGGCATCAATCCCGACGAGGCTGTCGCTTACGGTGCTGCCGTCCAGGCTGGCGTGCTCTCCGGCGAACAGGACACCGATGCCATCGTTCTGCTCGATGTCAACCCATTGACCATGGGCATTGAGACCGTCGGCGGTGTGATGACCAAGCTGATTCCCCGCAACACCGTCATCCCCACCAAGAAGTCGCAGGTGTTCTCGACCGCCTCCGACAATCAGCACACGGTGACCATTCAGGTGTACGAGGGCGAGCGCCCCATGACCAAGGACAACCATCTGCTCGGCAAGTTCGATCTGACTGGCATCCCGCCCGCACCACGTGGCATTCCCCAGATCGAGGTCTCCTTCGAGATCGACGCCAACGGCATCCTGCAGGTCAGCGCCGAGGACAAGGGCACCGGCAACAAGGAGAAGATCGTGATCACCAACGACCAGAACCGTCTGACGCCCGAGGACATCGATCGCATGATCCGCGATGCCGAGAAGTTCGCCGATGAGGACAAGAAGCTCAAGGAGCGCGTGGAGTCCCGCAACGAGCTGGAGTCCTACGCTTACAGTCTGAAGAACCAGATCGGCGACAAGGACAAGCTGGGCGCCAAGCTGAGCGACGAGGAGAAGACCAAGCTGGAGTCGGCCATCGACGAGTCGATCAAGTGGCTGGAGCAGAACCCCGATGCCGATCCCGAGGAGTACAAGAAGCAGAAGAAGGATCTGGAGGCCATCGTTCAGCCGGTGATTGCCAAGCTGTACCAGGGCACCGGCGGTGCTCCGCCACCAGAGGGCGCCAGCGAGGACGACCTCAAGGACGAGCTGTAAGGCGTATGCCGTCGCACGTCGTCCTTCGTCCCATCGTCATCCACCACTCCCGCATCCACATCCACTGAAGATCACAAGTGTTGGAATGGGTTCTCAGACTGATAAACCAATTATAAACAAAACAGCAAACAGCAGCAGCCACAGTAAAAGGATAATTCACACAACAAAACACGCCCTCCTACCCTTCCGCTCCCCCCGCCCCTCCTTCCGCGCCCATCCATTCGACCTTTAAGGCAATTTTCCAAAACCACAAAAAACCACAAAATTCTTGAAACAAAAAAGAAAACAAAAACAATCCTTTAGTACGACTTACATATTTTTTTTTTTTTACACTTTAATTTAAAGTATTTTTTGTCCAAAAATATGAGAATTGTTCCTCGCGTTCGGCGTTGCCTCCGCCCACTCCCGCCCCCCTCCCGCGACCTCGTATCTCTTCCTCCACCTGCCACCACCCTCTTCCAGTTAGCTGCATAATTATGTAAAACTGTAAATTTTTTTTTATATATATACACACACACACACACACACAACTGCGACCACTGCAATTCCCGACAGAGAGCGAGCTGGGGTCGCAAATCAATAGGTTAGCCTGCGGATATGTAACAAAAAAAACAAGAAAAACAAAAACAAAACACAGACAAATGTTATATGTATAAGCGTGTGTGAAAGCGAGAGAAAGAAAGAAAGTGTGTAAGCTAGAGCGAGAGAGAGAGAGAGAGAGAAGGAGGAGAGTTCGAGAGGGGGCAGCGCGGAGAGAGCCGGCAAGGTCGAGAATGCGGAATGCAAAGGCAACAAAAACAAGAGATAAACCACAAAACACAAATGATAAGAAAGAGAAGAGGAAAACACTAAAGCAGCGCGACAACAGCAGCAGCAGCTTGATAAAAAAGGATCCTTCGATTTTACGAAGGATTTTCTAATTTATTTAAAAATAAAATAAAAAAAAATTGAAAAAAAGAAACAAGAACTTGTTATTTATTGTGGGGCATGGGGCATTGGAAATGGGGGGAAAGATCGAGAGATCCTTCATCTGGCAATTATTTACTTACTTCTTGGATCATCTAAAACACAATCCAATTAATTGAATAAAAAGAGATTTTTGTTTCGGTTTTCATCATTTTTATTGTTTTCTCTCGTTTTTTCTTCATCTTTATCGTCTCTTTATCATCCTCCTCGATTTTCTCATCTTCATCATTTCCTTGCGCATCAACTTTTAGCTCTCTTGCTCTCACTGTTTGCTATATAATTCCTGCGATAACGGTATTATCTTCACTCGCCAACTGCTTTATTGGGCGCAGTTGGGCGCCTCTCAGTTTTTAATCTTAATTATTCTTAAATACATTAAAAAAATACATAAAATATTTTGTTGGTTTTGTTACTGTTGTTGGTTTCTGGTTTTCGGTTGTAATCATCAGTTCTGTTCCCACCATTCCGATTCGATCGAATTCGAACGAGACCCGAACTCTCCACACACACACACTTTTCGAAAACAAAAACATAACTTCCAGAGCTTTCGTTCGAATCCGTTGAATTCGAGACCCAAAACTTCGAATGGGGGAACAGATCTGTCTTTCTGTCTGCTGTCGGGCTGTGTGTGTGTCCATGTGTGTGTGGTGTGTTTGTGTTTGTATATATATATATATATATATATTTTATATATATAAATAAGCTAACGGTATATTGTTTATATGTTATGTATATGTATTTCTATATTGTAATTATGCACTCTCAGATTTCGAAAAAGGGAACCGCCTGCAACTGCCGATCGATTTTTTTGCTTTTCGAATTCGGCTCACGTTCAGTTTCTTGTTATTTTCGTTTATTTGTTCTTGCTGTTGTTGTTGTGGTTGTCGGTTTCTCTGTTATATCTCCAAGTTCTGGTTGTTTCGAAGTAGTACGCTTTGAAGAAGAAGAAGCAGCAGGTAGGTTGTAAATTGGCTGGGGAAATCGGTTGGAAAGTTGTTCGGGAAGGAGGGCGGGCTAGGCTTTGGGGCTCGAGAAGATCGGAAGTTGAAAAAGTTCATCGGGAAAGAGGTGGGTTTCCGGCTTCCACTTGACTAAGTATTTTAAAGACTATTTTCTAAACTGGTTTAGCCGTTTCACTTAGTAAATAAAATGCAAAGAATAAAGTTTAATTCTCCCGATTTTTTTAGCAGGAGTGTGTGTCTGGTCTGTCTCTGTGTGTGTGTGTGTGTGTTTTCATATGTGTGTGTGTGCTGGTGTGTTGGTGTGTAGTGTTTAATTTTGCTTTCGATCCAGCGTTGTTTGATTTGATGTTGGTCCTTTTCCCGGCAATTCTACTGGGAGGGGGGGGTGATCGTTAACTTGTCATCCACAATTCTCCTCAGTGTGGCCTGTGTGTGTGTGTGTCTGTATGTGTGTGTGTGTGAGGCGTGTTTTGTGTATGTGTTTCGGCTGCTGGACTGCTTGCGGGCACTGCTTTTTTGGCGCACTGCTTGCGCTTAGATGCGCTTTGGAATCGTATCGATGGCATTATTCTCAGGCTCTTCGTCCTTGGGGGGCTGACCACGTTGCTGCACGGATCAGCGAATCACCATTATCAGATCAAATTCAGATTTAGTTTCACATTTGCAAAAGAATAAACACACACAAGACACAACAAAATGGAAGACATAGATAGATAGGTGGAGAGATAGAGAGAGAGAGAGAAGAAAAAAGAAAGCGGAAGAAAGAGAGAGAGAAGAAACGCACACATCAATTGTCAATTGTCAATATCAATCAATTAGTTTGTATGATTTGTAGCTCTGTGTAAAATAGTTCCATTCCGATCAAACTCGTTGAAATCGTTGAGTTATATATATTTATTTTCCGAATGCATATACTTGTACATACAAAATTTCACCTATACCGATTCCGACAGATTTGATACTCAAATGGAAATGGAAAGCAGCAAATTAAACTGGGATATTTATTATGTGGTATATATGGTATCTGAATCGTATGAGAACAAATCAAATAAATTGTTTTTGGAATAGAAATTATGGTTTTTGTTTTTTTTGGATACTCAAGCAGAGTACAATATATGACTGAATATTGATTATTTTTTTATTTGATTTATCAAATTAAGTTGGGAGTTGAGTGAATGACCAGGTGATAGATAGTCTGAGGAATGGATGTCCTCACAAACTCCGAGCAAAAAATTTGTCTTTGTAGGTGTCTCTGCGTCTCTGTGCAACTGTTTTCTATCTGGATATTTATCTGTAGTGTTCGCAAAATGTCTAGGGATCTCTGAACAATCCATATATTCACAGATTCCCGGATGTCGAAAGTATAGGAATCCCTAGAGTTTTCGGGAACAGCCCTGCATGGAATTTGTAAGTAGTGCCATGGAAGTGGAAGAATGGAAAAGCAAGCAGTGCCAAACAAGGTGTCAGTGTGTGTGTGTGTGTGTGAGTGTGTTGAGGGGTTTTTGTGCATGTTCTGGGCCCAGTTAAGACAATAATAAAAGCAAACCAATAATAATGAAGTATTTAGTATTTAGCATACATATTTATTTATATTTGTCAATCGTTCATCACTCGATGCCACATTTCACATTCGCAACCGGATCGCAGATAAGCGGGGATATATGCGGGGACTAAAATAATGTAGGCCAGGCGGACGCTGCAGCAGCCAGCTTTTGTCACCGCCGGATATATATATAAAGTATGTGATGGTGCATCATCGCTGTGAGTTTTGTATGCAGGATTGCTGGGTATAAGAACTCAAAGTGGGAACTTCTCTAACTCGACTAAAACTCTATTCTAAATTACAAAATATATATTTCAACTTTTTATCTGTACATTTAAGGCCTTATTAAATATTAAATAACTTTGTGAGAATTTATTTAAGAAACTTTCTACCGTGGAAAAATATCAAAATTCATACAAAACTTTAATTAAAAAAACAATTTTTTAGCTTCTACTTTTTATCGAGTTAAAAAAGTTCGTCTGCCGAAATGAATAGAGGTGATAGAGAGAGAGGGCGGCTTTATTCGGCCTCGGCCTCGGGATCGGGACGACTTAGGATCTCCTGACAGAGTGCAATGTAGTCCTGGCGTTGTTGGTGCAAAGCACATTTGGCACAAAGCAAATAAAAAGAGGTGGAAGAAAATTAAAAGGGTGTGGCAAGGGAGGAGCCAGTGTTGGGGCACGAGGAACACATGGAACACAGCGGTGACACTTCGGATCGTGATTCGGATCGGGTTCAAGCAGATCGGAAACGGAACACGCAACTCACACGTACCAACAAGGTCAAGATAATACAAACTGAACGGTACAGAAATCAGGGAAATGTAATTTACGATCGTGTTGTTTACACCCAAAAAAAAAAGGAAAAGTGTCAATAAAAGGCTGCAAAACTCATGAATAATAACCAACGAAAGATAGTCGCTATCTCGCAGATAACTGGAGTTATATAACCCAATTGATATTATTTTGACCGCGATTGTAGTGAGTGGAGCGTGTGGACTACTAATGTGGCGAAATGATAGACTGCGTTTTGTATTAAATATCAGTTTCGTTTTTATTTTTATTTTTATTTCAATTGTTATTATTACTCATCTTCTCATCTCATCTTCTCCATTTTTGTTTATTTTCTCATCATTTATTAATTGTAAACAGTTTTCTGCACACTCTCAGATTAACTTATCAACGGTCGCCTCGCCTTCTATCTTCGATCTCTATATAGATTTCCATATATATATATATATATATATTTATACTTTATTTCTAATTTGCTTAAAAAACGTTTCTTCACTTCTCGTTTATTGTTTATGTGTTGTTTTTGTTTTGCGCTCTCTCTTTCAGACGCACGCAAATATTCAAATATTATTGATCTTAACAACGAAAAAAAAATATATATATAGATATAAAAACAAATTGAGTTGAATTCGTTTTGGCAGAGGAAATGCAATCTTCTACATGGAGTACAATTCTCGGGAATTCTCTTGTGCGCTACATTCAATTATCAATTAAGTTTAAGTTTAAGTTTAAACACAAAAAAAAAAAAAAACAACAAGAAACTAGCTTAGGGATTCGGTGATTTTGGACCCTTAAAAACTAAACTAGACCGATTAATGCCGCTACAAATGGAATCGAACTCCCGAACTAATACAAAAGGATTAGATCAAAGCTACTACTGAACGAACACACACTGTGCAATGGAATTTGCTGCTGCTTGCTCTTACTCGTTACTTCTCTTTATTGAGTTTCGATTCATTTCGATATATTTTATTTACTTGCTTCTCGTTGAAGCTTGTGCTCTCTTCGATTGGCTTTTTATTTGATTGATTGTTGTTGAACACGGGTCACGGGTCACACGACTATTAATTATTGTTTCTGCGAACTATGGGGCAACACTTGCCGGTTTTACAGTGTGTGCACACCGTGGGAAAAGGTGCCTGAGCCTGGGTTGGCTCTCCACTTCCTTTTCCCACTCTTCTTAGCTTCTGGGTGTGGGTGGATGTGTAAGTGTGTGTGTGTGTGAGGGGGTGGTGGAGTCGTGTTTAAGTGCAAGTGTGCGTGTGTGTGTGTGCGTGCTCTTGGGGCTTCTTCATATTTCATTCGTTTCGATCGTTGCGTGTTGTCTCTCTTCATCTTCTGCTTGTCGCTCTGCATCTCCTTCGGCTCCTTCTTCTTCCAAGCGGTTCTGCTCTCCTTGCCTCTTCATCTTCCTCTTCTTCTTCTTCATCCATCATCTGCTACTTGGCTTGTGTGTGTGTGTGTGTGTGTGTGCTTTTGGGTGAGAGTGGTGTATGTGTGTGGGTGTGAGTGTGTGGGTGGGTGGAGTGTTTTACTTTTTCTTAGTGCCTTTTGCGTGGAGAGTTGCCGATTTCAAATTCGCTGCAGCCGACGGCACTGACTTCAGGCATTTGGGGTAATTCGCTGGATTGAACTTTACTTGCTGCTACGGGATTTTTACAAGGTTTTTTGTTTTTATTAGCGTTGTCGTTTACATAAATGCTGATCGGTATTTGCTTTCTTAAAACTGGAAGTACTACGTTGCTTATAATCGTTGTTTGCTCTACGTTAAATTACTTTCTCCTCCTCGTCCTCCTATATCGTTATCGTTATCTCCCTCACTCTGTACTCTGTACTCCCTACTCTCCTCCCTCTCTTTCTAATTCGCTGCGAGTCTCGTTTGTTTTGTTTGTTTCTTGTTCTCTTATTTAGTTATTATTAATTTTTAGGTTTTTTTTTTTTCATTTTCCTTTTGTTTTGGTCGAGTGTTGCACTGCCAGTGTTGTGAGAACGCCACACAAAAAACAAACAAAAAAAAAAACATACATACATTGAGGTGACAAACGAACGGTTATTAAAACACAAACAAATCGATTAATTGACTAAGACATTGGAAATATATATATATATATATAAGTATATATATGTGGGTGTTATGCATAATATATATAGTGGAAGGATCTGATCTGATCTCCCACCCCACCAGTGTTGTTGATCACTAATGCTAAAAGCTAACATAAGTACAGACATATGTAGTATTCTCACTCGCACACATATATAAATATATATTAAATTGATTGTTAAAACGGAAGCGATTATCGGAATGGAAATCAAAATACAAAATAGAAAATAAAATTTTTAGTTCATGTGAGGTCTCCAGTTTCGTATCAATGAGCTTTCGAATGTGAGTGGCGAATGTGTGTGCGTTTGTGTGTGCGTTTGTGTGTGTGTGTGTGGTGTTTGCATGTTCGATTATGTTCTCTTCTCCTCCTCCTCCTTCGTCTCACTGTTTTTTCTGTTTCTCTGTATTGTTAGTACATTTTCTACTACTTTTAAGTTCTTTCACTTGTTTTTTTTTGTTGTTGTTCACAATATAAACGCAGTTTGTATTTTTTGTTGTTTTTTTTTTGTTTTATATTTGTATAAATGATTCTTTGCTCCTGGCGCTCAAAAACCTCAATACAGTTGTCTCTCTCTCCGTCTCGCTTCTGTCTCTCAGTGTAGTTGTTGTTGTTGTTGTTGTGGTGGTTGTGGTTGTTGTTGTGTGTTGCTGTCTATTGGTCTTCCCGTTGTAAACTATTATTTTGTGTTCGTTTTGTTTTTTGCGTTTCGTATATTGTTTTTGTTTACATGTAATATTGAATGGATTGTTTGTTGTTGTTGTGTATGCGTGTGTTTGTGTGTAGTGTTGTTGTTGTTGTTTGTTGTAGTTGTAGTTGTTGTTGGTGGTGGTGGATTGTTGAATTAGTTTTTCTACACACAATGTTTGAATCGATCGAACAAATCGATCGGTTGCAGATCGAACGGATATATATATATATATATATATAGGGTAGGTTGGTAGGTAGGTAATCGATTTTTGTTTGGGTTCAGACAGGCAGAGACAACACACGTTCAGATTTCGATTTCGATTCGGTTTCGGAATCAGGTTCAGTAGTTTGTCGATCGGATTTGTGGAGATGTATGATTTTGGATTTGTGGTGGTTTGGTTGGTTGGTTGGTTGTTTGGTGGTTTTATGTGTGGGGAGAGAAAACAAATAAAATAAGATATAATATATATATATGCTCAGTTTGAATTGTTTTTAGCATGGGTTTTTGGTTTTTCGGGTGTCTTAGTTTTAGTTTTAGTTTTAGTCAAGATTGAGAGATTGATTTTCCAGAGGGAAAAGACAAGAATGAAAAAATTCAAACAAAAAACAACCAAAAAAATTTAAAGAAATGGAGAAACATGAGAGGGGGGCGGGGGTTATTTGGACTGGTTTGATTTGATTTGGTTTGCAAAAAGGGGGCGGGGTGGGGGTGGTTGTAGATAATTAGTTAATGATTTTTAAATTTACCGCTCGTAGTGGCATTTTGAAATTGGCTGCTGCCTGCAGCTGAATTTGATAAGCTAAGCTGTGTATTTTAAAGCCATACAGCCTGTTCGTTGTCGGATGGGATGTAGATGCGGATCGCAGGAGTATCGTGAATATCGTGTTTGAAAAAAGAGAAACAAATACTTGAATGCAATTGCTCATTAGGGATAGCTGGGCTAGCTGGGCAACTCACCTTGGAACAAACTGGTTAGTAGGACGCTTGGGACGATACTCGGGATGCACCATGAAGAGCATGTGTGGAAATCCAGTGCCGAAGTAGGCGCCATCGGTGTGATGGTGGCGCGACGATTTTGGTGTGTAAACATCAATGCACTTGGGGCAATAGGTCTTCACCATTGCCTCGCCGGGGATGTCCGACAGACCTGCGGGTGAGATCGGCAAAATTAGCAATATTCAGATTCAGCATATCGAATTGCGATAATCAACAAAATTCGAGAGACTTGTGTTTACAAATGGGTTTGGGGTTTCGCTCGTTCCACTCGTTCTTTTGATCCTCATGTAAACATACTCCCACTTGAAATGGATGCCTAATGGCACCCTAAACGCTTGAAAAGTATCAAATGCTATAGAGATTCATTTTTTGTTTACTAAGGTTTTGGTTTTGGTTTACTTCACTTTCAACGGAAAGCATAAGCAATGGAAATTTGTTGAGCTATGGATATCACTTCGCCCCTTCCATACATATAGTTTATCAGAATTGTAAACCAATCTTTCTAGCTAAGAGGTTTAGACTTTGATTTATAAACATTTAGTTTATGCTGATATCGTTTTCTCTTGTTTATTAAAGGGGAAGTACAAGCTTTCTGATTTGAGGAACTCTCAGAGATTGAATTTTCTTTTTAAGAAAGATTTTATTTGATAATCTCTCTGGGATCTATTATCATTGATTAATTACTTTTTGGATATGTATTTAATGTTGTAGTTTTTAATAAATGTGTAGCCCCAAGCATGGTGGAACTTTCTGCATTTGAGGATCTCTCGGACCTCTTTGGAATATTCACTATTCTTGGATATTTTAAGTCCTAAATGTAGTGATTTTGTATTTCCTAACTTCCTTCATTTGAGGATCTTTCTGGGATTCAATGTTGTGATTGCTACCTAACGATTCCTGTACCAAATAAAGAATGGACCTGTTTGCATAGGACTCTTTCCAAGCTACCTACAAACTACAGAAACAATATCTATATCCCCCCCCTATGATGACAGAAGGATACGCACCCAATGGCAGCATCGGCTGACTTTCACAGTAGACACGTGGGCAGTGTCCGAAGTCGCCAGTTTGATACTTCTCGATCATCTGGGCGATGCCGCGATTTGTTAGTATATATCTAGCGTGTATGAGGCCGTAGAGCATCTCGGCGGCCTGCTCGGTCATGTCCGATTGCAAGGGATTGTCCTCGAGCTCATCCTCTACAAAAAACAAACACAAATAAATCGAATTAGCTGGGGCTAACAAAAGATATCCGATTGTGTATATACCCGGCTCCAGGTCCAAGATCATGTCCAGGGCCTGGCGATAGTTGGGCACCTGCTCATTTAAGCCAGTTAAATTGAATTTATCCTGTATGTAGTCCTCGTCCACCTGAAGATATGGAACATTTATTATACTGTAGAATATTTTGGTGCCCTGGAAGAGATCTTCTTCCCTTGCGGCTCTTGTGAGTGTGTGTGTGTGTGCGTGTGAGTGCCGCAAGGTGGGGCAATCGGGCCCAACTGTACACACACACGCACACACTCACAAGCACACCACCCCACATCTGCACTTTGCAATTGTTGCACTTAAGGCCGCACAAATAGCGCGCGCGCTTAGATAACAAAAAGCCAAGAATTGGGGAATTGTTTTCCTTTTTTTTTCTGGTGGTGGCTGGCTTTCGTGTTTTGATTTGGCCAAAGGCTGCTAGGGGCGCTCGCTCACCTCACAGAAGAACTCATTGCCACGAAGTCCACAGAACCAGGTGACCCAGGAGACTTCCTCGGAGCTGCTCATTTTGCTGCGGGAGATCGGGGGAGAACAAAATCATATTGGAATTATTATTGAGCACACATTATCCTGCCACACACACACACACACACACCCGCAAATTAACACCCGCACACGCTTTCGCATGCGAGCACACACACACACTAACACACACACACGCACTGTATTACATACATTAGGGGGATTATTTTGCGTAATTTGGCTGGCGAGCGGAATTTATTGTTGAAATACCATAGAAGGCGGGTGGGCGGCAACAGCGGCGGAGGGGGGGGCGGGGCTCGAGCGGAACGCTTTTCAAACTTTTTCCGTCAAACTTTTGTGAAATTAAATTGAAACGTTTTTTTTTTTTGGCTTTTGGCTTTTGGTTTGCTTTCGCTGGCGCTTCTTCTTTCTTTTCCTCCGCTTCTTGTTGCTCCTCTCTCTCCTTTTTGCTTCTGCTTCCTCTTCCTCTCCCACTCTCGCGCTGCGTGTGTGTTTCTCGGCTTCTCTGGATTTTCCTCACAATTTGTTGTCTTTCAGATTTTCGTGCTTCGATTCCAGGAAGGGGGGGGTGGGGTCGGATCACGTCGTATGAATGGGGCAAATGAAATCTTTCTACTGTTTTTCTTTCTTTCTTTTTTTTTACTCGTATTTTGACACAAGCGCTCGTACAAAATGTGCCGAGCAGTTTGGGAAGAAGAAGCAGCAGCAGCAGCGCACACTGTGGAAATTGAGAAAAAAAAGAGACACATATACAGGCAGGCACACGCACACAGGCTCACGCTCTGGCTCACACACATGCAGAGGCCGAGCTGCATGGACGCACATACACACACCCACACACAAGCACATTGGTGCACGCTCGCTCACGCTTCACGTTTTCGCAGCATTATTAAGCGGTTATTATTCGGCCGCCTCCGCGCGACCACTCACCTAAATTGTTTATAATTACGCGAATTTATTGGCGTTTTGCAGTGCAGCAGAACCGGTAAAGGCAAATATTGTAGCGAAGACGGACCAGGTATGCAATCGCGCCTATCGATAACCCCAGCCAGCGGTGTTGTACTGTCGCGGTCTATCGGCCCGCTATCACCGCTATGCGGATCATCGTTGGCGCGTTTTCCAGCACTGCCTTCGCGGCTTTTTCCCGCATTCTTTTTGTGAAATCCCATAAATCAAGAAATAATAATGTTTGTCATAATTGTCTTACTTAAGGTTGGGTTCTCTGTTACGCATATATCCTATGTTTGTTTACAAAACTGTAATCTTCAGGACTAGCTTTTACAATGCAGCAACATGCCTTTTACAACACTACGGCAGTGCTCGGTCAGCTGTTTTCGATAGTTTATATTTTTATTTGAAAGATATAAACCTAAATTGATTATAATAACGATAGTTTTGGAGCTTTAAATAAAATATTACTCGTCGGGTGTTCGCTGAATGGGCTACGGATCGCTTGGATGAGGACCCCCAATTTGGCCATAACATAATCTTCAGCGACGAGGCACATTTTTGGTTGAATGGTCTTGTTAATAAGGCAAAATTGCCGTATATGGGATGACCACGAACCCCAGGAGGTTCACCTGCAGGCAATGCATCCACAAAAAGTTACTGTTTGGTGTGGATTTTGGTCGGGCGGCATCTTTGGTGCGTACTTCTTCGAAAATGACATGGGCGAGGCCATCACCATAAACGGCGAGTGCTACAGATCAATGATAGACAATTTCCTTTGGCTTGAATTGAACGACATGGACGTGAGGGACATGTGGTTCTTGCACACAGTCAACGACACAATGAACATCCTGCATGAACGTTTTCGGGGTAGGGTTATCTCTCGCAAAGGGGACGTAAATTGGCTACCAAGATCCTGTGATTTGACTCCGCTAGACTTTTTCTTGTGGGGTTTTCTGAAGTCGCAGGTCTATGCCAATAAGCCACAATCGATCGTTGCCCTTAAAGCCAACATAACGCAGGCCATCGCTCAGATTCAGCCGGATTCAGTGCAGCAGAGTCATTAAAAATTGGACCTCACGGATTCGTGCCACTATACGAAGCCGCGGCGGTCATATTCGATAATGGCATAAATGGGCATTTGCAATAGTAAATAAAAATTAAATTTAGTTAGTATCACACACACATATTGTTTTATTCAATTTTAACATTGACCCTTTTAGTTTTTTGAATTGCTTACAAAGTGTGACCATTCAAAAGCAAAAAAGTGTGACCGTTTTTTGCCGATTCAGCTGTTTTGAAAATTAAAGCTATTTGGCGGAATTTTTGAATTTTTAAAAATATCCTTTAATAATTTAAATTAAATTTTAAAATTCCAATGAATTTCCATGATTTATAATTTATTTTTATCAAATTGATTAAATCAAGAAAGTAAAGATATATTTTTTTTCTTCCAATTCTGGTTTTAATAATTGTTTCATATTTTTATACAATATTTTATATTAATATTTTTTTTGCGTAGTTCCTTGCTCACAGCTTGTTGACGAGCTTGAATATCTCCCTGGCATTCTGGCGACCATTTATTACGTAGGCCAGCGGATCGTCCTGGCTGGACTCCATCAGGTTGTCGCACGATCCCTGGCCAATGTCGAACATGAAGGACTTGTCGATATCCTGCGGCAGCTTGCCCCGCAGGAAGCTGATCTCGTTCTCGGCCAGCTCCGTTTTGCGGGACAGCAGCAGGGCGGAGAGGTAGCGCGGATGCTTCTTCTTTTCGGCGCAGTGCATCACCAGGCCCCAGGTGTCGTAGTCCGTGTCCAGGACGTAGGTGTTATAGACGCCCTCATCTGGGGGTTATAAGATGGAAAATGTTGAAAAAAAAACTGAGCAAAAAATATATTTTTAAACACATTTTGTATATCTAATTTCTTTTTATACAAAATTTGGATTTCCCTTAATAATTGGAATATTTTTCTAATTATTTAAATAATATATAATTTTTGGTATTATATATATTTAATTTATTATAACTAATAGAATATTTTTGAATTTCGATTATTATTTCTTTTGAAGGTTTATTTTTCAGCCCGAAAGTATGCTAATAAATCTTGGAATCCCTTAATTAATTCTGAATTATTGTTGCATACTTTTAGGGAGCATTAAAAATTATCGCGAAAAGCACCCAAAAATTTCCACTCAAAAACTCACAAATATCCTCCGTGTGCTTCCAATGGCCGGGCTCCTCGAATTTGGGTATCATCCAGGTGATATTGCCCTGCAGCTTCTCCCTCAACGGATCCTCCGCAAAGATATAGCTGAAGTTCATGGTTATCTAAATCGGATCGAAGATTGACCGAACTTAAGTTAATCCGATAGAGATAGATATTCGAAAAGCTAAACCCACATGCCGATCCTCCTTGGAGAAGGTGAAGTGACTGCGCATACAGGCATATTCCGGCAGCTCCTCCGTGGATGCATAATACTGGACAACGTGCCAACAGCCCATCATCCGCTCCAGATCGAAGTTTCTAATGGCTTTGACCTGGGAAGGGGTCAAAGGGGTGGTAAAAAAATATTAGTACTGGATTTTATTATTAATAGATCAATGAATTATTATTAAACCCCAAAATAAAATCCCCCATAACAAAGGTCAAGGTCAACATATCTCCCTTAACCAGAAGGCCGCGTAAAAATTGAGGTCGCGGTTACTTTTCTCCTTAACTTTTGATAGTTTCAGTTATTTTCGCATTGTTTGCCTTGGCGACCAAACGGTGTTTACTTCAAGCAAGGAGAGAGGAGAGGAGAGAGAAGAAAGGAGAGGAAAAGAGAGTACGAAAGCGGGAGAAAGGTGAAGAGCAGAGGAGAGCGGGGAGAGAGAAGAGCGGCAAGCGGCAGCAGCAGACGAAAGCCGTTAGCGCTGTCACTGTGATTGACTACTGACATTTCATTGAGGAGTGCATGAGGCTGTCTCTCTCTCTCGCGCTCTATGGCCATCTCTCTCGACGTCTACTCCAAGCTCTCCCTCTCTCTCTTGCTCTATCTCCCTCTCTGTTTGTGTTTCTCTTTCTCAATTGAAGTTGCAGACGCAGTCAGCCTCTGATTGATGC
>JAJJHY010001290.1:1954609-1968018 GCA_021224005.1 Drosophila setifemur
CTCCCCCATCCCCCCGCCCCTTTACAGAAACAGAAACTCACTTATAAGTTAAGTGAGTTGTCATTAAACAGATTCTTTTCTCTCTTGACTTGTCGCAGCTTCCCTTTCTTTCTTCTCAGATTCGTTATTTATTTTTTTCACCCGCAGGGGGAGGGGGTAGGGGGAAGCGAACACTTGGCAGTCAATCAATCATCATTGAGCTGACTGAGAAATTGCTAATAATTTGCAATTAGCGGGAAACACTTTCATAGCCTGGCTAACCATAACAAATAATGGCCGTTGTATAAATAGAAAAAAATTACAAAAAAAGCGAAAAGCACTTTCTTCCACAACTCAGCGTTCTCTCCGCGTCTCTCTTTCTTCTTATTTATCTTTCTTTCCATCTGCACACCCACAAATATCGAATAATAATGATAAACAAATTAATTACACGCCTAACAAACAGGAACAACAGCTACAACTTCATCGTCAGCGGCCACATTAACAACCAGCAACATGCAACACCAACAACAGCAGCAGCAGCAGCAGCAGCACAGAAGAAATCTGCGAGAAATCTTCGGGGCTAAGAAGATTTGGCTGCCGCTTATCATTTTCCTTTCACTGCAGGTGAGTTTGTATTTTTTCGTTTTCTTATTGTTGCCTCTCTTCCAGGCGATGCAAATAATTAAAATCAATTTAAGCCAGACACAACAACAACAACTGCAGCAGCAACAGCTTCGGCTTATAAATAGATAATTTCCATTAGCCGGCTTAAGCTACTCTCTTCTCCTCCCCTCTCTCTCCCGTCTGCCGTTCGTTTGCTCTCTCTTTGTGTGTGCCTCTCGCTCTGTCTGCCTGTCGTCTGCCCTGTGCGTGTGTGCCTCTGTGTGTGTGTTTGTTGGCAAGTGAAAGAGCTGCGCTTCCAAGTCAAGTGCTTGGAATGAAATGGAATGGGCAAGGCGAGGGGTGGGGTGGGGTGAGAAGGAATGGAATGAGAATGAGAATGGGACGTGTAATTGGCATGGCCCATTTCGCGCATCAATTGTTTGTTCACTGTACACGAATGTACGTGTGTGTGTGTGTGCATGTGCGAGTGTGTGCGAGTGTGTGCTCGTTTTAGTTCCTGGAACCAATCGGGAATACAAACAGTGGCGATGGGAAATAGTAATTATCCGAATAACGGATAACGGATAATTATTCAATAGGGATTTTTAATGGCTTCAAATGGCAAGCGGAAGTGAAATATTGTATTTTATTGGAAAATATAAAGTTTCAGTGATAATGGAGTATATTTATTTTGTTTCTAATGTTTCCGTTATGAATTTTATATTATTTTTGAAAAATATGTTATTTTGGATTTATTTATTTACCCTTATTTAGTTTGAAAAAAACAAAAGCAAAAACATCTTCAATTCAAGAATTAACTTTCCAATTAAAGCTCTTTATGGGCTATTTCATTAACCGCTGCTGTGTAACAGAAAGTATCTAAAAACGTTTGCAATTAGTGCAAGGAACGGCATGGATACTCTTCAGATACCATCTCTGGCATTTGGAAATGCGCTTTTTTGAAAGTAGAAAAAGTGCGTTGGGAAATGTTAATAAAATTAATTAAGCACTTGTGAAAAGAAAAGGAAAGATTAAATAATTTAGATGTTTTAAAGAAGAGCCTAATTGAGTTATTGGAATTTCAGGTTTTCAACACTTTTTTGTAAAATTAATTATTGCTGCTTATTTAAGAAAGGAACTTCAACTTGAACATTAAGCAACAACTTACGTACGTCGATTAAAATATAAAATCCCAGACCCGGGCAACGCAACTTCCGTTGCTGGGCCAACATTCCAGGGCCAACTTCATAGTCATCTCCCAGGCTCTCATCTTCCCAAAAAAATGCCATCATACAAAAATAAATAAAGGAAAACCCATCCGCAGCATTCCTTTCTCTTTTGCGCCTTTTGGCACATATTAAAATTCCATGTGCATCTACTTTGCCTAGGTAATACCGAGGAGCTTTTGGACATTTTGGCCCAGCGCTCGTGACGTTAGAAAGTTTTGTTGTTTTTTTTTTTTGTTTTCCAGCGGCCATTCTGGGGCGATGACACAATTTGGCCTGGCCAAAAAAAAAATAGCAAAACAAAAATACAAAAAAATTCCCATTCCTTTAACGAGCGGCAGCATGTGGCAAAAGCATCTCCACTTTTCGCTTCCTTTTCGCTTTCATCTCGGGTTGGCGTTCACCTTTGACCCTTTCCATCGGCCTCTCCCCTCCCGCCTTTCGGCGAATTCCGATTCTCTGCTAATGTTTCACTTTCTCCCGATTTGGTGCGCTGCCAGTTTTCAGTTTTGGGCTGCCACCAAAAGCCAAAAACCAGCATCTTCCATGCGCCATCCTCCAGCCTCCGTCTTCCAGCCTCTGTCCTCCATTTCCCTGGCTCCGCGAATGCTCCTCCTGGCACATTGGACGAGGTCAAGATTGTCAGCAACAGCCGGCTTTGGATGTTTTCCTGCCCTGGCCTGGGCCTGGGCCTGGGTTCCGTCCTCACTCTTTTAGTCGCATCATTAGGCGTCTTCGCAGCACCTAAACAAATTCGATGCTACTTTATGCAAACAACGAATTTAAGTATTCATTTTCTAGTTGTTATTAGTTAGTCAAATTTTGCAAATGATCTTCAATAAAAACCACTAAAAAAAGTAATAGCCACTTTTCCTCTGAGCGCGTGTGAGGTTCAAGGTATCTTATTTTTTTTTGGTAGGAGGAAAGCATTGGCAACACAATTTTCACACACACCGAAGAAGAAGCACTTGGCACACATTTCAATTAACGCAGTTGGAGATGATTAATTTCCAGTTCCAGTGCTGGAAACCGGAAAAGGCCGAATATCCGAATGGAATTTAGGGAGGGGGGAGCAGGGAAATGTGGAAAGTGGAAATTGGGGAAATTATAAAATAGGTGACTGTACCTGACTTATCATTTTATTTAATTGGGGAACTAATAAAAAATTACCAGAAATTATTAGTGTGATAAAAATGAATTCAACTATTTGCGGTATTCAATAAGTTCTAGTAATTTATTTTCAGTGTTTTTTTTAATGGATTTAGTTTCATTAATTAATTCAAGTTTCAGTTTCATAAAAAGCTATTTGATGACTAAAAGTCGTTTAGGTCCATAACATTAGCATTTAGCATATGTATATCTTTTACATATTTAATAATATCCCCTTCGTGTTTTCTCTCAGTGTACAAATTGCAGTCTCTGAGTGAGAAGCATTTGAATATTTCAACTTATTTTTTTGTTGGTATTCATGAGTCGCCTCTGCAGTTGCTCCAAATCACGTTCCCGCATGCAAATTTGATTATAGAATTTTTCGTCTTTCCGTGCGGTTTCGGTTAGTTTGTTTTTTTTGTTGTTTTTAGTTTTTAGTTTTCAGTTTTTGTTGTTGCTGTATTTTTTTTTTGCCGTTTGTAATTTGATTTTTTGTTGGGCAACTCGTTTGGCGTTTACCATTTACCTTTTTGTCGTCAATCGTCTGCCGCATTTGCCACATCACTTTCTACCAAACAGGATTGCTTCAGGATGCCGCCGTCGATGGTTTCGATCGTTTTCATCGTTGCGACATCCCCGGCCACGGCTCAGATACTCAGATACTTCAGGTACTTGGATGCGCAGCTTCTCCGCTTCTCAGCCTCTCGGTTTCTCGGTTTCTCAGTTTCTCAGCCTCTCAGCTTCCCAGTTGGCTGGCAGTTGGAGAAAGTTGTTTTCGGCACAGATTTGGCCAGAGCGGCGACAGCGGCCAAAATGGGATGCAGTTGCAGTTGCAGTTCGCCATCCGTCGCCATCTTCAGTGGGCATCTTCATCGGCATCTCCATCCTCATCGAGTATCTTGGCCATGACCATCATTCGGCGTCCACCTGTCCGCCAATTGTGGCGAAGAGCTCTCTGTTCCACTGCCACTGCCACTGCCACTGCCCCTTCTCCTGCCCCTGCTCCTGCCCCTGCTCCTCCCTCCCTCCATCGATGCACTCGTCTAATTGCCTCGCCGACTCGCTTGGTAACTGAATCAGTCCGGATTCCGGCGACAAGTACATGGCAAGAGCAAATCGCGATGCTCCTGAATGGCCACGCAGAAAATTAGGACTTCAACACACACACACTCGTGCCTCGGGTGAAAAGAGAAATGAAGACCTAAAATGGAAAGTAATGGGAAATGGTAGATAAATTATTATTAAGAAAGCCGGAAGACGGGGCTTGTGTGGGATTTTTTTTCCATTTCCATCGAGTGCCCAAGGGGGTTACACTTTTCAATTAATATAGTAAATTAAATGGAGTGAGAATAGTAAATATATTATATAAAATATATTGTAGATAGAAAGATATTGGAATATATAGGTAGCTAGATAGGATACATATAGAAATGTAAGGGTGGAGAAATAAATAGGTAGATGGAAAGACAGAAAGATTGAATATTAAAATATAATATTCGTAGTTTGATAGAAATGTAAATAAATAGAAAGATAGATCAAGAGATAGATACATAGAAAAATTTAATAACAAATAGATACAAATAGATTGATACATAGAAAAATTTAATAACAAAAACAAGATCTACTAAAAATTAAATAAATTTATTACAACTTTATAGAAATATTGATTAAAATATTTAAAAAATATTCAGAGAATTACTTTAATATATAAAATATATGGATTTATTTATTTATATTTAAAATATCCAAGAAATTACCAACCTTCCCCCTAAAAGTTACATTGAGCTCAGCCAAATGTATCTTGGCCATATCCCGGCTATTATCGCCTTGTTCTGCAGATGGCCATTCACCCAATCTGGGATTCCGGATTCCGATTCCGATCGCGATCTCAATCTGGGTCTTGGTCGGATGTCTCCATTCTGCAGTCTGCAGTTGTTTGTTGTTGGTCTGGTCTGCTCTTCTCTGGCCTGGTCTGGTCTGGTTTGGTTCTAGCCTTGACACCGCCTTTTCGAGCCAGGCGGATCTTAAGAGGAAATTGGGTCAGCGTGGCGCGTTGCATGTGGCACATACAAATGGAAAGAGTTGCCTCGCTGACTGTTCAACGACAAAAAAAAAAGCGAAATTGTTGCAGTCTGTTTTTGCTTCTTCGTTTTTTTTTTTGTTTCTCTCTTTTGCCTTATGCAATTGAGTGGGGCATGTGCCGCATCCGCCTTGCAACCTGCTACCTGCCACTGCGCCCATTCCAGCCAACATTCCCCGGGCAATTAACCGATCTCAAACCTCCCCCTCTTCTCTCTCTTTTCCGTTTCTTTTTTGCGCTGTCTCCCCCTGGAAACGGGGTCATCGTGGATCTGTAGGTGCTCCTCGTCTGCGCCGACGATGTGGAGGTGGTGAAGGCCATTGCCGGCAGCGCCGACGACGATCTGACCATCGCCCTGGCCGACCACGAGAACGAGCTGGACCAGATGGCCCAGGAGTCGGAGCAGGAGCAGCAGCAGCAGCAACAGTCGCAGCAGCAGCAGCAGCAAATGCAGCAACAGCAGCAGATGCAACAGCAACAGCAGCAGCAGCAATCCCCGCAGCAGCAGCAGCAGATTCAGATGCAGTTGCCGCAGTCGGTGCCCAAGGTGCAGGTCCACTACCAGCACAACATGCCGCCGCCCCCGCTTCCAGGAGTGGGCGTGGGTCTCACCCTGCGCAGTGAGTGGATACCTCCTCACCCCTCTCCACCCTCTTCCAATGATTTTAATCCTTCTCTCACCCACCTTTCGCTGCCAGGCAACCACCAGAACATTCCTCTGAGCTTCGGACAACCCTTCGGACCTCCGCCGCCACCGGGAGCACAGTTCTACAAGGGACCACCGCCACCGCAGCTGCAGCAGAGACCGCAGCCACCGCCGCCGCAGGTGCAGGTGCAGGTCCAGGTGCAGCCCCAACAGCATTCGCAAGTGCAAGTCCAGGTGCCGGATCTCAGTGTGGGGGCATCCAGCAACAACGAGATTTGGGCCGCTCCGGTCCAGGACATGCCCAAGATCGTGTCCCTGGACGTGAAGTGCGAGAAGAACGGGATGAAGGTGTTCGTGCAGTTCGACAAGCCCTTCAATGGGATTGTGTTCTCCAAGGGCCACTACAGCAACATGAACTGTGTGCATCTGCCCTCGGGATTGGGTAGGAGCTCGGCCAGCTTCGACATTGGACTGCACGAGTGTGGAACGGCTGGGAACACGGATAACTACAACCAGGGCTATGGACACGAGTCGGGAGGAAGCACGGGAGCAGGGACATACTTCGAGAACATCATTGTGATCCAGTATGATCCGCAGGTGCAGGAGGTGTGGGATCAGGCGAGGAAGTTGCGGTGCACGTGGCATGATCAGTACGAGAAGTCGGTGACCTTCCGACCCTTCCCCGTGGACATGCTGGATGTGGTGAGGGCGGACTTTGCCGGCGACAATGTCGGCTGCTGGATGCAGATCCAGGTGGGCAAGGGTCCGTGGGCCTCCGAGGTGTCGGGACTGGTGAAGATTGGCCAGACAATGACCATGGTGCTGGCCATCAAGGACGACGACTCCAAGTTCGATATGCTGGTGAGGAATTGTGTGGCCCACGATGGGAAGCGGGCGCCCATCCAGCTGGTGGACCAGCGGGGCTGTGTCACCCGACCCAAGCTGATGTCGCGCTTCACCAAGATCAAGAACTTCGGGGCCTCCGCCTCGGTGCTGTCCTATGCCCACTTCCAGGCCTTCAAGTTCCCCGACTCCATGGAGGTGCACTTCCAGTGCACCATTCAGATCTGTCGCTACCATTGCCCGGAGCAGTGCTCCGCGGACTCCAATCTCCAGGATGTGCACCACCTGCAGGTGGGCCCAGAGTCCCAGTATGGTCCGCCGCCCCAGCTCCATGTGGACGCGTACCATGTGGCCAGTGCCATTGGCAAGAGGAGGGACGAGCGAAGGGTTCAGCGTCGGGCCAGAGCTGTGGCCGAGCCGCAGGTGGGCCTCAACCGGATCATCAAGGTGGTGTCGTCCGGGGATCTAACCTTCCCCATCGACGAGCAGGGCAATGGAACCGGTTCGGGAGCGGGCTCGGGCGCGGATCGCAGTCCCCAGACGATGGTCTTCCCGGTGCGGGAGGAGGGTCTCATTTGTATGACCACGCCCGGTTTTGCCATCACGCTGATCGTGCTGCTGGGCATCCTGGTCACCTCCTGCCTCACCTCCGCCGTGCTCTATGTCCGCCTGCGCCCCTTCTCCTCGTTCGCCTCGACCTCGGCCAAGGAGCGGGCTGTGGCCTTCACGAATCCCCAGCTGGCAGCGCTCCCGGTCATCCAACTGACCGCCGCTCCAACGGACGTCCAGGGCACGCTCTCCAAGAAGCGGGCGCTCTCGTGAGCGAGACACCCGACTGGCTTGGCTGTGGCTTTGGTTTCTGGGGAGGATTAGTGCTCGATTGGTTGTCGGGTTGTCGGGTTACCCGGTTTGGTATTTGAGGATTCAGTTTTACCATACAAATACAAATGAAATACAACATTCAAAAAAGTGTCCAAATAATCACATAACCTCAAAGTGACCATAACCTCGAAAGCAAGAGCACTTCCGTTTCCGGGATGGCCAAAGGTACAGTTGTGTCTGCGTCTGCGGCTCTTAAATTTGTAGCGTACGCTTCTTTAGTATAATTTTTGATACAAATCATTTAACATTAACTCAAGACGTTAACTGGGTTCTCCTCTTCCAGCCTTCCTTCCTTCCTTCCATCCAGTCTTCCTTCCAGGATTTCCCGTTTCCTTTCCATCCCCCCTCCCGGTGGCAGGATTATTTTTGTTGTACTCGTAATTGTAAGCCTAGGTTCTATTTTCCTGTAAACAGGTGCTAAGCCATCTCCGAGTTAATCATTCGCACTTCACTTGTAGCTTTCTTCAGCACTTGAGCCGATATTCTGTAAGACTCTCTCTTAAGACTTTGTAGACACACACCAACACACAGTACACTACCATTCACACAGATTCACTCACACACACACTCACATACACATACGACACACAGATACACACTTGAATTAGTCACTAAATATTTTAAGCGCTTTAAGCCGTAGACTAAGCCGAATACTTCTGCCTCCCACTGTTCAGCCATTTGTAACCCCCTGATTTTTGGATCTACTTATATAACAGTTAGTACGCCTTTGGTAGTCCACTTATTTATTTGCATAACGATTTATACCATATATACCATATAAATACCGCATATACCGCATATATACACACCTACGCCCCTATTTATATTTACATATCTTCCATTTTTTTTGTGTACTTTTGTAAGACGAGCAATGCGAGTGAGAAGCGAAAAGTGTTCAATAAATTGTTTAGAATCCCTCAAATTGTTGTGGGCTTAATTTTTTTAATTCGGGTGGGGATCGGATGGGAAGGATTTTATGGCATAATTGGAGGGGTTGTCCTTGCCTTTTCCTATTTTTGATATAATTTACAGGTCGTATGAGTAATTTTTTGTGTACTTATATTGCATTTGAAAATTACTCATACGTCGTGTGTGTCTGAAAGATAAGTTAATATTATGCTAAACTAAAAAGTTGGTAAGAAAGATACTGCTGAATTATGTTTGAGAGCAATTGTATAATAAAAGTTTGAGTAATTTTTTATATTTGAATTGCAACTAAAAATTACTCATACGTCGTGTATGTTTGAAAAATATATTAAAATCATGCAAAACTAATATGTTGCTAAAAAAAGATGTTGCTGAATTATGTTTGAGAGCAATTGTATATTAAAAATTTGAGTAATTTATTATATTTTTATTGCAATTAAGAATTTCTCGTACGTCGTGTGTGTCCTCATTATGAAAAACAAGAAAGGAAGGCTAGCTTCGGTACCCGACGCTTAGAATATCCTTGCAGACAGACAGACGGACAGACGGACATGGCTAGATCGACTCGGCTAGTGATGCTGATCAAGAATATATATACTTTATAGGGTCGGAGACGTCTCCTTTACTGCGTTACAAACATCTGGTCAAAATTATAATACCCTCTGCAAGGGTATAAAAAGTGATCTAAATAGATTAATTTCCTCACCAAATAAATGTAATAAAATTGTTTCACTTTTAGTTTTCGATCCACACACCATGACCTAGCAGATGTTTGCTTCAATTAACAATAACAATAAAAGAGAAACACGCCTCCTCCTCAATTAGCATTAGGAACGCTCCCCCAGAAGCTATACGTGTATCTATATCTATATATACATATTTGTATAGTATAGTGAAAACCGCTGAACCACAATGAATCCCCATCCCAGAGAGAATTTCTAAAAGAGAGAGAACACCCACTCTCCCAGACTCTCCGAGACTATCTTTCTAGAATGAATTGATCAGCGGGGAGAGCTTTCTGCCTCGTCATGGTTACTATGGAATCCAAAAGCCGGCTATTCGCCGAGCGTTCTGTTGATATTTATTTGTTGTTGTTATTTTTTGTTGTTGCTAATTGTTGCTATTTGTTGTTGCTGCTCTTATGAAATAGAGTGGTATAAAAGCAAGGCATTCCGGGTTTCCCGGAACAGTTCTAAAGCAAACTACAAACGCTCCACACCGAACAATCCCAAAGAATCCCAAAGAATCCGCAAAATGAATCGTTGGTTGAATCGCGTTGCTGTGGTCACCGGGGCCAGTTCCGGAATTGGAGCAGCCTGCTGCAAGGATCTGGTGGCCAAGGGCATGGTTGTTGTTGGCCTGGCCCGTCGCGAAGAGCGCCTCAAGGAGCTGAAGGCTTCGCTGCCGGCGGAGCAGGCGGCCCGCTTCCATGGACACAAGTGCGATGTGAGCAAGGAGCAGGAGGTGATCGATACCTTCAAGTGGATCGACACGAAGCTGGGCGGTGCCGATGTCCTGGTCAACAATGCGGGCATCGTTCGCCCCGGCGTGGGCATCCTCAGCGAGGGTAACTCCGAAACCTTGCGCTCCATCCTGGACACCAATGTGCTGGGCGTGTCGTGGTGCACCCGGGAATTTTATCGCTCCCTTAAGCAGCGCAATGTGAACGACGGTCATGTGCTCATCGTGAACAGTGTGGTCGGGCACAAGGTGCCCATCATTCCGGGCATCAGCTTGGGCATGTACTCCCCGTCCAAGCATGCCATCACCTCCATCACGGAGGTGCTGCGCCAGGAGTTCCTCAACAACAAGTCCCAGATCAAGATCACGGTGAGTGGTGTATAATATAGATCTATATGTGGATTATTTCTAACTACCCTTTCCCTCCTTTAGAGCATCAGTCCCGGAACCGTGGACACGGAGATCATTAACGACAGCACCCGCCAGCTGCTCCCCGACCTGCCCCTCCTCAACTCCGAGGATGTGGCCGATGCTGTGAGCTACTGCATCTCCACCCCGCCCAATGTCCAGATCCATGAACTGATCATCAAGCCAATTGGCGAGGCCTTCTAAGAAGGTTTCCTATTCCTAAGCCAATTTTCATATTAAGGTTTTTTTTTGTGAATGATTTTTCAAATAAACTTTTTTTGTATGTTAAAAATGTTTTTCAATTGAGAAAATAGTTTTTTGTATTTTAATTANCATTTTATTTATATATATATATATATATATTTATAATATGTATATTTTTCATTTTTGCAGTCCAAGTTTATTTTAGAAATATTTGTTGGATTATTTTGTATATATGTTAAATATTTCCTAGACACAAGATAATCGATTTATTCATAATTATATGATATACAAAATTATCTAACAAATATCGAACATGGAATGTATATATATATTTATAATACCATTTAATTGTTGTCTATATTTTTTTAAAGAATTTTTAATCAATTCAACTATTAATGAGTATACAAAATAAATTAAGATGAATATAATATTCCATAAAAAAAAAAAATAAATAAATCTATTTATAATCACTTCCATTTAATGATGTATCTGATGCCCTCAAACGATTTCCAACACATTCTAAATATACAAACCCAACAAGGTGAATATTTTTGAGGTTCCCTTGAACTTGAATGGCGCCGTGGACGTGGCGATCGTATCTGCAAATATGTAAAATATAGAAGATATAGAAAATTATAGACCATCATTTTTTTTGGGTCAGCTTGAAGTGTGACTACCCCAATGAATTTTCGTTAATCTTATCGCAAGCCAAAACCTTTTTTGTTTGCAATTAAATTTCATGCTGCGTCAGTTTATTAATTTCCCTAATTAAAACCTTAACAATATTTTCCTTAATTATATTCACATTTAAAGGGGCCCGACTCGGAGTCGTCGCCACCACAGTTTGAAGGAGTGAAAGTCGTGATCCAACGATTGATCCCGAATGCGATCCCCCAATTCCTTGGAAATCGATTTGGATCATTTAAATAATTTTTAGAATCAGGAGTTCTGCTTTCGAATCTCCTACTGATCCTACTGATTTTAATTAATATAAAATTCATTTAACTGAACTGCTAACTGATTTTCAATAGATGCAATTATATTATATATTATATCTATGATATTTCTGCATTGCAATTGAGTGGAATTTTCTATACAGAAATTTGTATTATATTACAAAAAAAATAGCTGCATTTAATTTTATTGGATTTTTTCTTACAGAAATTTCTAAAATAAAAAAAATATTTCTGCAATACAATTTATTGAATTATAAATACCGCAAATACCGCCGCTATTTATATTTACATATCTTCCATTTTTTTGGTGAACTTTTGTAATGCGAGTGAGAAGCGAAAAGTGTTCAATAAATTGTTTAGAATCCCTCAAATTGTTGTGGGCTTTCTTTTTTAATTGTGGTGGGGTTCGGATGGGAAGGATTTTATGGCATACTTCGAGGAGGATTTGATATTTGAACACACAGGTCGTATGAGTAATTTTTGTGTACTTATATTGCATTCAAAAATTACTCATACGTCGTGTGTGTCCGAAAGAAAAGTACATTTTATGCTAAACTAAAAAGTTGCTGAGAAAGATACTGCTGAATTATGTTTAAGAGCAATTATACGAATATAATAAAAGTTTGAGTAATTTTTTATATTTCGATTGCAATTAAAAATTACTCATACGTATGTTTGAAAAATAAAGAAGTTGCATCGAAAGATACTGCAATTAAAATACAAATTTGAGTTTTATTTCTAAAAAACTTTTATAATTATACAAATAAATCAGTTAAGTCAAAAGCCTTCCAGAGAATTGGATTTGCATATCAAGAGATATATATATATTTTTTTATATAGACAAATATGCTCGTAATAAATGTAAAATAAAACTTGCAACTTTTTTCTAATGAAATATTTATTCTTCTACATATAAATCAACGCAGTTAAGTTAATATTTCCCTGCTAAAAAAAAACCTTCCAGAGAGTTCTGTTTGCATTTCAAAAGTTCAGTTTGTACTCCATCATCGGAGGTAGAAAACATATATGTTTCTGTCTGGAACCATCCACCACAAGCCACCTGTTTCCTTATCGCCAGTCGGAACACATCCCCATATTAGGCGGTGGATTTTTCTTTGGACACAAATATCGGTGTCATGCTTCCCATTAAAAAAAGTGAACTTTGTTTGTCGCCAATTATTTGAGCAGTGTACGTCATTCACGTGATTTATACAATTGACGTTGATTAGTCTGGCGCCTAGGCTAATAATAATTATTATGATTTTTATTGCAACATCTAATTGAGATTTAATTTGGTAATATTAAAATTAATAAATTTTTGGAATTATATATTAAGTGATGTGAATTTGTGGGAATATAGCAAATGGTTCATGATTACTTTTTGTCATTCCTCTCTTAAATATAAATTAATTTGGGATTAGTTTAATGCCTTATTTAGTGCCTGCATTTAAAATGTAGAATACATTTTTTTTTAGTATTTGTATTAGGTACCCTTTTACAGAACTTAACAAAATTTAAAAAAATATATTTATCTTCCGTTATTCGATGCCCAAATATTTAAATTAAAATAAAGAAAAACACAAAACTGTTAAAACACAAAACTGTGTATTTCGGAATCTACCAAATATTATCCGATCTATGGAACTTACATAAAGGAAATATTAAATCCACAAAAATAAATAATAAAATCGATTTGTATTTTATTTTCATCTTAACTAACTTTATTCAATTGTCAATTGTTCAGTTACAAAATTTGCACTTAAATTTTAATATGCATGCAGGCAACTGCATTCCTCTGGTTTTCTTTTTTGTTGTTTGTTAATTTTTAAATGGAAAATGAAAAATGGGCAATGGGAAATGGGCAATGGGCAATGGGAAAATGGTAGGGTGAGTTGTGAAAATTGTCTAGATGATGGAGAGAGTAAGCGGTAGAATTTAACTAAGTTTTCCCCTAAAATACGATTTGCTTGCCGAAAAAAAACACACACGAAAAAAAAACAAAACAAATTGTTAAAAAAAATTAAATTTCAAATTTCCAAACC
>JAJJHY010001290.1:1968045-1988137 GCA_021224005.1 Drosophila setifemur
TATATATATATATATATATAGGTATTTATATATATGTGTATAAATAAATAAGTTCCCTTAGACCTAGCCGATGATGATAAATCATCCATCATCCGTCTCCTTAACCTTGAGCACCTGCCAGGAGGCTTCGACCAGGACGCCAGGGATTTTCGCTTTCGTCCTTTTTAATTTCTCTCTTAATTTGTTTTTTTACTTTGCGGGAAAATGGAACGTTAGGGAAAATCCCCAGAGTCCTGGTTTGTGTGTTTCTCTCTCTCTCTCTCTATCTCTCTCGCTATCTCTCTCTTTGTGTATTATTCTTTTCTTGTCTTATTTTTGTGTTGTTAAATTTTTAATGCAATTTTACGACTAAATGCACCCAATAATAAAAAAAAAAACCGTACAACTTGCAGCACCAAAAACGAGTCTTGAACGGATCAGTTCGGAGCAGTTGGAGTATTGCATTGTGGCCCGATCTCTGCTAGCTTCAGCTTCACTCCCGAACAAAACAATAATAAATAGAAGTGGGCAATACGGATATCCTCCTCCTCCTCCTCCTTATCCATCTCCTCCTGATCACTGCACCGTTTCGTGTCCTGAACTTGGCTGCCTCACTTGTTGCTGCTGCTGCTGCTGTTGCATGTGCCGCAGGCGGAAGAGCCGCAGGGTCATCCAGGAGGCCAGGGTACCCGGTACCGGCATGGGCGTCTGCTTCTCCAGCGCCTCCTTCTGCAGCTGGTAGCGATAGAGCAAGGAACCGGCCACCAGGGCCGACACAATCGTCGCCGAAATGACCACGATGAAGAGGATGCTAAAACCGGGCACGGGCATACAGATGCCGTAGACGACCTCCTCGCTGATCTTGCCCTGGAAGACGGTGACGGCTTCCTGCTTGGAGTCTGGTGAGAAGGCCAGATCCGCCTCCGAGATGACATCGTACAGACCACTGACCCCCACATCGGCACTGCGCACCTTGCGATCGGAGATGACCAGGGAACGGCGGCGTCGGCTGCTGGGGCCCTTCTTACCCAGCTCCTCCTTCGTCTCCACCTGCTCCTCCTTCTTTTCTACCGTACCCTTCTCCTTGGGCTCCTTCTCCTGCTCCTCCTCCTTGTCGAAGTCAATGTGATCTTCCCTAACTTGCTTGAGTGCCTCTGCCTGTGGCCTGTACACCGGGCGGGGCACCTCCTCTTGACCCTCCTGGTGGCGGGGTTCCAGAGAGCGAGGACCCGCCATGGGCACACCCATCCTCTTCTGGGCCTCCAGCTGACGTGGTCCATGCGGGAACTTGCCGCTCTTCTTCAGTCCCAAATAACGCTCGCCATCGCCGCCCTCCATGTCCAGATCGGCCAGGTCCTCGTCCCCAAACAGATCGGAGAGATCCACCTCCTCCTGATCCTCGTGCACGGGACGGGGCTGCAAGTGGCCGCTCTTCTCGTGTATGTAGTCCCCACCCGAAGGGGATCCACCCAAGGTCTGCTTATGGTCATGGATGATGTCCTCGTAGAAGATGTCGTGGTCCAGTCCCAAGCCATGCGGACCACCAACTCCTCCGATGCCAGCTGATCCCGGGGGCAGGGCCAGATCCCTGAGCAAATCGTTGCTGCTGCCGCTGCCCAAGGCATCCGACATGTGGACATCCTTCCGCTCGTTGGCATTGGTCAGGCCCAGGCCCAGGCCAAGACCCAGTCCCTCGGCGGAGGAGCCACCCACTCCGCCCGGGCCCACTCCCGAGTTCTGGCAATGATCGAGGCAACCATGCCGACAGATCTCCACCTTGCACTTGATGTGCACACTGAGTGCGTCCGGGAACTTGAAGGCATGGAAGAAGGCATAGGTGATGACGGTGGCCCTCTCGTCGGGGGCACGGGCCTTCAGGAAGCGGGAGATCATCTTGGGACGCAGGACGCAGCCGAATTCATCCGAGAGATTGATCACATGACCGGAGCCATCCGAAGCCACACAGGACTTGACCCGCATGTCGAACTCGCCTGGAAGGGATCGGGGGAGTCACATTATAAAACTGGGAGAGTGGGAGAGAGTCCAAGGCACTCACCTCGATAGTCATTGATGGCCACCACCAGGGTGAGGGTGGAGCCGAGTGGCACAATCCCGCTGACAGGCGGTGCCCAGGGTCCCTTGCCATGTTGGATCTCCATCCAGCAGTCCACATTGTCACCTGGCAGAGGAGGAGTTTAATTACTATCTTCTATGGAAACCCTGCATATCCAATCCCCGGACAAACCTCGGAAATCCAACTGGATCACATCCAGATCGGCTATCACCATGGGCGGCTTGGAGGCGGTCTTCTCGTAGTCGTTGAACCACTCGCAACGGAGCCTCTTGGCCTCGTCCCAGACCTCCAGCAGATCCTTGTCGTACTGCACCACCACCGTGTTCTCGTAGAACTGGCCATTCAGATCCGGCTTGGTCCCGCACCGCGAGTACGAGATGCGGAAGGAGAAGAAGGTCTTGCCCGTGGACGGAGGGACATAGACGCATCTCGGGTCGCTGTGTTGTCCTGGAAGGGGAGGAGTTACATTATGAGCCGGATTCTAGGAGAGGGGTAAGGGGAGACAACCCACCCTTGGAGCTGACAATGCCCTCGAAGGGGTGCGAGAAGGTGAGGTGGACATCCATGTGGTCCTTGCCGCACATCACCTCCAGGGAAACGATATTGGGCATGCCATCCGGCCGCTCCATGGGCCACAGTTCATTACCAGCTATGACTAAACTAAACTGTAAAATAAACAAAATAATTTAAGAAATTAATTATATAAAATATTTAGAATAACTTTATTTAAGTACAAATATAAAAGATTCATCCCCCGATCCTCTCCTGCCACTTTTGTTGTTTGCCTTGTGGGTGGGCTGGTAACGGTTCCACCTTGCACCTGGCCACCTGCCCACCTGACAAACGTGTTGCCAATAAAAACGAAACGGAAATCCAGTCACTCCGGTCCACAAGTCTATCCCAAATATCTTTCCCTCCTCCTCTCCCCGATCCTCCCCCCGGACGAACCGCTGGCCAATCGAAATGGGAAAGCGAATTCCATTTGGCCTGCATCCGTTTTTATCTCGGTGGAACTGGTCATGTCCAGGAGGGGATTGGCCATGGGGAGTAAGTGGGGAGGAGAAGGAGCACCAGCACCTGCCACCATTTGCATACCGAAACCGAGGCAACTGCCTTGCCTTGCCTTGCCTTGCCTTGCCACATGCGGCATGAAATCAACTTGGTTGCGGTTGCAGTTCTGGTCTCAAATTGAGGGGCAGCCCGAGTAAAAGTCGATCGTGGTTATATAGAGCTCCGAACGGTGTACGGTGCGATGGTGCCACATTGTCTGGCGTCTGCCACATGGGGCAGACGGGAATGGAAATTAAGATGCTGCACTCAGTTGGCAGAACTGAATTAATTGGTTATACATCTTGATCAAGACAGAATTTTCCGAGATATTATGTAGCCATTAGAGAGGTACAAGATAAACTGAATAGCTTTTAAATTGTTTAATTATGGTTTTTTTTTGTAAGTTTAGCATTTTATTTTGTTGGATTTAATGTAGTTTATTGTGTATTAACGTTTTAAAAAATATAAGCAAAGGCAACACTGCGTATGAGTGATAAGATTCAAAATTGACTTTCTTGCATTTTGCCCTTGATTGTCCATTGAAGGAGATTATTAATTTGTAATCTATAATAATTTAGTAGCTTAAATGCAGTGATAACCCTTTTTTTTTGTAAGTAGTGAAATAAACCAATTTGGCGTATACGTAATATAATTAAACACTGTCTTTGAGGCAAGCAAAATAAATAATTTGGGTAATGAAATAACAATTATTACTTATGTAGTTTTATTTTATTCTATTTCAATAATAAATCATTTAAAATTCTGAATATAATATATGTATTTATATTATCAATTAGCAATGCATATTTTGATGTTTTAAAATATATGAAGAAAATAATATAATACACATTTTTTCAAATAAATAAAATTAACTAAATGAAACATTTAATTAAGATAAGAAAATTATTTTCCATAATCATTCATTTTATATATATTTTTCATGAATTTCACAATGTTTTCCCTTTTAAAATCACTTTAAAGTTTCGTTTGTTAATAAAAGTATTTATAATATATTTTCTTTCAATTAAAATATTTTAAACAAATAAAACTAAAGATACATTTAACTATGATCATATTTCACAATGTTTTCCCTATTGAAAACACCTTTAGATCTTGCCATATAAATATGTGTTAATTTAAAAAAAAGAAGTGATCTAAATAGATTAATTTCTTTACCAATAAAACAGCAAATTAAAATTGTTTCACTTTTAATTTTAATGCCACACACCATGACCTAGCAGATGTTTGCTTCAATTAACAATAACAATAACAATAAACGAGAAACACGCCTCCTCCTCAATTAGCATTAGGAACGCTCCCCCAGAAGCTATATCTATATATACATATTTGTATAGTATAGTGAAAACCGCTGACCCACAATGAATCCCAATCCCAGAGAGAATTTCTAAAACAGAGAGACTCTCCCACTCTCCCAGACTCTCCGAGACTATCTTTCTAGAATGAATTGATCAGCGGGGAGAGCTTTGTGCCTCGTCATGGTTACTATGGAATCCAAAAGCCGGCTATTCGCCGAGCGTTCTGTTGATATTAATTTGTTGTTATTTGTTGTTGCTATTTGTTGTTGCTGCTCTTATGAAATAGAGTGGTATAAAAGCAAGGCATTCCGGGTTTCCCGGAACAGTTCTGAAGCAAACTACAAACGCTCCACACCGAACAATCCCAAAGAATCCCAAATATGAATCGTTGGTTGAATCGCGTTGCTGTGGTCACCGGGGCCAGTTCCGGAATTGGAGCAGCCTGCTGCAAGGATCTGGTGGCCAAGGGCATGGTTGTTGTTGGCCTGGCCCGTCGCGAAGAGCGCCTCAAGGAGCTGAAGGCTTCGCTGCCGGCGGAGCAGGCGGCCCGCTTCCATGGACACAAGTGCGATGTGAGCAAGGAGCAGGAGGTGATCGATACCTTCAAGTGGATCGACACGAAGCTGGGCGGTGCCGATGTCCTGGTCAACAATGCGGGCATCGTTCGCCCCGGCGTGGGCATCCTCAGCGAGGGTAACTCCGAAACCTTGCGCTCCATCCTGGACACCAATGTCCTGGGCGTGTCGTGGTGCACCCGGGAGCTGTATCGCTCGCTCAAGCAGCGCAATGTGAACGACGGTCATGTGCTCATCGTGAACAGTGTGGCCGGGCACAAGGTGCCCATCATTCCGGGCTTCAGCATGGGCATGTACTCCCCATCCAAGCATGCCATCACCTCCATCACGGAGGTGCTGCGTCAGGAGTTCCTCAACAACAAGTCCCAGATCAAGATCACCGTAAGTTATATATATATCTCTAGTTGGATAATTTCTAACACTCCTTTCCCTCCTTTAGAGCATCAGTCCCGGTGGCGTGGACACGGAGATCATTGACGACAGCACCCGCCAGTTGCTCCCCGACCTGCCCCTTCTCCGCTCCGAGGATGTGGCCGATGCCGTGAGCTACTGCATCTCCACCCCGCCCAATGTCCAGATCCATGAACTGATCATCAAGCCAATTGGCGAGGCCTTCTAAAAAAAGGTTTCCTACTCCTAAACCAATTTTAATATTATGTTTTTGTTTGTGAATGTTTTTTTTAAATGTTTCAAATAAACCTGTTTTTGTATGTTAAAAATGTTTTTCAATTGAGAAAATAGTTTTTTGTATTTTAATTAAATTTGGGTTTCTCTTATTGCAATACGAGTATACATATATGTATATATATTTATACATTATATGTATATTTTCTCATTTTTGGAGACCAAGTTTATTTTCGAAATATTTGTTAGATTATTTTGTATATATGTTAAATATTTCCTAGACCCAAGATAATTGATTTATTCATAATTATATGATATACAAAATTATCTAACAAATATCGAACATGGAATGTATATATATATTTATAATACCATTTAATTGTTGTCTATATTTTTTTAAAGAATTTTTAATCAATTCAACTATTAATGNTTGTTGTGTAGGTATCTATATCTGTTTTTGAAGAGTTTTTATCAATTTAATGAGTTTTGTAACAAGCAAGCATAAACAAGTATACAAAATGAAAAAAAAACGATGAATAAATTATTCTATAAAAAAAACTAGTTTTAACATTAGGGAAATTAAATCCTAAATCTAATTATAATCACTTCCAATTAACGATGTATCTTATTCCCAAGACATTCTAAAAATACAAACCCAACAAGGTGAATATTTTTAAGGTTCACTCGAACTTGATTCTATATATCAGAATTGTTCAATTCAAGAGGCCCCTCCCGATAAGATAATTTACAGTGTTTTATTTACAGTGCATACACTCAAAGCTATATAAGTAAATATCGGTGGAACTTACCATTAATTGTAGGATAAATATACAGCTAATAAACCTAAGGTCCCACAGTCGTGTCGGGCCTTTCTGTGGGCTCCACATAATGGCGCTGTGGGCGTGGCGATCGGATCTGCAAATAAATAAAATATAGAAGATATAGAAAATTATAGACGATATTTTTTTTGGGTCAGTTTGAAGTGTGACTACCCCAATGAATTTTCGTTTATCTTATCGAAACCCATGACTTTTGTGTTTGCAATTGTATCTCATGCTGCGTCAGCTTATTAATTTCCCTTAATTTAAGCTTAACAATATTTTCCTTAATTATATTCACACAATTTCAATTTCAATCACAATTAAGCGTAGAAATGTGATAGTTGCTTTTCTGCATTACAACAAATTGAATTGTGAATAGACTTCAAACGCTTTCACCTGCGTCTTCTGTTATTCTACATCCGAATCAGCATTATACTGCCACTATAGTATATAGTATACTATATATTCAATTAACTGCGCTCTATTAATTGCTGGGAGAAATTTAATAGTTTAACCACAATGGTATATAACCCTTTTGCTGGACAATATAAACAACTACTGTGCAAACTTCACGTGCCAATGGGTCGCAACAATTGCCACAATTGCCATTGACTTTGATGGATTGGGGGAAGTGCAATCTCGATTTAAAAGGGGCACGACTCGGAGTCGTCGTCGCCAGCACAGGTTGAAGGAGCGAAAGTCGTGATCCAATGCAAAGTGAGCTCCAGAAATTGCGGCAATTTAAATGAACGATTGATCCTGAATCCGATCCCCCCAATTGGATCCCTGGAAATCGCGATGAATCATTTAAATCATTTTTAGATTCAGGAGTTCTGCTCACGAATCCCCTACTGATTCTACTGATTTTAATTAATATAATTCATTAGCAGTACGCTAACTGATTTTAAATGGATGTAATTATATTATATATTATATCTATTATATTTCTACATTACAATTTAGTGGAATTTACTTGAATAAATGCAATTATATTGTATATTATATCTATTATAATTCTGCACTTCTATTTAGTTTAATTTTCTATACAGAAATTTCGAAAATAATGCAAAAAATATTCCTGCATTTATTTTATTGGATTTTAATTACAGTAAGTTACAAAATAATACAAATAATATTTCTGCGTTACAATTTAGTGGAATTTCTCTACAGAGATTTGTAATATAATACAAAAAATATTTCTGCATTTAATTTTATTGAATTTTTTCTTACAGAAATTTAAAAAATAAAAACAACAAATATTTCTGCTTAATTTATTGGAGTTTTCATTACAGAAATTTCTAAAATAAAAAAAAAAACAAATATTTCTGCATTACAATTTATTGAATGTTTCTTAACAATAACCTATGATAATTAATAACATTAAAATTTCAAAGCTTTTAGAGCTTTAAATTTTTCAAACCAAAAATGTATACTTTTTGGGATTGATCTATAAACAAATATCATATATCTCCAGATTATGAACTTGAGAATATAGAATATGTAGTATACTTTCCCCCCCCCCCTAAAACCCAAACATTTTTTAATCACAACCTTTTTTTGTTGTTGTTAACCTGAATTCCTCACAACTCTCGTTGCTGTGGTAATTACTTGGCCACTTCCACTTTTTGGCTTGAACCATTTGTAGGGCGGCACAAGAACACAGAGTGGGCGCGGTCACAACGTCATCATCATTATCATCATCATCATCATGTCCGATGTCAGAGCAATCAGTATGTTAAATATCAATTGTTAAAGGCCCAATTCCCTGTCCCTCCGCTCCTCTGGACTCGAAATTGGAATCCCCTTTCGAAATACGATGTAATAAAGATGTCCGATGTTCGTCATTAGCGCGGCGGATGGATCGGGGTACTTGTACTCGATACTCGCATTAGTATGTTGTATCTTGTACTCGTAATGGTACTCGTACCCATATCCGGGACCGGGATCGGAACCTGGAACCTGGGTCGCGGATCGCACTTAACCCAACGCCCCCGGGGCTAAAACGGGCCGAAAATTGGCCAGCCACGAAAAGAAGCTATAAACAAATTGAAATTTAATAAACGGCCGCGCCGCCAATTTTCCCTGGACCTCGATCTCAACCTGGACCTGGCACTGACCCGAGGAGAACCTGCCTCTTTGCCTCCTTGCCTCCCCTGGATCTCCTCGATCTCTCCTCCGCCTCTTCGTCCTCTCTGATCCATTCCATCAGTGGGACGGGACCCCCGGGGGCGCCATTCCAACATTTCGCCAAATTGAGGTGCCTGCCATCGATTTTCGTGGCCTGATCTTGGTGGTTTCCACTTTTTTCTTGGAGGTATTTATTTCGTCTGTTCCCAAAAAAAAAACGGTGAGTCACCCTAGGATTGAAGAAATGGGTCAGAATCCATTGTTGAAAAACTAGGAATTTCTTTTGGATTCCCAAAATAATTTAGGGATCAAACATAGAAAACTAAGGTTGATTTTTAATATAATTATTTTTAAAAATTATTTGTGGAAACCATTGAAAGTTTATAATTGGTAAATTGTTTAGTAAAAATGTTCGGAATTTTAAATTAAATAAAGAGAAGGCAGGAGAGAATATACTATTTAAATAGGATTCAAAATTCATTAAGAAATTCAAAATAAGGTTTAGAAAAATGTTTTTTTTTATTAAGGATTCAAGATTTGAAAACACTTTAACTAAATTTGTTAAATAAATGTAAAAAGGTAGGCAAAAGATCCCTCTAATCCTGTAATTTAGCCCCAACTTTACCCATTAACATTTATTTTATTTAGCATATAACAATGAAACATTTCTAATATATCAAAGACGGCATTCCAAATGGAACTATACCCTGTATATATATAACTATAACAATAAGCTGACAATGACCGGAAAGGCTTATTGAGACGCCCATTGAAATGTTGAATCACCTGCTGATGGCTTCACGAGTAGGTGCAAAAGCTGGGACAGCTTTACGATTGATTCTCGGCTTAGATGGAACACCAAACAAAAAAAAAAAACAAATAATAAAATAAAAAAAAATTTCACTGACAACTTTCCAATCCGTTCGATTCGATTCTTTCGAGTAAATCGGATAAATATTTGCACCGCAAGTGCGTTGGCTGCTTTGGATGCTTTGGATGCTGTGGCACTTTCCCCGCTCCGGCAATTAACAGGAGAGGCCGGCAATCAATCAATCAATCAGTCAGTCAATCAGTCAAGCAGGCAGTCAGTCGCAGGCCACAGCAATGAATGCCATAGAGCAATAGTAGTGCTAATAATAATAATAATAATACAAGTAATAAAATCCCATTTCTTGGCCCCCTTTTTGTCCGAATTTGTATGCCACTTTTACCGCAGGTGCGCAGGTGCGCAGGTGCGCACACAACGCTCTCGGACAGGTGAAAATGAAATCGAAACTGCCGATTGTTCGGATTCGGTTGGCAAACAAAGCGAATTCGAAGATCGAAGAAAGATGATGGACAAGGCCCCCGGTCCGCCCCTCTTTTATATATATATATATATTTTTCCCCTTTTTTTGTTTTTGGTTTTTGGTTTTTTCGTTTTTTCTTTGGGCAATTCAAGCGCAAAAATGCGGTCAGCGGAGATTCTCTCGCAGAACTGTAAATTACTCGTAAAAAACATACGAGATAAATATATATACAAAAAAAACGAAGCCGGTAAACGGTAAACGGCTGATATGCTTATTTGTCTTTAATTCGGAGCCAATTAATTTCTTCCCCCCCTTCCAATCGGCTGTCTTGGAGTGGAGAGTGAAAACTGGCTTACAGCTTACGGCTGACGGCTGATGGCTGATGGCTCTAACCATGGCTAGCTTCTAGCCTAAAACAAAGCCACAGACTTTGGCTAGACGGCGACTAACTGTATCCGTTGGATCGTTTGCATGTGTGCCACATGGTGCGAGTACATAATACACGGCCCATCCGCAATATTGTGAAGAGTATCTGCAATTAAGATTTACCCCCGAATAGCGAATAACTGAATAACCGACTAACCAGCTGAGTATCTGACTAGCCGAGTATCTGACTAGCTGAGTATTTTGAGTATCTGAGTAACTGAAAAGCTAACTAAGCCAAAGAAAGTGCCCCTCGTGTTGCACGCTCTGCTGGCGCTTAATTAATGAAGCCTCCTCATCAGATACAACTTCGGCAACGAGCTACAAGCTACTAGCTACAGTTCCAGCTCCCTCACCTGTGCACCTGGGCAGGTGCAGGTGCTTGTGATTGTGCCGCTGCAATTAACAGTAACGCCGCACTCCCCGAGGAGCGGAAAAGTAGAAGTTAACTCGACACGCTCCGCAAAATGCGGCATCTAATTCGTAGAGAACCGAAAACTGTTTACCTGATTCCCCAAGATCGATCTACTATAGTTTATAATTGAAAACCACCTGAAAGTTATAAATGGAGGGGTATAATTTCATTGTAAATTTGTGCATTATATTCAAACTTTAATTATATTATTTAGTAAATATGGAGTCCTAAAATCGAATGAGTTTTATGGAAAATTGGTATAGTTTAAATATTATAGTAATAAAATGGTGAGAATTCGTAAATATTTGATAGTCTTTTCTAAAGGCAGTTTTTTGATTAAAGAAAAATATTTAAAAACTGCATAATTGATACATTTACTAATTATCTATTATACATTTTCACATCACAAAAAAACATGTTTTATTTATATTAAAAAATACTTTATCTTGTCTGTTAATGATAATAAATAACTAAATTTATTGATAAATACAAGACTTTTAAAACATATAAAAAAAAGGTATTAAACCAATATTAAACAATGAAAATCTAGTATCTTTTTGATAGTTTTAAGTTCTACCATTTGTTAAATCAACTTGGGATTATCTCTACAATAGACAATAGCCACTAATGGCCCAAACCCGCATCATTATGTATTTTCGAACCCATTCAAAATCGATCATTAACTTATGCATCAAGACTGGAACCGAAAAAAAAGGCTAAACGAGATAAAATCAAATCCAAATCGATCAAACGAAATCGAATCGAAAATCGAAAAGAAATGGAAATTGTCGCATCAAAAGGCGATCAAAGCTGGACCTGCGATTACGGTTTCGCTTTTCACTTTTCTTCTGTGCATATGGAAATGCCAGTGGAAATGGAAGTGGAAGTGGCCAGTGCCCAGTGGCAGTGAAAATGGAAATGCCAGTGGAAATGGAAATGGAAGTGGAGTTGGGCCGCTTGGAAGCTTGCGTTTTAGTTTGCGTTTTGCGGCGCCACTTTCCAATCGAATCGAACTATAACGGTGCGGCGCGGCAAGGCAACGGTAAATCACCTGCCCAGGCTGCTAGTATCTTTGTATCTTTGAAGTTGTTGTTTTCTTCTTTCGTTCCGTTTGCATTTGATGAGATATTTTTAGCTTCTGTTTTGAGTGAAAAGCTCAATAATCACGATAATGATAATGTTGCTTTGGCCGTGGCTTTGGCCGTGGCTTTGGCTTTGGCGTTGGCTATGGGAAAAGCAAGGCACCGCCGAAATCAAAATACATTTTTAAATGGTTCACTTTCTTTTAATTAAACTGGTTACAAACCAGCCAAGTTAGCCGCCACCGCCTTCATATATTTCCCACCGCCCCCCTCCCCTGCCTCTATAGGCAGGGGTTCCCAGGTCGACTTTGAGCAAGTTTGTCCACTTTTTTAGTTTATTTTTTTGCAGATATTTTTGTTGTGTTTTTTTTTGGGACGCATTCTGCGGCGGACAATCGCCAAATGCAATTTTATTTGCTGTAATTAGCCTGGTACGCGATGGCACATAAAAAACTCGGTCTAAACTTGAAATTAAAGTCGTGGAAATGTGGTTTTGTTGTTTGGTGTGAATAATTGCAAGTGATTTTTATTGGAGTTATTTTTTTCGAAATTTATTTTAGTACTTTTAAGGTATAATATATGGAAAGAAAGGATTATAAATCATTCACAGCATATCTTTTAATAATTTTCTTAGTGAAAGCATAAAGTTCTCAAATAAATAAAGCATATTTGTAAATTGTAAAAACTGTTGTGCTAATAGTTTGTCATTTTTTAAACAAGTTACTTCAGACTAATCGCATAAAGTTGTAAATTAGAAGATGCTAATTTTAAAATTTGTAAAAAACTTCTCTACTAATAGTTCCCAATTTATAAACAACCTGGCGAACAAGCTACCGAGAGAGCCAAGACTAATTTGCCTGAACAAGTTCGGGCGCTGTTGCTGGCAGTTGAAAATATTAAATTTCCGAGACACTTGCGGAGGCAACAATTTGCCAGTGCATTTTCCGAATGCCAGCAAGGGGAGACAGGGGCAGGAGCAGGGGAAGCGGGGGACCGGGGGCAGTGGAGTGGATTGCAGACAAAGATGACATCGTTTCCCAGTTGTTGCAGCAGCAGTTGTCGACTGCCATTCCGTTGGATGGAACGTTCAAATGGCGTTGGTAAAGACCGAGAACGTGTCAAATGGCCCCTGACTCCGTTTCCGTTCGCCGTTCCCCGGGATTTTCCAGCTATTCAAATTTGGGACAAACCCAGGGGCCTGGGAAATGGCCAACAACTGAACAGCCCAACAACCCATCCACCCACTCTCCTCCAGCTCGGGAGCGAGGCTTTTGTTTGGGAGCTGCTTTGTACATGACAACTGCCATGAGAGACGTCCCAGCATCCATCCATCCATTCCCACATCCACATCCAAATGCACAACCAAATGCACTCCCGCCAGAGTCAAGTGCAAACAATGGGAGATGAGGTGCTCTTCGGGGGTTTGAGTGTGGACTTTGGGTGCACAGCCAGAACCAGAAACAAAACCCGAACTCGAATCCGAACCAAGTCCAAGTCCAGGCAGCTGCTTATCAGTGGATGTGCAGGCCAAGTCGGTGCCAAGTCGGAGCCAACAACTTTATTGGGCATGTTTGTGGCGCAGAGTGAGTGCTCGAGAGTCGCTTGATATGCCCTCGGGTGAGTCAGCAAACTTTAAGGAAATATTTTGCTTGGCAAGTTCAAGAATGCTGGAACTTTGGGATATTAGAGAAAGTGTTTCACGGATCATATAATTAACACAACTTTAAACTTTTAATTAAAAGATTCCAAAAGGTGGAAGCCTGAGAAATACTTGTTTTAATAGAGAGTACATTTCTGTTTACTGCTCTTTGGAATTCTTTTAAAGATTTAAAAATGCTAAATTAAGGAATGAAAAATATATTCCTGAAGATGGTTCCAAAGAGCAAATATTATTTTTAAATTAAAGAAACCTTTAATTAATTCAAAATTCTTCCAAGTTTAATTAACCAAAAGAAAATAACCCCAGCCCCGAAGACACTCTCCTTGAGAAGCTCTTCAACACTTTATCTGAGTTTTCAAGCAGTCAAAAAATTCAAGAAGTATCTTAATCTTGAGTTAAGTGAAGTGAAGTTCGAGAGATCTCACAGCACTCTCACTTTTCCCAACTTCAATCGGTGCTATATAGATATTGTATCTTCGAGACCCGAAATGTGCCACGAAAAAAAGTTTCCATTTCATTATTGGAATGTTTGTAGAAAGGCAAAAGAACAGTTAGACGACGAGACGCCAATGTATCTTTGAGTACGAGCATCTTCGCCGATGTCTGAATACAAAATTAACATTGTGTGTGGCTGAAGAAAGAAAAGGTTGCCCGCATCTGCATATTGTACGTGTGTATCTGTATCTGTATCTGTATCTATATATGCGGCCGGCCATCTAAGCGATGTATCCGCGAGTTCGGTGAAAGAGCTTGAGCTCTGGGAATAGAATTTACTGGGTCGATCGTAAATTATGCGTCATCGGCTGGAGGGGCAGGGGGGAGCAGAGGGGGCAGAGGGGGAAGTTGAGCAAACAATGAATGAATTCCAAATGAATCCGGTCGAGAAATGTGAAAGAGACCTTGAGCCTAGGCTGCCCCCTGCCTCTGCCCCTGCCCCTGCTCCTGCCCCTGCCCCATCATCGATGGCCAAGCAAATCATTTGGGGCCAAACAATGACGAGGAGATAGTCGCGTCCACTTGCGAGATAGTTGATCTCCGCTTTTTCCAACTGGCAACTGGCAACCTGCAAGTGGCAACCTGCAACTCGCAACCTGCCACTTGGCATTGCATTTATGGCCGAGTCGCGTGTTTGTTCGACGCTGCCAATCTGGCTCCGTTTTGTGTGGCAAGAATTGAGTTTATTGTGCCACTGCCACTGCCATTGCAACTGCCATTGCAACTGCCATTGCAACTGCCACTGCGGCATGCTTTGGATTGTCGCATCGGCTTAATTAGAATTCGAAGTAGTTAACGGTGCATTTAATGCGCTCCAAAACGGATCAGATGCATTAGCACCGCTTCCAGCCTCACTCCACTCCACTCGACTCCACTCCACTCCACTCGTATCTGTATCTGCGAGATGTGTTCCATTTATCTGTATCCATTCACAGACTAATGAAGCAGGCGAGGTGACGAGAGTTGTCATAACATTTAACCTGCTCCAAAGAGATGAGGGATGTGGCTCGGAGATGGTGTCCCAACACACAACAGTATGTTAATAAACTTGTTTTCGGGTTGTTATCCCCGTGTTATCTGTTAACTTCATGTCGGACATTTTTTTTACCTCCTTCTTGCTTGGCTAATTAATAAGTCTGGGGAAGAGACGGCTTTTTCGAGGTCCTATCTTTCATGCAGACTGCTCTTTTTTATGCCAAACGGGGATGTGCTTTAGTAGAACAATCTTCGAGATACTATTTGAGAAGTTTGCTTTTGATAATCTTTGTATGGAATATTTTTATGCCCATCTTGGTTTTATAAATTCAAAGATTAATTTAATTATATGAAACCATTGTTAAATATCTGGAAACTGTGTTGATTTATATAATATATCTTACAGATAAATATTCCTCTCTAGTTGTCTTAATTAAATAAAATAAATTAAGCCAAACTCTCAAGCTAATTATTTATAATATATCAATCCAATCTCTGTCTATCTTTTATATTATATAAACTAAACTTAAATTGAGTATCTTTAAATATGTTCTTCAACTAAATACTTAAACCCAAACTCACCGATAAAGAACAATCTTTCCGATGTTGAGAACGCACCAGTCTGCGTTAGTTCGTGTATCTCTAGCTCACTAGCAGAGTCCTTATTTTTCCGTTTCTTGTGAAATTCCGTCTGCGTTTTGGCAAATGCATTAAAAATGGAAGTATGAGAGAAGCGCAAGTACAAATTTGAATTGCAAAGATAGATTAGACAGAACGAAAAACAAAAAAAAAAAACGGCAGAGAAGTGAAATCGGAACCGGACCGCCTAACACGTAACGCAAATAAAGAGGAATTCAGAGTTCAGCCAGGGAAATGGGGGAAAATGGGGGAAAGATCGAGCTTGGGGCTCTTCTCAGATGTCCGTGCTCATGGCAACTGATTGGAGATTAGTTGCCATTTCACAGGTGTGTGCGAGAAGTATCTGTATCTGCAGCTGCAACTGTTGCTGTACGAGGTCAATAAATAGTGCACCTGCCGGATTGGGTGTGTGGGAAATAATCGCTCAGATGACGTTGCCACTTTCGTGGGTCTCCCCAAGATTGTTGTGACCATTATTATTATGTATGATTGTTATTTTTCCAGCGCTGGGAAATGGGGGAAATACTTTGGAAAGTGCCGCCGTGCAGCAGCATGCAACGCGCAGCTCGTCTTTGATTTTGATTTCAGGCAAGAGATGATCATGAAGAAGAATCGGACTCGGAGAAGAAGAGGAGGCTGCCGAAGAAGAAGAAGAGGCTGCCGCAACGCAAGGCAACCAGCCGCATTTGTGCTAATTGGGAAAAATTAGAAAGCATGAAATGCTCGGCTGCATTTGCTGTCTAGCTGGTTAATCGGCTTCAGAAGAATCTCTGTAGAAGAGAAGAGTCGTCTTCCCCTCGTCTTTTGACCACACGAATATCCTGGTTGGCCTGGCTTAATATATTTTTCACTTAGAAAAATAATACATACAACAATATATATAAGCATAACAACAAATCAAATAATAAAAAAAATACAACAAAAATACAACAAAAAAACAAAATTAAAGAACACAGATTTACAGTTTCTTTTTTCTCACTCACTTCACTGGAGGTTCTTCTACTCTCTTTCTCCCTCTCTCGCTCGCTCGCTCTCTGGCTCTCTCTCACTCGCACAGCCTGATCTTGTGCCTGTGCAGGTAACGGTAATTGGCAGGCAGAACACCAGCAACAACAACAATAACAACAAAAAAATATATATGCACTAACACTGAGAGAACACTTCTTGTTTTGTTTGATTTTATTTTTATTTGTTTTTTTTTTTTGTTGGACGAAAAAGAATTCAATTTCCCAGATACTTTTGGGGAGCACGATACTCGCGGATACTCGGACTCGGTCTCGAATGCGGATTGGGATTCTTCGTTCTTCGCTTGCAGATCGGAAAAATCGCCAAACGAAAATCGAAGATCGAAGATCGGAGATCGGAGCGGAGCAGCACGTGTGGACTCGGCGAGCGACGAACGCGAAATACGCGACCCAGCCAGGCGATACTTTCTTTGGCCTCGTAATGTAACTGTCGGGAACAGCACAGTGGAAGAAGAAGCAGAAGAAGCGGCAGAAGAAGCAGAAGAAGCAGCATAAGCAGCAGCAACAGCAGCCGGAGAAGAAGCAGCAGCAGCAGAAGAAGTGAGCAGCAGCAGAAGACGGCGACCAGCAGAAGACGGGAGAAGAAGCGGCGGGAGAAGAAGCGGCGGAAGAGACGGCAAACGGAGAGACGGAGACAGAGAGAGGGAGATAGCCTGCGATAATCAAGCCGGGTCAGAGCGAGAGGCAAACACTGTGAGCCGAGAAACGAGCTCAAAATCCGACGACTGCGACGCCGACGCCGAGTGTTGAGCTTTTTCCATATACCCTCAAAGAAAGTATCTCAGATGGTATCTGGAGCTGTTTTTGGTTAGAAGAAAGCTCGAGATTCATTGCTAAATAATTTCTATACATATTTTCATTGTAGAATTCTATATAAGATATTCTAAATTATCTTAATGGTATCTAATTTCAAATTCCAATGTAATTTGTAGTATTTTATAACATTCGGAGTCTAAATTATTATGTAAGGGTTTTTTTGTGAATTTTAATGTTGTGTAATTTCTATTTTAAAATTTATTTTGTTGTATTTTATAAAAGTCTGAGTCTAAATAAATATTTACCATAGTTGATTTTATTTGAATTTTAATGGTATCTAATTTCTATATTCCAAAGTATTTTGTTGTCTTTTATAAAAGTCTGTTTTGTAAATAAATTTGTTTTTATTGAAATAATTATTGAACTATATATGTACTTACATTTACTATTCCCAAAAGTAGCTTAAACATTATTTTTAGCCTTATTTGTAGTTGAAGTTTCGTTAATTTCAAAATTTAACACTTAAATATTTTACAGTCCTTGACAAATAATACTACAGTACTGCATATTAATAATTCAATTAAATATAAATTTATAAAGAACGTTAATTTTCATTTATCGAATTTTATTTGTTTCTTAACTAATTTGTATAAGAAAATGTAAAATTTCCTCACAAAATTGTTGAAATTTCCAGGGATTACTAGTAGTAAAAACTCCTTTGATTTTGTGACTTATCATTTGAAGGGTATAGAAACTTCGGCTTGCCACAGGTATCGCAATTTCTTGCTACACCTGCGAATGGGGCAGCTGCTTAAATGAGCACAACAGCGGGGCTGATCGTGTTGTTGGCGTTGTTGTTGATTTTTATGTCGTTGTTGTTGTTCGATTTGGCGTTGTTGTTGCTGCAATTGTTGTTGATCTAGTGTTCTTGTGGTTGTTCTTGTTGGCGGTTTGTGCTTCAATGTTGTTGGTAAGACAGCGGCGCCGCTAATCAAGCGGCCTAATGACATAGAATCGCCTGCCAATTAGACGGGGCAATACAAAATTGTAGCAACCAATAAAATCCAGCCATCGGGCGCCCCCTCAATCCGTGAAAGAACTGTATCTCGGCATCTGCAGGATGCAACCCGAAAGGCAGCCTGTGCTGTCGACGTCGACGTCGCTGTCGGCTTTGCGAATTTGGCGCACTTGAACTTGAACTTATCAAGCGCAAAATTCGCGAGTGAATTCGTACTTGATGTACCCTGGAAAATAAAATAAAATTTGTGTCGTCTGAGTAATAGAATTGTACCTTTTGAAAGTGCAATTGAATTATTATATGCTGGCTTTTAAATTAATATAATATGCTAACATTCTTATTTAATTAAAGAAAACACTTAAGACAGCTTTTAAAAGACTTAAACTTTATTTCAAAAATATAAATTTCCCCTTCTGAAGACATCTTTTAATTAAATTATTAAAGGAAATTTATTTTTTAATGTTTCAGAAACTTTAAAAATGTTATAAACATTTTTGAAAGTGTTTTTTAATAATAAATATTTACTTTTAATAACTTTTTTATTGTCTGAAATAGTTGTAAAATTACCAATTACCCCAAAATAAATCCCATAATTTCTTCAACAATCTTCTAAACTAATCTACCCAAACTTCGCTCCCAAAAAAAGCTCCACTCGCAGTTGGAAATATCGTAGCCAGCTTTTCAGGTGGAGCCACCAGACTGGAAGTCTTTTTTTTTGTCCGCTGGAAACCCCTTCCAGCCCAGCCACTCATCGCTTCGCAGCATCCCAGCTCATAACGGTTAAATAGTCACAACTAATCAAGATGGGAACAGAAGTCAATCAAAACCGATTTTATGAGCAATAAACAAAAATTTCCGTTTGGGAACGAACAAAATTCAGAAATCGGAATTGGCAAACAAACAAAAAAAAAAAATAATACTAGAAAGAAACTGGAGGGAAGAGGAAAATTCACAGACTGAAGTGCAACGGTTTCCATGCTGGCTTTTCTCCTCATTTGTTGTTAGAGAGGCACTCGCGCCCCGTCTCTTTCCTTAACTCTCTAGCTATCTCTTTCGCCACTTGGAGCTGCAACAACAACAGCAACAACAACTGGGCGCATTTAAACGGTAAACATCATGAATGCATTTGGAAAGTGGTTGTGTTCGTGGTTCGCGGTTGTATTTGTGGTTGTGGTTGTGGTGTTTGCATTTTGCATTTCTTCGCATTCTTTTCTCTGTTTATGTGGCTCTGTGTAGCCTCTCTGTGGCACAATTGTGCCAACAACAACAACAACAGCAACAGCAAGAGCAATCCGGAGTGAGGAGCCAGCCAGAAGAATCAGTAGAAGAATCAGCAAGAGCCGCCGCAGAAGCAGAAGCAGAACAACAGCAACGGTAATACCCACCGAAGACGGCGTTTTCATTTCTGAGAATTGATTGGCCGTCGCGCCTGCATACTCCAACTCCAAACTCCAGCTCCAGCTCCAGCTCCAACTCCACAACTTTAGTCTCTGCCACATCGGGTTTTTATTTAATACCCTTTAAGTTGTGAAATAAAAACAGGGGTACTTTGGGTCGGGAAGAAAAATAAAATCATGAGAGCCAGGGAAGAAGGTTCTTCCAAGCAAGGGGAATCTCTTAAAATGCAAATTTAGATATTTAAATTCAAATCTGGGCTTTGAATGATTCTACTCTTATTTAAAACAATAATTTAAGTCCATTTTTTAAATGAGTAATTGTAATTTCTTTTAATTTCCATTAATTTATAAC
>JAJJHY010001290.1:1988183-2062666 GCA_021224005.1 Drosophila setifemur
ATATTTTAAATCATCTTCACATCTCTGAATATTCAAATAATATTATTAATTAATTAAATAATATTTTATAAATCATCTTCACATCGCTGTGGAATTTCTGGAAATATATTACATTCAAAAAATATTATTAATCAATTATATATTATTTTACAAAATATTTTCTTATAGTAACTTACCAACATTTTGGCTTGCTACGATTTATTCACTATAATTGATGAACTTTCCTAAAAAATCAATGAATTTACGAACTCCAATTCTTGGGAAGATTATTTAATCACATTCCATTTCCGCCCAAAAATTCAAGCGGAATTTCCAAACGGAACTTTGAATACATCATTAAACAAAATATTCAAAAGCCGATTAAATCTCGGTAACGGGTATCTTGTAGTTGCGAAACTTGGCACACAAACTTCCTGACTTCGATTCTGTTTTTTTTTTTTTTGCCTTACCCGCATTCCTTTGGATTCTTCTGTACCGCTCTGCCAGCACCTGTCGCTGTCGCTGCTGTTTGTTGTATTCTATATACATATACATATATATATGTATCTTTTTCTTTTTTGATTTGTTGTTTGTGTCGAGGCCATTGGGACTGTGATTAAATAACGTTTGACTTGGCGGGCGTCGTCCTGGTTGCTCTTCTTCCCCCCCCCTTCCGCTCACTCGCTTCATTAGCTCAACAAGGAGGCCACGCCAGCTCCGATCCTCAGTTCGTAGTTCTCCGATTCTCTGACTTCGATTCTCCGACTTCGATTCTCCATCTCCGGTTCTCCGCCACCGTCTTCAGCTCCCTCTCCAGCCCCAGCTCCAGCTCCATCTCCATCTCCGTTCTTCGATCTCATTCCCATTCCACGCATGCGCAGTCCACTTTTGAATTTGGCATCATCAGTGGTGTGGTTCTCCTCTGTATTTTCCCCCTTGCCCCTTGCTTGGCGTGGAAATTATCACAGTCAGCGCACACTTTGCATCTCCCTACTCCCCACTCCCTCCCCCTCCCTTACCCTTTCTCACCTTTCTCCACCCAACCCCCCCCAATCCCCCTCTGGTGTCCATTTTGCTGCTGTCATCATTGTAATTCCTCAACGCACTTGCTGATGCTTTGCTTACACTGGAAATAAATTTTATTTAAATATGAACAACAATCAAAAAAGAACATTATTCAAAATAATTGTAAAATTATTAATTTCTCTAAATTCTCACTCAATATTTGTCCAACTATATTAATTTTTTGATTTTGTTGAACTTTTAAATTTCAAATAATATTCATTGAAAAATAGCTATATTATATATTTGCTTTATTCATTATTATTATCTGTAAAATATTAAAAGTCTTAGATATTTTTATAGTTACTTAAATTAAATACAAATAGGTAATGTATGATTGATAAATTTTATATATAAATCAAAATTTAAATTAATATTTCTTCAGACTTCCTTCAAAATAATTTCTTAATTGAATATCCATTTATATTTTTCATATATTTTTCAATTTCCGCTTATTACATCGTTCCATGTAATTTCTCGCAGTGCAGTCTGTGGCTTTTTGTGTGTTTATCTCGTGCCAAGTCGGCTATTTAACTATTTTGGCCATTACCGCCCGATAAGCTCCGCCAGATGCTGCTCCATATTGGGCACTGATTCAATTCACGGCACGTTGTGGACACCACCCCCTCTGCTCCACACCTTGGAGCAACCAACCACCTGGATAGGCAGTCAGCCAGCCAGGGAGCCCTCGCATCGTGACCCAGAAGCAAACGAAGCCATCGCCAGGGCACAGAGAGAACCATTGTCATCGCCAGACATCATGGCCAGCATCGCAAGTGTTGCTGATGGCGATGGAGTTGATGATGTTGATGAGGTGGATGAGGTGGCTGATGTGGATGAGGCTGATGAGGTGGCCAATTCCCCAGTTCGAGCTAATGTCGATGCTAATTTGTGGCCATTATGGGTTAGTGGGTCGCCCGGTCGGATGGACAACGTGGACACCGCCGGCTCATTTGTCACCTCCAATCTGGCAGTTGGGAGCTGAGTGGGGAGTGGAGAGTGCTAATTACCAATCTTGGTTTAATTATGTGCAGGATTGGGAATGGGATTTGGTTAACAGGGAATGCTTAAATGATTTTATAATAAATATAATCATACCACAATTTAATGGGTATTGGTATAAATAAATTCAAAGTCTTATATAGATGTATATATGCAAGAACTAATAATGAAACTTTTTTTTTAGTGAAAAAACAAATGAAATTGATGATTATCACAAACTTAAATGTAATTTAATAACCAGGATTTGGTTTGAATTTGGAATTTTAATTGTACTAAACTTGACTTATCAATTAATTGCTTTTACAAAGGTATTTATTACAAATTAAAATAAATAATGCTCAAATAAATATATATAAATTCGGAAAGGTAATTTAATATTAGTTTAAAAAGAATTTAATATATTTATGGGATGAAAAAATTAACCTGTTAAAGAGAAAAGTGAATAATATTACGGTTAAAATATTTTAAGTGAAATAATTAAAATTCAATATATATATTTTTGAATTTTCAAAATGAATAACCTAAAAACTACAAAAATACCTCCGTAAAGCTTGCAATCGCTTAAAATAATTAAATTACAATTTCTAGTCATTTAAAATTGATTAAAATAAATCCAAAGCTATTAAAACAATTTGTATTTCATTATTAATTAAATAAATTTCACACATTTAAATTAGTATTTAATTGCGATGACTAAATCGCAATTATCAGTATTTTGGATGACCCCGCGATGGCCATTCTGGTGGCCACTTGATGTGGGTTGAATGGTGGCCTTAACTGAACTGGACTGCTGGACTGGATTTGTTACAGTCAGCCCCCAAAGATGGCTCATTTCCAGATGGCCATGGCAATGGCAATGGCAATGCCGTTGGCTAATGGAACTGGCATTTGGACCAGAACGGAGATGGACGCGAAGATGGAGGCTCTAAACGCGGTACTCGAGACTCGAGACTGGAGACTGACACTCAGACTGGAGACGGGAGACGGCAGACTGGAGACGGGAGACTGGAGACGGGAGACGGGAGACTGGCAGACTGAAGAGTGAGGATTGCAGACTGGGGACTGGCAGTTGTTAGGCGGTTATCTGGCCAAATGCCATACAAGTAGAGAAATGCGCAGTTAGGCAATCAATGGCCAGCGATCCACCACCGATCCGTTCCGATCCGATCCGATCCGAGGCGACTTCTTCTGGGCCCAAAAAGCCGAGATTGTGGCGGAGGGAATCGGACTTCGGCTCGGACTTCGAGTTGGAGATGGAGTTGGAGATGGAGTTGGAGACGGAGCTGGAATCCGCAATGACACTCGCCTAGCCTGGGCGCAGTGTGGCAACGTGTGTGTTATGATTGGCAACGGTTTGTTGCACGGCCGCCAGCCTGGCAGCTTGTTTATCTGCTAAGTTGCTTACTTGCTTACCGGATCGGTGGGTTGCAGTTGCACTTGGAGATGGAGATGGAGATGGCTTTGCCAATGGAGTTGGAGATGGAGATGGAGGAGTTGGAGTTGGAGGTGCCGCTGCAGACTGTGACCAGCCGGCGGAGCAAATACCGTTTTGCTGAATAAATACAAAAAACAAACGCATAAAAACTCTAGCAAACAAGTGGGTTAGTCTAGGGATTTTATATACGACTTTGGGATTACCTGGGAATTTACATTATAGCCCAAGGCAGTCATTGAGGAGGGATAAAAAATTTAATATTTAAATTAAAATTCTTAAATTTAGTTCTGTATTAATTTTCGAGCTTTGTAAAAGTATTTTATGTAATGGTTTCATTACAAAATTTAATTGATCAACATTTTATTTTAGAGTTGAGATTTTTGATTAAAATCTGTATATTTACTTCTTAAATATATATTTTTTCATTAAAAAAAATATATAAATATTTATTTTGTATTTTATTGAAATATTTTCCCATTTTATGCCATTCAAAAATATAGTTGTAAATAGTTTGGAGCAACTTCTAAGATAGTTTTATTTGATTTGACCAAACCGATATGCTTCGGGCACTCGTCAGATACCCTGCGGCTTGAGTAGCAGTTAAAGTTGAAGCTAGTGATGCGACGGCACTTGGAATGCGTTTAGTCTCCCCCTCAGTGCCCCTTCAGCCCCCCCTTGGACGCCCCCTTGGACCCCCTCCGAGACCCAAACGGCGGTCGAATGCCTGGAATGTTAATGCAGCAGACGACGCCGCCGCCAATGCTGCTCCTCCGGTGACAACATCCATGGCTAGAGCCTCTGGAGGAATGGGCACAAACATTTACCTAATCCATTTCCCATTTTCCATTTTCCAAGGCAACTGCTCCCGTTCCCGGTTCGGAATTCGGACTTCGGAATTCCAAGCCCAAAACAATTTCTAGATGGGATTTTGTGGTTCTCTGCGAGGGTAGAAAATAACTTGAGTTCTGGAGTTAAATGCCCTAAATTAAAAAATAATATCTACAGATTGTTAAACTAAAGTAAATAAATAATTATTTTGGTATAATTATGAGACGCGACTTAATTACATTTTTAGTTGTATAAAAAATAATACCTCTGAATGTTCTGAAATCGGAAAGATAAAACATTTTGAAATTTGAAATCTAGTTTTAATCTGATAAAGTTAATTAATTATTAATTTATTTATTTGACAACAAAGTTATTATCAAATTTGTAATATTTGAAAGGGTATTGCGTTCCAAATTTAAAGTTCACTAAATAAATCCTTATAAAAATTATAGCAAAACACATTTTTAATAATTTTTATATTTTATTTATTTCCCTTTTTGAATATAGAAATATATATACATATTGCATAAAAATCCAAACCATTAAGGATTCGAGGATTAAATTAATTTTGATAAATAATGTTTGGTATATAATATCAAATTTAAAAGGCAAATTTGAATTACATTTTCTAAAACTACAAACTACAAAAATGAAAGAAAAAAACAATTAAGAATGTTACCCGTTACCGAACTTTGGAAAAAATTAGTTTTAAATTATAATAATCCTTAAGGATCCGATATTTAAATATATATGTTAACCATATAAATTTGTGCTCAATTATTAAAGGCTTAAAAAAATATCATAATAAAGAATCATAGTAAAATTTTGGATTTCGCAGTCTCCTGGATCAAGTTTTTATATAGAAGGACAGACTATCTTTTGCTTTCTAAGTAACGGGTATACAAGTTCTTGAAGTCTGAAAACAACCAGATTTTGAAGATTCCCTGGACACGGAAATCTCCAGATGCAGCCTCTGTGCCTAGCTTAGATGCGAACTTAGGATCCTACTTAGAGTTAAGGGCAAATATGGGACTCGTGGTGGCTGCCACAATGGCGGTGGCCGTTGCCGAGGGCTGCTTCCTGGCCCGCGGCTGCTCCGGCAGGAAGTAGCCGAGCAGGAGGAGCAGAAGGACCAGGCCCAGCATAGCCCAGAAGATGGCCTCGCAGCTGGCAAAGAGCAGGCGGCCCAGCAGATTGCTACCCACGACCGCACCCAGGCGACCCACCATCATGATGAAGCACATGCCCATGGCATTGATGTGGGTGGGATAGAACTCCATGGCAATGGTGCTGACCAGGCCGCCGCAGTTACCGATGGCCATCACCACGGTCAACGCGATGACCACCAGAGCGAACTGTTGGACGAAATGCAGACCCACCAGGCACACCACCGTAAGAACCATCCAGGCCACTAAAACGGAGGAGGAAATAATGTTATTATTTAAAGATCTTAAAGAAGATTCTAACCCCAAGATACTCACTCAGCAGATTCTTCTTCCCGGTGTAATCAATGATGTAGGCGAAGAACAAATAGATCATTACGAAGGCGCCACCAATGACGATCATCACCTGGTAGGTGGTGGTGTCCACAGCCACCGAACACACATTGTCGCCGTCGGTGCCCACGCCCGCATTCACATCCAATCCTTGGAGTACACCGCAGAGCAGGGTATCGGCACCATTCTGTTTTCCCAGCTCGTCCAGGATGGTGGGGAACCACATGAAGATGCCCTGGGCCAGGAAGTAGATCAGGAACTGGATGATGCAGATGTTGAGGGTGTGGCGCAGGCGGGAGCGATAGAAGAGCGGCACTGTCTGGTGCCAGACGAGACGCACTGCATCGAGGAAGCCATGGACATCGCCCAGGCTAGCACCGCCACTCTCCAGAGCAATCTCCTTCACCGGATACTCGGAGCGATCGCGTCCCGAGTTTTGTTCGAAGATGGTGCGGAGCGTCTCCAGGGATTCATCGCCACGTCCCTGCACGAGCAGGTACTTGGGGGTCTCCGGGAGAGCACTGATGCCCACGAGGGCCAGCAGGGAGACGGACACGTTGGCCAGCAGAAGGACGCGCCAGGAGGAGAAGCGCATGCCCAGGAACATGGCCTCGATGTGGTGAGGCAGGATGGCAATGGCCATGGCTGGAACGAGAGAGGAAAGAAGGATTAACGGGTCTCCAAATGATCATGCAAAGTGCACACCCACCTGGAGCAAACATCATGGCACTGCAGAGGAACCCGGAGAGCAGGGTCACATGCCTCACCCGGGAACCACTGCCATGGAACTCCCCGCACAGGCTGAACACACAGGCCTGGCCGCCGGATATAAAGAATCCGGTCAAGAACCGGAACACAATCAGCATCCAGATGTTCACCGAGAATCCGGATATTATTGAGCACACGGAGCTGATGGACAGAGCGTACTTAAGGGTGGTCACCCTGCCCCAGGTGTCCGCTAGGAAGCCCATCGCATGGGAGCTAAGCACCACGCCCAGGAACCCGGCCGAGGCCAGGATTCCTTGCTGGTCCAGGGTCGGCTGGAGGTCACACTTCATCTGGTTCATGATCAGGCTGACGCCCATGATCTCCACCATCACGGCCATGAAGCAGAGGCCGCAGATCAGGAGCAGCTTGTAGTGGAACTTGCCCACTCCGGTCAGGGTGATGGCCTCCTCGAAGCTATGTGGACGGGGCTTTTCCGGGCATTTTCCGGGTGCTGAAAAAATGCAACAATTATATTATTTTACACTCGACAAAATGGGAAGAGATTAAAACAGTAAACATTAAGCCTCTATTGCAAGCTTCCCCCTTTTTCTTCGAGTGCACTCATCAAGGGGGATCAGTCAATCAATGTCGGCGGAGGGAAACCCTTGAGTTACTGCCATAATTCGGGTAACCCATAAGTAGTCCACTGCCCACTGCCCAACCAAGTCCAGTGGCTACTCATATTTTGTGATGGCATCAGCCGGCTCTGATCCCCAAGAGAAACCCAAGGAAAAGAAATTCCTCGAAAGGGGCAAGGATAAGTTGGAGGAGGGTCAGGAGGACCAAGGAGACGTTCGCCTGCCCCAGGAGCAACCCCCGTCGCCCTTTTTCGAAACGAAAACCTTCCGCCTGATCTCGATCTTCCTGTACGTGGGCGGAATCAGTGGCCTGGGCATGGTCCTGGCCCTCTACTATCTGCTCTTCTTCGACTCTAGTATGCCGGACATCCACCTCAAGTTCCCCGTCTCCATTGGCGGTCATCCGGTGCAGAAGGTGCACGAGTACCAGTGACTGCCCTCCTCCCATTGCCCACCGGGTGGGTCCACCTCTGGGTGGGAGGCATTGGCGGTCAGCTAATTGGATTTGGCCCGACCAGCTAAGGTGGGTAAACAATGCTTTTATGTGCCCCTCCAGACTAAGGGATATCCTGGGAAGTGGTCATCATTGATTTATCATCGGATTTTAGTATTTTTGGTGCTCGTAATATATATTTTATTTATTTAATTATTAGTTTACAAATGTGATTGGGAAATTGTAATAAATTAATTCATAAATTTAAGTTAGAAAACAAAAATTAAAATTAAAAAAACAATTCCTTAAAAATAAATTCAAGCACAAACAAAATAATCTTCTAAATCAAAATCAGTAATTAAAAATCTCTGTCTTAGAGAATTTTTTTTGTTATATAAGAATATCTTAGTTAAAATATAATAATTATAGGAATCTTTCAACTACAATATCTTCAGTATCCAACCCCCTGATAGATACATCCACACCCTCCCCATAGAACACCCCTTCGAATGTCATAGCTACAGATTTGCTCGACCAATGTGGATTCTTTGGCCAAACAGAATATAGAATCTGCAGCACGTGGGGCAGAGAGACAATAATGAAATGCGAAAGAATCCCCATTAAGGGGGTTTGGGAACTTTGGCGGGAAACCGGGTCAAGTTGCCGACCAAGTGAGCACCGGTCCCGGGAATCTTATTACCAAGACATCGCTGCCTTAAACCCCGTTTGCAGAAGACCAGCAGCTAAAAAACCGGCAAAGAAACCGCAAAAACAATCAAGCGGAAACCGAACCAGAACCGACACCCACAACCAGGGAATTAGAAAGGGGCCAGAACGAACTAGAGACTACAGGCCAGAAGCGAATCCCCGCCAGTCGAGGCACTCGCTCAATTGTGTTCAGTTCGCCCCCAAGAGACGCTCGTTGAATTTGAAAAGCTTTTCCCCCAAATCCGTTTTCCGGTGACAAAACTCGAGAGGGAACAGAATGAGTGGAGGCGCTTCCGGTTCCGGTCAATCTGGCGGCGGTGGACTCTTGTCCAACCTGGCCGAGGTGGTCAAGGAGGCCAAGGACGAGGAGATCCAGGTGCCCAAGTCGGATGACTTCTTCGAGTCGAAGACCTTCCGCCTGCTCACCCTCGTCCTCTACATGGGCGGTGTGAGTGGCATGGGTCTGTCCCTGGCCGTCTACTACCTCTTCATTTGGGACTCGCGAATGCCCCCGTTGCCCGTCTTCAAGCACACGCATCCCATTGGCTAGGATCCCTTCCAGTGTCCGCCCTCTGTCATCCCCAATGCCAGTGACCAGATTCGGGTGAGTGGAATTTTAAGTCCCCCAGTTCGGGGCTGGCTTCTTGGCCATTTTCACATGACATTTACTTGGGAATATTATATTTATAGCATTCCAAGAATATGAAAAACTATCCAAAGATCAAGGGATATATCAATCCGATTTTGATCAGTTTTTTCAGATCCATTTAAATGTTTTTTCCCCGAAATAAAAAAAGTGAAACTTCTCTCATCTTCCCTTTGATGCAGTGTTCCGATATTAAATATTATTAAACATTATTTTCCAAGTAGGCAATTAAATATATTTAAAAAAAAAACAAAGTTCTTAATTATTTTACCAAACTAACCAAAGGCATCTAAACCCTTTTCTGTCCTTTTGCTGTTCCAAGATTAGCTCTTTTCTCGGTTCCATTCCCTCCAAAAACAAAAAGTTTCTTTGGTTTCCACCAACAAGGCGGGATTTGGGGGGGTTACCTTCGTTACTGGAACCTGCCAACCACCTCCCATCCGTGGGCCAGGCTTAATTAGCCACCAATCCCCCCCTCCCTCCCCCCAGTGGTCGATATAAAAAAAGTTGACAGGCAGGCAGAAAATTAATCCGCTTTGGCGCGTCCCAGTAAATCGCAGAAGTTGGTGGAACCACCCCGGGTCTATCCATTGGATGGCGTCATTCGGGCGATTTTGATTTAATCGCCGTGGCGACATCACAAATCAGTAGTGAAATCGCACTCCGGCGGACGGGCACGCACATATCACATATCTATACATATATATATATATATATATATATCTTTATATATATAAAACCGCGATGTCCGCACCGGAATCTGTTAAAGGGGGCATCCCGAATATGGCGAATCTGGCCAAGATTGTTAATCTAATCGAGTCAAATGTGCGGGCCGAGGGGGAGCAAGAGGAGAGGGAGGAGGAGGAGGAGGAGGCAGCAGCGGAGGAGACCTCCAAGGGATCTGTCTCCGCCGCTGGGAGCAGTGTCCGCTTGGCCAGCAGCAGTGCTCCCCGTCGCAGTGGCATCTCCTCATCGTATGTGCCAAAGACGCCACAGCTGGAGGAGATTATCTTCGCCAAGCCCACCTGCACGGAGCGATTTGCCCGGTACTTCGTCATAGTCATCTATTTGTGCGGGCTGTGCTGCCTGGGATTCTTCCTGTCCATCTACCACATCTTCTTCTGGGACTCGCGAATGCCGCCCGTCTTCAAGGGCCAAAAGAAGGCCCCGGCCTTTGGCTAGGAGAGAGTCAGCTAATATATACATATATATAGAGAGAGATCGGACCAACCCAACCCACCTTATGTCTGGTATGTCACTAGGTTGCTATTTAACAGGGCACATTTAATTGCAAGCTCCTAAATCAAACCTAAATCGGGGTTATTTGAAGAGTTTAACATTTATCACGTATACGCAATGTGGCCATTCGAGGCACGTTTCGCAGGCAAAAGCTGTTCATAATTTATCTCCATTTGTGCAGTTAAATCATTTCACAGGAATTTCTGTGCATAGCTAGACAATTTCTGAAATTTATTATTAATCAGCTGGCACACTAGTCGTATGAGTAATATTTAATAAATATTTGCAAAGGAACTTAACTTTAAACTAAGCTAAATAGCTGTAAGTGAGAATATTTGTGTTTTTGATCCCCGCAATCAAAGTCTAGAGTTTATCACTCATACGCAGTGTTGCCTTACAAATTGTCTGGCCTACGGGTCGTATAAGTAATCTTCAATAAATATTTCCAAGCCACCCTAAACTTGCAGTGTAAATATTTATATGTTTAATTTACAAGCCTCTGAGATTTCATTTGGTATACATGTCGTATGATTAATATATAATTTTATACCCTTAAATTGAACAAAAAATAACTGGAACAGGGATTATTAAATTATTTATTATACCCATTACCAAGGAACAAATATTGTGTTCAATTATATTACGCATACGCAGCGTTTGCCTTACATGTGGTGTGAGTAATTTTTGAAAACAATTTCCAATTACCAACTTCAAGTTGTTGCAAACTTTATCCGGAAAAATCAAAGCAATATTGCTTGCTGGATACTTGCCACTCAAATCCCATTATCTCTGATTAAGTTGATTATCCCGGGAATCGTCCTTTTTTGCGCCGACCCAAAAGTTTTTGCTTAACTAAAGTTTAAGTTTAATTATGTGTATCCAGCTCAGTAACCAGTACATTCATGTGTGTGTTGCAGCTCTTGTGGCAAGTTTCCTTTTGCCATGTTTACCATATCCTCACCAGCCAACCCCTCCCCCTCCCCCTCCGCAGCCATGTCCTGGCAGTTATCCCTTCGTTCCGGCTGCCCGAGCTGCTTAATCAGTTTTGTCTGCACATAAGTAAGCAGATGGATAAACCATCCTTAAACTGGCAGAGCCCAAAAGGGTTGCAGGCATTGTATGAAAGTACACAGGGGAAGGGGATGGAGGAGGAGGAGGAGGAGCAGGTTCGAAACATTTTTCGAGGCCAGATTTGCGAAGCAGCAGGTGAGAGCTCCACCCGGCCATCTGGCCACCTGGGCCACCTGGGCCACGTTGCCGAAGGAAACTCCTTGAAGGAAACTTTGCTGCAACAATGCCGCTCGGTGAATGCATGTTGCTTAGATTGAGGGGATTGGGGCTTTGGGTGTGGGTGTGGCCTACATCCTGGCCCACATGATGAATATGTATGCAAGTAAGAGCAAGTACAGAAGAGCGTCGCTAATTCTAATTCACAGGGATTTTTATAGATATTTTTTTAAGAATATTCTTTAATTTCCAGAGATTTCCCTTTTTTTGGAAGTATTTTTAATACATATAATTTTATTCCCCCAATTGTTATTACCTTTATTCCAATATTATTAAAACCCAGGATTACCCAGAACTATTGTTATTGTAATAAAAGGGGCTTTAAAATCCTCGATTTGGTCCATTGGAATTTCCAATTAAAAGCGAAAATGCACTTTCGGATATTTGCATAAAGTAAAGGTGATTCGAGGCCGAGGTCCTTGCAACATGATTCGTCCTGTCCTGTCCTGTCCTGTTCTATGGATGTGTGTGTTCGCCGCTATCTCTTTCCCCCGAGTGTGCGATTGTGTGAGTGCGGCGCTTATACAACAAAATCAATGGCCAACACTGCAATCGTTCCTTTCTCTCACTTTGCTCCCCTCCCGCCTCTCTCTCTCTCTCTACCGCTCTCTCTCGCACTCACTCTCTCTCCCTTGCATCTGTCCCTTGCTGGCGCTTTCTTTCCGTTCCGTTCCGTTCGCTCGGCTTGTCCTAGTGACCCAGTTGCAGTTTGTTAACCCCCCGGATTTTTGCCGAGAGCCAAGGCAACGGAAAACGAAGGTGTGCAATTGTGGGCGCCGCAAAAAAACGGTGAAAGCAAAAACAAATGGCAAGTGGATGGATGGATGGATGGGTGGATGGATGGTTGGGCGGTAGCGAAAGTTGGCGATGTGAGTGGCGTCCTTCGCGGCACCTGCGAAGGTTGCTGTCAAAGGCAGCCTAAGCCCTGCGCAACCCACATGCATAACTCAGACACACCACCCCCAACCCCCCGCCAAACAGCTCCCCCAGATCGCAGCCTTGATCTCTCAGAAATCGTTGAATTTATTATTTATAATTGAAATAATTTCAAACAAACCGAAATTGATTGATTGGCAAACGTGTTGTTGCGTGTGTGTGTGTGTATGAATGTGGGAATTTAAATTAATTCAAGCGCGCATTTTGATTTCCGCAAATGAGTCAGGGGCGTAGGCTGGAGACTGTCGAAGGGGGTCGAAGGCGCATGGAGGGGGGTTGCCTCCTGCACTTGACACACAAAGAGGCGGCAACGTGCCGATGTGCGGTTTGTTTGTTGTTTTTATGCAGTTTCTTTTTGTTTTATACTTTTTTTTTCGGGGTTTTCTCGCTTCCCTTTTGTTTGGTGCTCAAAGAATTCCAGCGGCGTGTGCCATAAACACAAGAACAACGGCAAAACACACTGCCGAAAATGTAAATGAGTGGGGAGAGGGAGAGGGGAGCGGGGGAGAGAGTGGGTGAGCGTGAGCGTGGGAGAGCGGTTTATTTTATGAATGAAATTAAAAGCCAAGATCGGCCAAGAACAACCAGCACAACAGCAACAACAACAACAACAGCAAGAGCAGTAGCAGCGGGGGAAGAGACGAGGGACGAGGGACAAGGAACTCCCCCACGAAGTTGAAAACGAAGCGAGAGCGACACGAAACGAGCGCCCCCGAAGGCAGCCGCACGAAGGAGAGCTAAACTCCTGGAGGCTTCGCTCTCTCGGTTACAGTTACCGTTACAGTTACTCGGTTCTCGATTGCATTTCCCCATATTCATTTCGCTTGCACACGTTCGACGCGTCGGTTGTGGAACGATTTTTAGCGCGCTCTTTTTTGTATTTTTAAGCACGCGACGCGTAACAAAAACCAAACACTACAAATTAATATACTCGATTTAAAGAACCTTAATGATAAATACAAAACTTTGCATTTACAACAAAAACCACAACAAAGAACAACAACAACAAAAAACCAGTAGACTTCTAAGGCCACTGCCAAAGCATAGCGAAGAAAGAAAGCAAAAGCAATAAGAAGCCGAACATATCAGAGAGCGAGACAGAGAGACAGAGAGAGAAAGAGAAGGGAGCAGCAGAAAGCGCTACAATCAAATATCGAATATCGAGAATATCGAAATATCAAGAGTCGAGAATCAAAAGAAAAGGCGTCCAGGATGAACTCGAAAACCAACTCGCTGGAGGAGAAAGTGAAACTGCCGCCCACGGAGACAATAAGCCGCTGCTATCAGCCGCAGCAGAGCAACCGCAAGGTCATCCGCATCCTGACCGTCGCCGTCTACGTCCTGTGCGTCTCGCTGGCGGCCATCATGCTCTCGCTCTACTACATCTTCATCTGGGACCCCACCATCCGCCCCTTTGTCACCAAGGCCACGCACTGCGGTAAGCCGGCCCCCCAAAATTCATATCTGTATTTCTATCCCCCCCTGTCCAGGGGTCACATCATCGGTTAACTAGGCCCGGCCGGTGACAAGTAACCAGTTACCAGTAACCAGTAGCCAATAACCAGTGACCAGTGTCCGGTAACCGGTGACCAACAAAAAAAAAGGGACAACACAAACGAGCCAAAACCAATCTCTGTCCGGCCAATTTGCGGACTGCGGTCAATCTGGGACAAAGCCCGAATCTAGGCTACGCGAATTAAGAGCCGGGGTTGGAGCACCCATCACTAACGATGATGGGGTTGGATGGGTAGCAACCGGAAAATAAATTGGGTTTTTAGAGGGAAAGGGAAATAGGGAACTTTCGGGAGGGAAATTCAAGAGCAGGAGAAGCAAAAATGGGTCACCAACAAAAAGTTTTTCACAATATTTAATATTGCAGAAGAGAACACTCAATTGGAGAAAATAATATTATGAAGGAGTGGTGCAGCATTATGACTTCTAGTTGAGTTTGATATTTGATACAGATATAACTATTTTATTAATTATCTGTAAGTAAATCATTAAGCCTGCTAATATTTTTACCAAGGAAAGAACTCCTCATCAACTTAATCCTTATAACCTCTTCGCCCTATAAACTCCCTAAAATGAATGCATAAACTGATATTCTGAAGCGACATCCGATCCAAAGGAATACTTAACTACCAATTCACCTACTTCCACGAATAACCCTTACTTAATGCTTCGTAACTAATCAGATTTGATGGGAATGTAACTCAATTGGCACTTTCTTGGGATGGGCGTGAAAAGCCGCCCAACTCCTTCAAGCGAGTACTTGCCCCGCCCACTTGCCGCCGCCCACCGGCCCCACCTACCGCCCAGCTCCTTCGTCTTTGCTTTTTGTTCAGTTTTTGTAAATCAACTCGAAATTAGGTCAATGGGGTGTCATGCACAACCACCCACCGACCACCCAGTACCCTCCAACCTTCCGCCAACCTCCTACCCACACAACCACCCCAAAAACACACACACACCCTTCCGCCGGGCTGCAGTTTTCCTCGGCGCACTTTCCATTCGCAGTTTGCAGTTCAATAAATCTAATTTGATGTAATTAAATACAGAATCTCGGGGCTTAATGAAAGTTATATGGCAGCAGGGAAAGCAAATTGCAATTTATGACAGTGCAGCTCATGGATGCCAGCAATTTGCTGGAGTCCATTGGAAGGAATGTGTTTAGTGTCTGCCTTTAAAGTTGCATCCCCCACGCCCCATTCCCCATCCCCATCCCCTTGGGGTGCAACGATTTTCCTTTGAGAACTTTCCATTGCAACGAGAATGAATGGTTTTAAGTTCGCCGAAGAAAATAAATAAATAAGAATCAAGGGAAAGAAAGTTTCACTAACAAATGGTTAAGAATTTCGTGCACTAAATATTCTGTAAATAATTTCTTGGGTTTCGAATGAGATGGCAATAAGAATAAAATATTTAAAAAATGTTCGTTGTGCTGGTAAACAATTTCTTAATTGAAAATACTACACCTATATAACTACAATATTTAAATACTATTTTATTTGTAGTGAATATAATTATTAAAAGAAGTACTCTCCCCGCTCTTGCAGATAAAATTGTGATACCCGAGAAAATCGCCATTCGTCTAATGAACTCATCGGAAGTGACAGCGGAGCAGTTCTACAAGCACATCCTCGACCAGTACCGCCTCCTCAGCCACATGCAACACCAGCGGCAGCAGCTCCTGCAGCGCCAGCACCTCCACCTGCAGCAGCTGGAGGCGAGCAATCGCTTCCAGGAGATCTTCGCCACGGCCACCATCATACAGGCCCATCCGCATCCCCATCCCCATTCCCACCAGCATCCGCATCCGAGGGAGCCGCTGAAGCAGGCATCGCTGATGGGGAACAGCAGCAGCAGTGATCTGGATTTGGACCAGGAGGGTCATCTGCCATTGCTACCGTTGCTGGACACCTCGCCCCCGGCCCTCGAGGTGGGTCACGCGAAGCGGAAGAGCCACCGTGGTCACTACAAGCATCATAGGGCGCGTGCCGGCGGCGGAGGTGGTGGTCAGAAGAAGTTCTCCCTCTCCTCCTCCCTGGGCAGTTCCAGTTCCACCCCAAGCACCACCAGTGGCGGGGATAATGACGTTGCAGCTACGGCGGCCACCTTGCCACATGGCTACATGGACACTCCGCTCAATCCGGCCGCCGGAACCATTGTTCAGGAACCGCAGCTGCAGCTCTACACCTCAATGCCCATCCCCCTGATCCTGAGTCCCAGCGAGGAGAAGCGACCATCGCACCATGCCCACGGGCATGCCCACGGCGAGCGGAGGGGCGGAGGAGGTGGCACCCAATCGGGAGGAAGGCGAAGGACTACAACTGCCTCGGTTTCCGGCTACGAGGCCCAGACCTACCTCAATCCATTCCTCACCGGCGAGCTGATCTTCGAGAAGTAAACACCCCCGCACTGGACCCAGGTCTCGCGTTTTTTTTTTTTACCATCCATAATCGGGAATGGAGGATAGCTGATGTAGTCAAAGAAATCCCTGATCCAACACACACACACACCTATATCTATGGAGAGCTGTTTAGAGGGGCGGCACGGCTCTCAGCAAAACAACGGCCAAGCTCAGTACTAGCTAAAGCTATCTGAAAGATAGATCATTACTTAAAGATGATTGAGAGAATCCTAAAAGATGATCAGTTTATACTCTTCCCTTAAAGAAGATCCTTCAAGATTGAGATTAGAGATCCTTCCTTTTCTAAATCACACAACTATTGCTGTTTGGTTTCCAAAGTAATTCCCCAGAAATACCGCTTTCGTTAGTGCTGAGCCTTGGATCGTACTATATACATATATATATATAGTCGTGCCCGGCCACATATAGGGATTTAATAACGTTACGTACTGCAAAAGGATAGTTGAAACCATAGCTAAAATATAGTCGATGTACCAAAACCACACCCACACACGCGCATAATACGGGACCCACTTCAGTAGAATGTCACTCGGTATCGATATCGAGATCGATACCGATCACGGATCACCGATCACCGATCACCGGATCATCGGATCATGGAGGATCACACAAAGGCGGCTCACCTCACCAAGCTCAGCAGCAAACTCACCCCACCTAGGACACTGCTTCCAGGCAGCTAGCGAACGCTACACCAACTACAATAATTAGTCAACCCTAGAGTAGTCAACCAGTAACTAGTTACCAAACTAAACCAAAGTAACCGAATACCGATTACCGGTTACCAATTAAACCATAAGAGTTCCCTCTGCCCCCCCCCCCAAAATAAGGAGAGGGGAAGCGTATCAGCATCTTACTCAGACACACACTCAGACACACCTTACAACTTTCACGCAGAGCGGCTTCTGCTTGGATTGTCACTGCCGGAGATCGGTTATATATATCCCATATATATATTGTATTCCCAATTTCGGTTCATTTCTCTTTCTGCAATTGTAAAACCCTCTATTAGCAGGGGATTATAATTGTTCTGGTCATAAGTAAATCAAATTTGTTTTAGATAATAAATCCAAATCCAAAGTCAAACAAGCGATTCGAGCCGTAAACTAGATCTAAAAATAAATACTTAACGAGGCATTAGCCTCGAAATTCCCAGCTGAAGATAAACCTTTTGGCGTGCTCAGCGAAAAGAGGAACTATAGAATATGGTTGGTTAAATATGCGGCATATATATAACCGATGTCTGACGTGACGTTTTCTCGGTCTATTCACATACTCGAACAACACTGAATGCAAACCTATCAAAAATCGCATACACTAAGAGAAAACGGTGGTAAACTTACATACATATATAGAGAGGGAATAAAGAGGGAGGAGTGGAAGAAGAGAGAAGAGAGAAGGAAGAAGAAGTGGAGAAGGGACAGAAGGAAAGGAGAAACGAAACTGCATCTGCATCCAAAGACACGAGAATTGAATTCATCAATAATAACTAACGTATAAACGTATATTGATAATGCATACGATATAGAATTGAATCTGTAACTGATGGGCATATACCGCATATATATCTTATGTACCGCATATATCTTATGTATGTATACCAAGTAAAAAAAAACAACGTCATTTTGGCAATAATAAAGCATAGCAATGGAAAATGAAAAACTTTTATTTTATTTAGATTGCGGAACAAAATATTTATAAAAATAAAAAATGGGCAAAGCATTAGATAACTAATTTTAATTGATGCTTGTTCAAGTACTAAAAGTATTTTATTATGTTTTTATTTCAAAGATTATTTAATTCCACGTAATGTTGATATGGCAACTGTTTTGGTACGAATTTATCATCTCATCTAAAATATCTTTGCAGAGATAAACCGTTTCTAGAACATAATATTTGTATAATTTAAAATGGAGAAAAACATCAGCTAACAAAATCTTTTATAGCCTGGATTATACTGCTTTTTCAAGGATTACAAGTATTTTCGTTTCAGAATATTTTATATGGTAATAAAAACCTTTTTCTTTTACAAAACTTTGAAAACGGTCTTGGAAATCATCACTTTTTTAAATTCAACAAAATATTTGGATATACATTATATATAACAATATATTTTATTTATATTTTTTCAAAGCTCAAAAATATTTAAGAACATTTTCGAAAGATATTTCCATAAAGTATTACACGAAAGAATAGCACAAAAACAAAAACCTTAAATATATATGTATACACAATTTTCAGATACACATTTATATTAGATTCACATTCCATAATTTCACTTATCCTTTGTCACGTTTTTTAAATTTTATATACTTCACCCCACTTTTCTAGAATTTAAGATTTAAAAAAAAAACTCACCGAACTCGCGTTCGCAATCGATGACATAGGCGGGATTATCCATGGCGTTGTCCTGCGGCTTCCTCTAAGATCCAAGCCGGTCTGGGAATGTTTAGGAGGAGGGAGGAGTACAAGAGTGGAGGAGTGCTCCGTGCGACTGGCGACACCGTTCGCGGCCAACTGACGGGCCCCGCAATGTTTGGAGTCTTAAAAGTACGTACGTCCGGGTTTCTGCTGCTCGGATACGTGCTACAAAGTCCGATCGCAATTGCGTTCTGTAAAGCCGCCAACCGTCGACCGCCGTAAAAGCGGAGATACTCGCAGAGCGGCCCGGAGAGATACCCGGAGCCAATTAAATGCGAAACAACAAAAGTTGTAAATCTTAAATAACCGCACCATCTCTGGCCAGGCCAGGCCAGGCCCAATCTGCAAGTCAGTTTAGTGGCGTTCCAAGTTCTTGGCCGAGCGAGCAAGATGCAGAATCAGCAGAATCCGAATCCGAATCCGATAAGCAACACCCACTAAGACGGGGCAAAACCCAGTTGATGAGTTACATTCAATCACGAAACGAAACCAAACCAAACGAAACCCCTGGGGGTCTCGAAGACTCCTTTGGGGGAGCATGACAACCACTTGGGTGGGTTTTGGGATTAAGTATTTAGTGTTAAGGCTCTTGGATAATACAACATAGTACTTTAAGCTCTTCAGAATATACATACATATATATATTTGCCATACAGTGAGTTTCAAAAATATACATCTTAGTGGGGGGATATTGTTATTGTATTGTATTGTATTGTTTAGAGAAATATCTGGTTTTCGTTTTTTTTTTGGGGTGTTTAAAAGTAAGTAATGAAGTATTTTTTATTGATATTCTCTTGTAAATATTCATTTGTATACATTCAAAGGTATAATTGTAACATTCAATTTACACTCAAATTGCCGGAGGAGCGCTGCCTTGTCTCTGGCGTTTTTGGACAGGATTCCGACTCGCAAGGGTCTGCAAAGGTGACGACTGTATTGTACATAATGACTTTGGGTAATAATACAGATCTAAACCTAGAGCTGATAATAATATCTAAATGTGATAGTAACTCTGTTTTGTTTTTGTTTTTGTTTCTGTTTTTCTGTTTTGTTTCATTCAGTCGATGGAAAACAAAAAACTTGGCTGGCATTTGAAGATAGACATTAACTACATTTATTTCAACATTTAGTTCGATTGATGACTGATCCTTACACCGATCTGTATGTAGCCACCGGCACGAGGCTTTCGTGACGCACAGTGGTCACACATTATGGCCAAGTCACTCCCAGCCAAGCGAAGAGGCCATAAAGATAGACCCCGGAGATGCGATAGCCTGATCCCGGCCCTAAACGCACTCGTAAAGGGATCAGCCTCCCCCATTTCCAGCCGCAACACCCATACTCTCGAATATGGAGATCTAGAGATATAGCGATATAGAGATCTAGAGATACATATCCCATATCTATAGCGTTCATAAAACATTTCAACCGATGCGACTAGCAAGCACCTGCGATCTCTTTCTATGTCGTGTCAAGTGTCAGGTGTGGTGTGGTAAGGTGTCTTGTGCTGTGTGATGTGTCTTTCCACTTCAACGTTTATTTGGAAATCTTCGAGTTCGATAGTCTAGATACGGCGCTGAGAAGCTGCGGAAATATGGCTGGCCTAAAACGAACGCCTTCCTTAACTTATAAGAAAAATAATAAAAAAAAAAAAATAAACAAAAAATACTTATAACACAAACATAAACATATTATGGGGTAGGAGGATCGCGGGTGGATCTTCGATTGCCGATCACCGATCGGGGTAATCGCAGTCGCATTGTCTTTATACATACATACAAATCATAATGGAAGAGAAGAGAAGAGAGAGTGAAATACAGCGGTTGCGGTTGGGAATCGGGACTCAATCGGTTGGAGTATGCTGCCACATGGAACCAGAGATAGAACCAAACCCATGACCATAACCAGAACCAGTACCACAAGCTAGCTTAAAACTGAAACGACGGGGTGTCCCGGCAGGTGTGGGCGCCCATCGGTGTTATGACCACGTGCAGGGTGAGCGTGTTCCTCTGCGTGCCGGTCAGATGGGGACTCAAGTACGGCGACGTATGCTCCAGCTCCTCGTACGGCAGCAGGTTGTCCAGGTTGATTACGCGCGCGCTGTCCGAGAAGTACTCCGTGCGCTCCACCACCGTGCGGATGTGCGTGATCATGTTCTGCACGCCCACAATTAGCACGGCTATCTGGAAGGGGTTAAAGTTCAGGTTGCAGAATCACAAATTATATAGTAAGCAAGGGAGACGGAAGGAGAAGGAATGCCCAAGCAGAGCATTTCCATTCCAAAACCGAACCCACCTTGAAGCGCTCCTCGCCGATGTTCTGATGCTTGCAGGTGACCCGCAAGCGGACTGTGTTGAGGGAGCAGCCCGGCACATCCTCGCCCCAGACCATCTTGGCCTTGTTGTACTTGACCCCGCGGGGAAAGAATTCGATCTCCCAGGTCATGCAAGGATCTGTGGCAAGCAGAAGGAGATGTTAGTTACAGAATGCAACCCCCACCCAGACCCACGTCCACTCACCATCCTCAGTCTCGGCGATGTGGCGCTGCGAAAAGAAACAGGTCACGTAGTTCTTGTAGTTCTCGATCTCATCGAAGTTGTGCACGTCGATGTCCACGCTCCAGGTGTCGTTCCAGTAGAGGCGCGGGGTGAACTGCAGCTCCCCCGACTCGGTGGCCCGCACCTCGCGCACCCGATCCTCCTGCCCGGACTGATAGCTCATCCCGATGGCAATGCGCTCCACGAGGAACTCCTTGTGGTACTCAATTAGCGGCTCCATCAGCAGGTAGGACAGCTCCCGCGGTGTCATCATACCGAAGCGAATGTGCGACACCGTCTGCTCGATTAGGTCCATGAAGCTGGCCCCGGCGCTGGCACTGGTGGAGCTGCAACTGGAACTGGAACCGGGAGCCATGGCCTCCATTTGCTCGCGACGGTGCAGCAGCCAGGCCTGGACGATGGAGAACAGCTTGTACTCGCTGGTCACGACCAGGTCGTTCTGCTGCAGCAACAGCTGCAGAATGGCCGGGTCCATGTCCACAAAGTCGCGCGACTCGGCCACCATCTCCAGGTTCCACTTGAGGAATCGCTTCAGCGTCTCGGTGAGATCGTTGTGGGTGGGCGTGAAGGAGAGCGTGTACTGCAGCCAGGAGACCAGGTAGCCACTGGTGGCCGCCTTCGCCACATGCTTGGTCATGTAGCCCACGCACAGGTCGATCAGGTCGCGCACATTGTACTTGTCGCACAGGGCCAGCATCGGCATCACCGTCTGGAGCGTCACCTCGATGTGGCCCACATACAGGTACTTGATGAACTGCGGGAACACCGCCGAGCAACAGGCCTCCTCGTGCAGCTCGATCACCCGCTTGCTGCACTCGTTCCACTCCGGGTTCATCAGCATCACCTGGAAGACCTCGCTGCTGGCGCAGAGTATCACGCGGTGGGCCGGGTACTCCTTTCCATCCACCAGCAGCACAATGTCCGACATCAGTTTCTCCGCATACAGGTTGGCTATCTTGTTCAGCACACTATTGGCATCGATCATCTGGGGAAAGGATAAAAACCGGATTAGGACCGAGCTTAACTAAAGGTTGGGGAACGAAAAGGGTAAATTTGGGGTTCTCAAAGATTTGGAACATCCAAAAGCATAGGAAAATATTTAATTTTGATTTTTCCACCCACCGTGCTGGCTCCATCCTGGGCCTCGTCCGTCTCCAGACACTTGCGTCGCTTCGCATCCTGGTCCTCGTTTGGATTCCCTCCACTTGCAGGGTTCTCTGAAGGGATGGCACTAGGGTTGGGGGGTGGAGCATTGGCATCGCCCCCTCCGCCCATGGCAGCTGCTCCTGCAGCCTCCGCAGGAGCCTCCGCACCACCTGCTGCGCCTGCTCCGCCACCCCCACTCACTCCTGCACCTGCCCCAGCAGCTGCACCACCACCCACTCCAGCGCCTCCTGCGCCTGCTCCTGCTCCAACTGCACCAGCACCTGCACCTGCTCCGCCTGCACCGACGTTGGCGTTCATCGGGAATCGAGAATGCGGGAGAAAAGCGCCAACTCCTTGAAGGGGAGTTGCTCTGCTCCGGACAATTGACAGCTGACGACGCGAATTCTCAAGGACGCTCTGCAGGATCTCTCTCGGATTGGTGTCAAATGTTCATTCACGAATTGTTGATATTATATCGATATATAACAGTTTCCGATTTCTGACAGATGTTTAGCGATACCGATACCAACCGAGCAATATTCTGACAGCTATGTTATCATCTATCGATGTTTTAGAACAAAGTATCGATGGCAAATAAATCCATGAAAAGCTGTCGGATCTGAAATCTGTTAAGATTCAAGCATTCCGAAGCAATAATTATTTTAAGTAAATGTAGTTTATAATTAATACTTACTATATGGTCATTGTATTCGTATACTCGCATCAGTTAAGGATTGTTTTTGCTTAATGATTTCTTGTGCCAGAAAAAACAGCCAGCGATAACCGTAAATACCAAAAAGCGCGAGATATCGAAATCGATTTATATTGCTTACTAATCGGTTAAAGAGCGGTTCAATTTGAAGCGCAAAATCATGGATTGATTTTATTAGGTTTAATTTATGGTTTTCTCTTGGGTATATTTCAGTGTTTATAAAAAATATGACAAATCCTGAATTATTGAAAGCAACGATGAAAAAAAACTGACACTATAAAATCATAGCTTGCCGTGTTCTCAGTAATTGTTGCTTTTCTATTTGGAAGTATGTATTAAGAAAATTATATTTCAAACATTCTGATATAAATAAAGTACACAACACAAGTACAAAGTAAAATATAAGTTCACCATATTTTTATAACCCATTTATATATTTAAACAGCTGAACTACCAAAGGCAATAACCTTGTTAAAATAAACACAAAATGCGCACAAAATTGACTTGCTAAAATGTTTGCATAAGTAATTTTGGGGAATTCGTTAAAAACTATTTAACAAAGTAAACAAAATACACATATTATTTATGCAAAAATAGTTACCAAGTCCAAATTGCCTCCCCCAGTAATTGACAGACCACACATTGCACATATGTTTTCCAAATGAAAGTTATATTTGTGTTGACAAATTTCCCTAAAAATGACTTAAAAGTAGCCTGCTGACCACGAAAATTAGGTTAAAAAAAAACGGAAATAAATGTTCGCTAAATGGCCAAAACAGTCGTGCGTGTCCCCTGGAAGTACATTTGGAAAAAAAAAAACACGGAACAAAGGGGCAAACCAAACCCAGCCCGAGGGCAGAGCCAAACAAAAAAGGACGAAACTCGAACACAGCGAGAAATAAGATCACAAAACGAATGACTCTCTCTGTCCTGTCCTTGCGGTATGGTTTTGGTTATGCTTGTTGTTGTGGTTGGAGTTGGAGTTGAAGTTGAGGTTGAGGTCTTCCGGATGAATGTGTAAATGCGGGATCCTCATAGAGGCTTCTACTGCTGGGTCGGCTCGAACATGGGTACAGAAAACGTTAAGATTAGAGTTAGTTTGGCGGGCATTGACATTGTTCCATCGACTGCAGTTGCTGGTTGCTCTCGGCAGGGATGTCCCGCTCTAGAGCTCGTCGTGGCCGAGGAACTTCTTGAGGTAGGCCTGGAGCTCCGGCAGCGAGCGACTGCCCTCGTACTCGTTCTGGCGCTCTCCGTTCCGGTAGAGGAAGAGCGTGGGGTAGCCCTCGACCTGCTGGTCAATGCAGATCTGCTTGTTCTCCGGCGCCGTGCAGTCAACCTTGGCAATGTGCACGGCTCCTTCCTGCACCTGGTGCGTCTCTGTGGCCAGCTGCTCCCAGGTGGGCTGCAGCTTCTGGCAGTGTCCGCACCACGGGGCATAGAACTTCACGAAGGCAACACCCTCGGCGATGGCCTTGTTGAACTCCTCCTCGCCGACCAGCTGCTGCACGTTAAGCTTCTTGGCCTCCTCGTCAGCAGCCTCCTTCTCGGTGTCCTTCTCCTCCACAGCCTTCTCCGCACTGGGTACGCCCACCATCTTCTCCACGTAGGCCTTCAGGGTGGACAGATCCCGAGCTCCGGCGTACTTCTCGATCTTCTTGCCGTCCTCGATCCACAGCAGCGTGGGATAGCCCTTCACCTCGAAGTCCTGGCAGATGGAGCGGAACTGCGTGCAGTCCAGCTTGGAGATGGTTACACCGGGTTCTTTAATCAGTTCCTTGGCCAGATCCTCCCATGTGGGGGCCAGGCGCTGCAAATGCCAAAGAGGATTAATTACAATTACCAAAAACAAAACCGCCACAAAAACCACTCCAATTACCTGGCAGTGACTGCACCAGGGTGCAAAGAACTTCACGAAGTGATTGCCGCTGGACACATGCTTGGCGAAGGTGTCCTCGGTGAGGTCCACCACCTTGCCCAGGTTGGGGTTCTCTCCCTCCTCGCGCTTCGCCTCGCCCAAGTCCGTCTCGGCCGGTGTGCTCAGCTCCTGGTTGATGAAGTCAGTGATGGCGGGCATGTCGCGGGTGCCCTTGAACTTGACCGACTCCTGCTCGCCCAGCTTGAACAGGCGCAGGGTGGGGTAGCCGGTGACCTGGTGGGCGGCGCACAGCGCCTGGTGCTGGGTGCAGTCCACCTTGGCAATTATCACCTTGGGCTCGTCCACGTGCATGATCTCCGCCAGCTGCTCCCACAGGGGCTGCAGGCGCTTGCAGTGACCGCACCTGCAAAGCAACAATTAAATATTTAATTAATGCATTGTAAATTTATTAGATTTAAAGATAAGTCCGAGGTTTAATGTTATAGTTAGTTTTAAAGTCGAAATAATTGATATTTTGTATTCTAAGCTTTAAACCAATTAAATAATTTATTGATTTCTAAATACAACAAACTAAATCCATTTAAATATAGCTTCCTTCAATTTATACATTCAAAAAGAAATATAAACCATTTAGTTTGTTGAAATTTGAAGGCGATAAGCTAAGCTAAGCTAAAGCTAAAGCTAAGTTCAAGTTCTGGTGATTTGAATGAACAAATCAGGGAATCCGAATAATGAAACTGGGACAAAGAGGCAGCCAAAACAATGAACCCCGATAAGAGCAACTGTGCCTGGTGCTTTGTCCCGAACAAAGAGTTTATCATCTGGTAATAGAGCGCATTCACATTCAGATTTCCCCCCCACCTCCTTCAGAGGCTCCTCCACCGAATCTCTCCCACGAAAGACACTTCCTAGCAACATAATTGAACGTAATCAAATTAAATCATAGACACGATAAGGTGCCTCTGGAGAGGAGCACTACCAGAGCAGTGGCCAGGGGAACCCAGAACAACCAGAACTCAGCCGTATTTAGTGTGTCAATCAAGAGGGGCAAAGTGGTAAAACGGGTAACGAACAAAGCCCCCTTGATGGCCTTATCGGCGACGTGCCTTTCGATTGCCAACCATGACGAATCTCTGATTCCGAATTCACAAATCTTCAGGTTTCGGGTTCTTGACCAACTTGCAGGTCAATTTTATGTCGCAATCGCCGACGGTTATTCGCACAAAAAAGAAAAGAAGAAAGGAAAAGGCAGACATATATACGCAAATTTCTGTCTGCCGATTAGCATACGTCTGCGTTCCGGTTTTCTCTTTCACTTGTTTTATTCTTTTCATTAATCACATTTTAAGGCAATGTTAATGGAGTTCCTTTTTTTACTAAATCAAATAATATTACCAAAAAACCCATTCTCGAAAATCCTTTTGCTTTTTATAAATATAATAAATTGATATTGAATAACTTGAAACTAAAAGTTCAAAGCTCATTTTCTTTTTAAACAACAAAACTATATTATTCCTAATGCATTTTGTTTTATAATAAAAAAAGTAATGTCCTACAAACCGAATAAAGCCGGATATATTATAACATATTAAAGTAACTATTAAAAATTCTTGCCAAATCTTGGCTATTTAAATTGAAAATTTACTTAATTTGTTAACAATTTTCATTGAAAATCTAAAAATTCCATCGCAAATAAAATTTTAGCTATATCGAAAACCAGAACAAAATCCATTTAAAAATACCTTGACTAAATGGTAAATAAAATATTTGTGAAAATCTATTTCAGCAATAAGCAAATTAAAATCGCAATTAATCGCAATTTTTTGCGAAAGTGAAAACCGGAACATTACCCATATCTATGTTATTCTCTATCACTTAAGCAGCAAGAGAACACCTTGATAGAATGGTAATTAAAATATTTGGAAAATCTCTACCCTGCAATATGCGAATTAAAATCGTAATTACAATTTCAGGAAAAAGCGAAAACCGGAACTCAACCCTAATGACGTGTGCGTGGCTTATCCAAATGAAACCAGCTAGGCTATGTGGACCGTCGCGATTCGCCGGCTAATTTTGTGGCCAAAAAAATTGTACACAGACTGGGAATGGGGAATTGTTTGACCAGCTTTGGCATCTTTTTTTTCGAGACTTACCAAGGGGCGAAGAACTTGACGAAGACATTGCCGGCAGAGATGGCCGCATCGAAGGTCTCTCCGTCCAGGTCGACGGTGAATTGTTTCTCTGTCGGCTTGCCGGCGGAGTCCTCATCCTGGGCCCCGTAGGCCAGGGGCAGGAAGGGGGCGAAGAGGAGGCCGCAGATGGCGACGGAGAGGAGCGACTTGGTCAACATGTTGCTCGCACCGATTGTTTGGCTTCGTTTAGCGGGTTAAATGAGTCGAGTCGAGTGGAGTCGAGTGACGATCTGCTTTGGAACCAGGGACCACGTCTGCCGTAAATCAGTATTTCTCACTAGGGATGCACGATACACAGCGATGACTGTCAAGCATCGATGCTTGCCTTCGAAAGCATCGATAAATCGAGTACGAACACTTGATGACAAGAATCGCTGTGTTAGATGTTTGATATCTATCGATGTGGAAAGGCGCGATTTATTCAACTTATTGAAAGGTTTGGAAATTATTAGCAATCTGCTATAACACAGTTTAATTAATTTAGAAAAGTCTTTTAATAGGTTTATTATAGGTTTTTTTAACCAATTTATTAGAAGAATAATAAAAGCTTACGAAGTTATTTGCAATCTGTACTAAAATATTCACAATTATTAAATTAAAATAAGTTAACAGTAAAAAGTTTTTTATGTGCAGCAGCTAATGCCTTTTTTAAAATTGATTTAAAAATTAATTTCAAAAATCCCAACAATCCTTAAAAAAACGCTACAACAAACTAATGTTTAGTCAAAAAGTAATGGGAATAATTAATATTTAATTAATACTTGATCAATTGTGTTATTAATTTACTCAATTTAATTATTTCTAATATTATTTTCGATGTTTTCAAAAGATTTTCAGAACAAACGTTACACTGAACCAAATCGATACGATACTTTTCATTCGATACCACGACTCAGTACTCGTTGTTGCTGCTAGTACAAGTAATACTGTTTTCGACAGGGCATAATCGATAACATAACTATCGTTTCAACCCTAGACTCATTACGGACTCAACATTTTGGGAGACTCGAGAATTTTGCAAAATGCGCCAATAAACACCGCTGTTGCCCGCTCCCTAGGCTAAACCGATTGCGAAGCCGCAACCCACTAAGATCCAGGTTAACAAGACTATAACAAAGTAAGTGCCGCCTTCCATTGGAAGACTGAACAAGCCGTCACATCCAGCGACTTCCAGAAATTGCGGTGCGGCGTCATTTCCAGTTATTAGGCTATTAACCGTTCTTTCTCCCCTCGCACGGACACGCGCAGTCAGAGAACAGTTACGGAGATTGGAGACTTAAGATCCGAATACGGAGTTTGACGATCGGAACCCGAGCCCGATACGGATACGGAGGAGGATGAGCAGCCAGGGCCACCACAAGATGCATGGCTGCAGCAGCGGTCCGGGCTTGTCAGGGTTGCAGGCCGCTTCGCTATTATCCGGAAAGGGCAGCTCTGGCCATCCGGAGCAGGAGTTCACCGACGAGATCGACCTGGGCGACCGCTTCTCAGCGGACATGGCCCGACTCTGCATGAACGAGCGCTACTCGGACGTGGAGTTCGTCGTGGAGGAGCAACGCCTGCCCGCCCACCGTGTTGTCCTGGCCGCCCGCAGCGAGTACTTCCGGGCCCTGCTCTACGGCGGAATGTCGGAGACCACACAGCGACAGATTCCCTTGGAGGTGCCGCTGGATCCGTTCAAGGTGCTCCTCCGCTACATATACTCGGGTACATTGCTCTTGTCGACCCTGGATGAGGATGCGGTGATCGATGTGCTAGGCATGGCCAACCAGTACGGGTTCCAGGACCTGGAGATGGCCATCTCGAAGTATCTGCGCCAGTATCTGGCCCTCAACAATGTGTGCATGATCCTGGATGCCGCCCGGCTATACAATCTCGAGGAGCTCACCCAGGTCTGCCTGATGTTCATGGACCGCAATGCCGGTGATCTCCTCCAGCACGACTCCTTCCGGATGCTGTCCAAGGTGGGTTATTAAGAAGAGGGTATCGAAGTCCATTTAATCATCAATCCCATTGCAGGAATCTCTGGAGGAGGTGCTCCGTCGCGACTGCTTCTTCGCACCCGAGGTGCAGATCTTCCTGGCCGTGTGGAAGTGGAGTCGCTACAATCCCAACGTGGACATCAAGTCGGTGGTGGCCTACGTCCGCCTGCCGCTAATGAACCTCGAGCACCTGCTGCAGGTGGTCCGTCCCTCGGGCATCCTCGAGCCAGACAAGATCCTGGACGCCATCGACGAGCGCAGCACCTCGAAGACTCTGCCGTACCGGGCGGCCCTTTGGCCGGAGGAGAATGTGGCGACCGCCAAGTTTCTGTCGCGCTGCATCCAGGGAGAGTGCCGCACCGCTTTGCTGGATGGCGATGTGACCACCTACGACATGGAGCATGGTTATACCCGCCACTGCATCACGGAAGCCAACGACGCCGGCATTGTGGTGGAGCTGGGCACGCTCTGCATGATCAATCACATCCGCATGCTTCTCTGGGACCGGGACAGTCGCGCCTACTCCTACTACGTGGAGGTGTCCGGCGACCAGCAGAACTGGGAGCGTGTGGTCGACTATAGCGAGTACCATTGCCGCTCCTGGCAGTATCTCTACTTTGGAGCACGACCCGTTCGCTTCATCCGCCTGGTGGGCACCCAGAACACGGTCAACCGGGTGAGTTTTGGGAGGGAGCTAATCTTTGAAGGATCACTTATCTTTGTCCTATCTGTCCAACAGGTCTTCCATGTGGTGGGCCTGGAGGCCATGCACACGGCCAACTTGCCGAAGCTAATTGAGCACTTTGTGGCTCCCAAGGCCAATGTGGCCACCATTGAGATGAGCGCCATTGTGACGGACGGAGTGAGTCGCACCCGCAACGCCCTGATCAACGGGGACTTTGTCCGCTACGATTGGGACTTGGGCTACACCTGCCACCAGCTGGGTAGCGGAGAGATTGTGGTCCGGCTGGGTCAGCCCTACCATGTGGGATCGATGAGGTTGCTGCTGTGGGACTGCGACGAACGCACTTATAGCTTTTACATTGAGACCTCGACGAACCGCAAGGACTGGGACATGGTGGTGGACAGGCGCAATGACAAGGCCCGCTCCTGGCAGAACTTCCACTTTACACCTCGCCCGGTCGTGTTCATCCGCATCGTGGGCACCCGCAACACGGCCAACGAGGTGGGAGTTGACTTCTATTATGGATATATTAGATTCTAACATTTATCCTTCCTATTTAGATCTTCCACTGCGTCCATCTGGAGTGCCCCACCCAGGACAAGACCTACCTGAAGAAGATTGCCGAGCTGGAGCGGGACAAGGAGAAGGAAAAGGAGAAACAGAGCGAGGCCAAAGAGGAGGTGGACGACAATGTCGCCTCCACCTCCAGCTCCAGCTCCTCTGCAGCGGTCTTCAAGTCCACCCACTGGCCACCGCAGGCTCCCAAAGTGGAGCAGCAGCAGTCCAAGGAGAAAGCAACAGCAGCCGAAGCCAACCCAGTCTTGCCAACCACCTCAGCAGCATCAGGATCCAGTTCCGCTCCTGCCACGCCTCAGCTGCAGGCTCCTCTGATTCCATCAGCTCAAACCCCACCTCAGCAGCGGGAGAAGGGGAAGGAGCAGGCCAATGAGAAGGAGAGGAAGAAGGAGGTGGATAAGGAAAAGGAGGAGCAGCAGCAACAGAGCGAGAGTGAGAGCCCCAGCTCCAGCACAAGTCCCAGCCAAAGCCAGAGCAGGAGTCGGAGCCAGAGTGCCGAGCCCGATCCAGTGCCTCCCCTGGTAGAGTTGGACAACACCAAGGAGGCAACACGCTGAGAACGGCGGCTCCTGCTCATAATAATAATGATGATGCTAGCGAAGCTATTTTGTACTTGGTCCTTGCGAAATACTCCTGTTAATCCCCCCCGGCACAGTGCCCCCGTTAGTTGTCCTTAGTTTTAGTTCGTGCCAGTGCACTTGTTATCTAGTCCTTCCCCAGTCCCAGTCCAGTGACCCGTGGTCCGTGGTCCGTGGGCTACGAAACATTCGCATCGCCAATTGTTTTTGCGTTGATCCTTTATATATATATTTGATATTCAATTGTTTCCAAATACTTAATTGTGATGGTGAACGGTGATCCAGAGATTCCCCGATTCCCTTTGCTTGCACGGCAGCAGAGTAGTAGTTATTCATATTTTTTACCTAAGCATCGAATTCCTTGAATCCGAATTCCAAGCTCAATCCAAATTGTATACGAATCGTATCCACTGTTGCGTGTGTCCCCTGTCCACGCATCCTTGAACAAAATTACCCAGTTGACCAGCCGCAACTCGTAGTTGAAGGCTCTATTTATTATGCCAGTTTTGTCATCATTTCTACTGCACCCAAAAATAAAGCTAACCTAACATTTCTCGATTTTATTTTCGTATATAATTCGACTTTTAAGGGGGCGGGCGGGGCAGGGGAAAACATATAATTTCCTATATATTTGCAGTCGTCCAAAGGTAACACAAAAATGATTTCTGAAATATTCAAATATTTATGCTTTGTTTTGGAATATTTTCGAGATTAGCCTGAAGAGGTTAATTAACTTCTAAATTTAAAGTTTGTCCTAACGATTTTGTAAATAGTCTCAAAATAATTTAAAATGTTTTTTATGCCACATTTTTCCGCTATTTTATATAGATTTCAGAATTTCAAAACAAGAGTTTTGTTAATTTCATTTTATTAGGTTTTATATAGAATATAAAAACAAATTTGTAGAGTTCATAAATAATTTCGTGATTTATGGAGAAATAGAAAAAAAAAACACATACAGCCCACAACAGCATTCACTTTATTCCCAAATGCGCTCCACAGCTAGGGAGGAATTCCAATCAGAACGACCCACAAAGTTGAATAAGAACGCAGGCAAACCAGTTGCGTCGGCAGAGCAGTGGGCGTCGAGTGCGACAGAGAGGGAGATCGAGCGAAGTGGGTGAATCCGAAAGAGATAGCGAGATAAACAGAGAGCAAGAGGGCGTGAGAGAGAGAGCGGGAGAAGAGGAGGGGAGGGGGAGTGCAGTCAGGCGCAGAAAATTGCAATGTAGAACCCGCGGCGCATGCGCAACAAACAAGTTTGTTGGTGGGCAAGGGGGGCGGGGGGGTGGAACCGTATAGCATGGGCGTCGTCAAAGGGCGCGCGCAACTTAATGGCCCAGTGGGAGAGCAATCGTACGGAACTTAACCCCTCCCCCCCGGAGAGTGGAGACTAGAAAATACCTGCAAGAATTTTAATTTCTTTGATTTCATTTAAGGAGAATTAAAAAAAGGGTTTCGTTTGAAAACAACACAATTCTTTTGTAAACTTATTTATAAAGTGTATTTTATATAATTATGAATTTAATATGCATACATAAATAAAACATATGCATACATAATTACATATAATTACAATTACCTTTAAAAATTAACATCTATGATATAAACTTTTATAAATATGTATTTACGATGCAAATTTTTGTTTGCATATCATTTACTTATTAATAAAAAATATTTAAATTTTATTAAGTATCTATTTGCCGACATCGAAGGGTTCTTAAAACGAAAATTAATTAATAAAAATTGAAATTTAAAGAAATGAGAGATTAATAGAATTCAGTTGCATGTCTGATATACCCGATCCGATTATCTTATCTTTTGCGAGTGAGCAAATGCTTTTTGTTGCGAAGTGAGCCCTGAGTCGAGCATACCCCTCCTCCCCTATGCAAGCGCAAGGCGACTCACTTCACTTCAGTTCGGTTCGCCGTAGTTCAGTTCAGTTGAGTTCAGGTTCGGTTTGGTTTGGTGTTTAGTTTTCAGTCGAGAGTCGTCCGCCGTGGACAAAGCAACGCAACGGAACGCAGCGCTAGCGAACGGAACGAACGCACGGATTGCCAAGTGCTAACTACCAGATACACAGATACCTTACTATATGCATACACTACCTATATACGCGTATTAACAAAAAAAAAATAAAATAAAAAATAAATAACAAGCACGCGAGGGTGTCATATATAGACGATCGACCAGCGGAATTATATAGACAGCGAACGCGTTGGATATTTTTTGTCTTATTTTCTGTGACAACCGCGACAAGTGTTTAAAAATAGTTGCCCAGCTAAACCAAACTCCCCCGCCACCCAACCATCAGCCACTCAGCCACTCAGCCACCCAGTTGCCCAGCCACTCAGAGTCACTCCGAGCTACTTAGGCCGCCAAAAACTAAGAACTAAAAACTAAAAACCAGCAGCAAAATGGTCGAGACCGTGGTCACTGTCGAGCACACAACAACCACCTCCAATGGTCCACCCGGCGGAGTGCATTCCGGTCCCGGAGATGGTGGCTTCTGGAGCGCCATCCGCTTGAATATCGACTATTTCCGATCCATTCCGGGCATCATCAAGATCGTTCAATTTGTAAGTACTAATTTTCTCTCAATTCGAAAATCTATTCGTAAATGGGATTTTTAAAAAGATATATAATAATATATATAAATATACATATGCCAGAGATAAAAGAGTTTGTTTTTGTAAATACTAAAATGTCCGCACCTCTTCATTAAGTATCTTTTAATTCAAAAATGCGATTTTGATTTATGATCTAATTTGAGGGTAAATATCATATATATATAAGCATATTTTCCAGAAATATTATGGTTATTTTTAAACACGGGACTTTTCCGATTCAAATTCAATTCTTAATGTCACCGAAATTTCTTTTTATTTCTAAAAAGATATACATTCAAATTGAATAAAAAAAAAGATTTAATGTTCCATAAAGAGAATAACAAAAACATGTGCAATTAAAATTGAAAATATTTGCAAAATTGTTTACAAAAAACCCAAGATCTTTTGCGGCTTTTATAGCATACAAATTTCCAAATAATATTCACACCTCTTTCAAATACGATTTCATTCAAATAATTATTATTTTAGCTCACTAACTTTCCATATACTACAATTAAACGTGGGATATTTCATTTTCAAATTAATACAAATTTTCAAATAATATTTACACCTATCTCCAGTATAATTTGAACTTCCATTATGTTCCCTAGATTGATACAATTGTATCCCTCAAAAGAATTACCCTTTTCAGGAAGAGTGTAAATAAAAAGCATAGCTTTCAGACCCTGTATTGAACCCTTATCGTGGCCAGTTTTATCTATAGGTTTCCCAAGCGTTCTTGTTCTTTATCGAGGTATCTGCGAGCGGACGACTTAAGCAGGCCGCTGTGGACCCTGCGATGTGTGTGCGCAACTAGACAAATATACCAATATATGCCCGCCATATAGGTATGTCAGGATCTCATTAGACTTATGCCGGATAAGATAGGCAGGGAGACAACAACCTGGGGGGAGACTCGAACTCGAACTCAACTCGATCGAGAACTGGCACTGCAAACATGTGAGCCCCGGAGCATGTGGTCAACGGTTGGCCCTCTTCAAACAAGTTACCCCGCCGGGAAATTCTCGCCAACAATTATTTATTATGCAATTTACTACCGTTTGGAAAAACGCAGACTCGCAGAACGCAAACTCGATTTCGATTTGGCCTGGAATTCGGAGTTTGAAGTTTTCCCGCTGCCCGTCGTGCCAATGTGCCAATGTGCCAATGGGCACAAAAATGTGGGCGCTTCACTCCGCCACTTGGCCAAGTCACAGATATTCAACAGATAGCTAACAGATATTTTCGTCACGCCCACAGGCTCTAGACGCCAACACGAGATACGTGAAACAAGTGGTTCAAGAAAAATATTACTTTTTAGCTTTTTAGCCAACGTTTACGTTTATTAGAGATATCTAAATTTTATAGAGATTTTTTGTTGTTAATAGAAAACTGTTAAATTTAACCTAGAGTAATAGAGTAATTAGAATAAATACTTTCTTTACAAAGTTTTACATATTAATATAATATGAAAAAATATGGTTTTTAACCCTAGTAGAGAGATAAATATTTCTTTGAAATGTAGGGCTTATTAAAATAATATAATTTGAAATTGCTTTTTGATGAACAAAATATAATAACTTACTGCTCTCTATTGGTTATACAAAAAGTAAAATAAAATATATTTTAGACTCAAATATGTTCCCAAAATTGTTAGCTTACAAAAATAATTAAAATCAACATTTTAAAGATAAACATTTTCCTGATACTTAAGATATATATAAAATAGCAGATCACCTTTTTAGAGCTCATTATTCTTATATATCTCAATGAACTTCAAATGATTAAAGGTCTGCAAGCAGCTGTGGAAGGTTAACTAATTCCCATTTTCGCCATTCAAATGGGATATTAGAACCATAATCAATTGGCCAAAATGGCGGCCCAAAACAACTGGTGGATAGTACACATGAAAAATGCAGCATTAGCCTCCTGCGGCAGAAAATCAATACTAAATAAATATAGGGGGATAGGTGAAATTACCGATATGATTACCATCGCAGTTAACTGTCGGTTATTAAGAGCTTTTTATTGATTTTCTGCCCCGACAAGCTCCGATTAACGTGGACAAGTTAAGTTTGCCAACTTAATGGCCCAATTGCGAGTACAGTTGCCCAACAAAAAAGATACATCCCTGGGCGGGTGGCCAGATACTTTGACATTGTCGGTTCCCCTATTTCCTTTTCCCCAACTCACTCTGATCCCGCAAATTGGAGTATCAAGAACTTATTTTCTATGCCAAAAATGGCCATTTAGTTTTGGTAATTTCCTTTTGTCTGTCAAATGGGATTTTTTGTTTTTTGTGGCCACTAATCTTATCGGCCGACTTCGGCGATAGACGGCTGATGATAGCCTCAGCGGGAATAATACATATGTAAAAGTGGCCCACTTAAGGCTGTTACCAACAAAAAAAATAAAATAAAACAGAGGCATATATGCACCTGGCAGGTTCCCAAACGATAATGAGGAGGTAACTTAATAACTAAATCAATTCTTGAAAGGTGCTTAAAATTATAGCAATATATTTTATGTTATTTTATATGCCAAGATATTATATTAAAACTATATATTTTAGAGAGGTTTTAGGTAGATTTTGCATCATAAAATTAATTTAATTGCTGAAAGAACTTGTTTACTTTGTTTAAGAATTAATGTTGATTTTTGTTTGATAAAAAAGAAACTACATTTTGGTTCTGCCAGAAATATCCTTATTATTCGAAAAAAAAAGTCACCAAAAAATAGAGTAATTAAAATATTAAATAGCTTAACAGGCGGTGAGTCATTTTAGCCAGCTGTCTTGGTAGATTGATGTTTGGCTAATCGTCCATTACTCATACGCCCCATTATCTCGGTTGGTTTGGCCAAGGAATGGGCAAAGACCCGATGGGACCCGGCCGAAAGGAGAGGATTCAGTAGCTCCCAAATCGAGACCGTCACAGCTAGATAAGGCGGCAATCGATGGCTGACACCTGACCACCCAATTGGTAATTTGTCCAACCTCGTTACTCATCCGCCCCGTTGGCTAGTTAGCCAAAAAAAAAACCCCCAAAAAAAGCACTTCGAAAGCATTACTCCTCTTGGAGTTGGAAGGCAATTTGTGGAACCCTATCTGGCCTATCGGCATACCGATAAGATTGCCAGGCAATTAGAATTTTTTTTTTTTTGGGACCCCAAATCGCCATCCGCCAGTATAGTATGCGTATAATCGGATCGTCTGTATATAGCCATATATACATAATTTTATGCATGCCATGGCCACGGGTGGCCCATATAAACTCGCTCACTCATAGCCACATCAGATCGCAGCATGTGTTATACGAACATAACATATATGTATGCAAATCGGAACATCGGCACGATTTATTATACAGACCAGGGAGCTCTTTGAGAGCGTTTTCTTTGTATTTTGAATAGGCATTACGTAAGTTATTTTTTGGAAGCTGTCAGATCCGTACAACACACAACATTGTCTTCGATGTGGATTTGCATTTGTAATGTTCTCGCCAAAAACGGAAATTATGACACACATTCGGTGTCATTATTGAGGATTTCTTTTTTTGTTTTTGTATTATTTTTGGCACGAAAAATAAGCAAAAATCGGAAGACGGGGGCGTAGTTAGAGATACAGAACAAGCCGAAAGTTATTTTAACCAGTTATTTGTCATGAGTTTGTTTTGCTTTTGAAGAATGCGCATCGATTGTCATTTGCAAAGGCGCTCCATATTTGTAAAGCAGTTCGCTTAATTAACACAAAAAACAACAACAAAAGCTGTAGTTCAAAATAGTAGATCTTTTTTTTTTAAATTATTTAAATAAAATGTTGTAGTACCATAATAAAATAGAATACCATTTTCTATATCAAAATGTTTATTATTACCATTTCTTTGACTCTTTTTGCGATCCCTCCTTATAGCTTCGAAACGCACTGTACTAAGTGCAGCTGAGTTAGGTAAATAAATAAATACAAGGGACTTGGCTTGGGTGGGATGTGTTTTTGTGTGTATCTTTCAGATAACTGAGGCTGACTAAGTGCACGAAGCTCCAAGCAGTGAGCTCATCTTCCCAGTCGCATCTTGGCCTGGTTAACGTTATATATGAGTTATATACATATAGTATATATATTGGTTAATTTTCCTATAATCCATATCAATTGTTTATCTGACATTTGGCCATTGCTCCCGGTTGGTTATCTATCTCAAAAGCAATCATTGCTATCTTTATGGTTTATCTCTGAAGCCCTGAAACTTAGGTGGCTTCCATTGAACTTCAGTCATGCACTTGGAGAAATAGTTATTGAATGTACGAGTATATCACATTTAAATGTCTCCCTAAGAAACCAACAAACCAGAACATATATTCCAGATGGCTACTTTCTTGAGACCCCCTTTTGTTGGTAATAAATCGAGTTAGCCAGACAATATATAATATGTTCCGCCGAGTCCCCGAACTTGATCCATCAGATGGAGGTTTCGCCCGAGTGGTTGCCCGCAAAAAACAAATCAACATCATAATTATGCTGGAGTTTGTGGGGTCGAGAACTTGATCGATATAGTTTGATGCATCCACATTTACGCACGGCTCATGCTTCACGAGGCAAATGTGCTACATATATATCTGTGTATCTGTCCGTTGGAGCGTTACGAAATCGGAATACACACACATGTACGAGTATATAGTTTATATTGCCTGTGACCGAGGGAGCCCACAAATAAACGCCTGCCTCTGGCCATGTATATGCAAATAAATAAACACACATAAAACCACCCATAAATTATGTTTAGAAAAGATAAAATAAAATTTAAATATTTTCCGGCCAGATTTCTTTTTCTTTGCATTTTCGGAACGTGACGCAAAATTTCGGTGTGCGACAGCCCGCCCATCTGTCGGATACCTCAAATGCCAGCTACAAGTGTGGAAACAAAAAAAACAACAACACAAAAACAACAAACAAACAACCAACAAGAGCTGCAAAAAAAAAAAAGAACACGAAAAGCAGAACACCACTTAAGATTGTTTGCAATCGAAGATCAACAACAAATCGCCGACAGTTCAATCAACCTTTGCGGCATCTTCCCCACCTCGTCTTGGCTAATTGTTAGCAAGATAGCACAAAAAAAAAAAAAAACAGCGACATCAAAAAAAAAAACAGGCAACACAGCAGCCAACATGTTGCTATCAACAGGTCGCTTTTGGCCCGGCCGCAACTTTCAGCTTTCACTTTTCGTGTGGTGGTGTTGCCTTTTGTTTTAGCCAAGACCAAATAAATGCACACCTGCCTGTTTTTTTGTTGTCTTCGGTTTTTAGTTGTAGTTTTCGTCTCACTTTTTTTTTCGTGTCGCCAAAAGCTTATTGCTTTTTAATTGCCTGGGAGGGGAACCTCCCCGGGTGCCAAGGAAAGTCACCGAAAATAGCCCATGTGAATTTGCTGGAATATCGATAGTGTCCCGAAAAGCGATTAAAATTGAGTTCTGTGAGCTAAAAAACTCGAATGAGTCACGAAAACTTAAACACCTGTGAATTAGCTTGAAGACCGATAAGGTCCTACAAAGTGATTTACACAGATAATACACGAAGCTATAGGAATACAGTCATCAGGCTAATGGCCAGGGGGTCGAAAATCAATTTGGTTTTCAAGATCATTTTAATAATCATCAATTACAATAAGCACAATTAATACAATTAATTTATAATGCATAACTTAAAGTTTTTGCAAGAAAAGTGCAAGATAATTTATCTAGCTTGATGAAAAGATAACTTTTAAATTGATAAAAGTTTTTAATGAAATAAAGTTAATTACTTTTTATGTGGGTTCTTAATCAAATAGTTTTATAAATTATTTCGACTAAACTTAATTTAAAACCTAGATTTTATTTTTGTATCATTAAATGGGTTTTATTAGTGTTGTGGGAACCTACCAGAAGTTCCATTAATAATACTATTGTAATTTCTAACAAATCTTTGTCTTGGAATTCATTAGCTGTACAGATACCTCCTTCGTTATTTTTTTTGCCACCCCGTCTATATCATTTATATTGTTCACATTCAAATTCAGTGCTCAATTAGAGGTGACATCATGTCATGCTCACTCAAAATACCAAACCTTGGCTAGGCGCCCCTCAATTGGAGATCACGGTCTGAGGAGATACACTGCGAGAAAGTTGAATGGGAATATTTACAGCAGCAGCTATAAAACCTACAGGAATGTAACCCTTGATTGGATTTCCTTGTTCTCTTTAAATAAATTAATTGAAATATATATATTTATATTTATTCTGAATGAATAATTATTGTTTATTTTTTACTTGCAGGTGCTGGGCATCATTTGTATGGCTTTGGCTGCTCCACCTTTGAACTCGGCCACCTCGTTCTTCATGTTCGTGATCGTGATCTCGTTCATCATCAACATCCTGCTGATCGCCGCCTACTTCCTGGGCATTCGCGAGGCCCTCAACGTGGCCGTCAACTGGATATTCTCGGTGAGTGCACAAAATCCACTACAGGGAAGGAGAGAAGATAAGGATGTTAGCCACATATTAAATCCGTAATGGATTAAAAAATTTAAAATTGTTACCTTTCTAAAATTCCAATAAATTGTTGTAAATGATTCCCTATTTAATTCCATATTTGAAATCTTAAAAATTATAATTAAAATGTTATTACAATTTACAATTACTTATTGAATATTTCCTATAATTTTAATTTACTATTTAATTTAGAAAGAAGATTCCATTAAACATTTTTAAACAAGAGAAAATAAATAATATATAGAAAGAATATGCTCGATAAGCAATTTCCAAAAATATTTGTAGAATATTCATTTATTTATTATGTTAATTATTAAACAAAGAGTTCGATGTATAATTAAAGAAGTATTTAATTTGCTCTGCTCATTTCTGATCTCCAAATCCTGATATTAACAAATTATAAACAAAATGCTAACCCCGATCCCTTTGCAGGAGCTGCTCACCACCGCCGTGCTGACGCTGCTGTACTTCATCGGGTTCATCGTGCAGCTGGCCAGGTGGGCGGAGTCCGAGCAGAAGGGGGCCAGCTCCAACACTGCGGCCGGAGTCTTCGGGCTGTTCAACTTCCTGGCCTATGCGGCGGGCACGTACTTCCTGTTCCTGGCGCACCGCTCCGGAGCCACCCACTAAGTGGGTACGGAGTGGAGTCTAGAGTCTGGAGTCTGGAGTCTGGAGTCCGGGGACGGAGGCGGAACTTAGCGTAGAATAATTTCTAATTGTTAACAGATTAAGTGCAGATCGCGTACTTGTAATTTCGTCTCTTCTTAATTCCCTCTCCCTTTCCACTTCCTACTTTGTTTTTATTTGTATTTTGTTGTTAATTTATATGCGATATGCTAGATGCGATATGCTATATGCTATATGCGTGGACATGTGCAGATCGTAAGCTCAGCTCAATGGAAGGCCCGACTTCATTTGTTTTTAATGTTATTTTAATGTCTAACTTTAACGCCGATGCTAACATTTAAGTTGAAACCCACCATCACCACCACCACCACCAGACACACCCTGCACAGACACAACAGGAACACGAAACTGTCCACTACTTCTAGGGTGGACAAGGAGATCTGGCTGGGATTGGCTAAGTAAATTGGAGATGCCTGGAGCAGGGGACTCCTTGTGCCAGGGCAACCTACGAAAATCACGCTAAAACTAGTGCAGCAAGGAGTTTAAGTTCAATAAATTATTTGTATATTATCAAACATATTCGTAGTATATAATCAACTTTCGAGTTGGATGGTGCGACGATTCTTCCATCACCACATCATGGATGATCTCGGGATGAGAATGGCTTGACAGCTGGTTGGGTTGGGGTTGGGCAGGTCGTGGGTTCCGGTTCCGGAGTCGGTTCCGGTTCCGGTTCAGGTTCGATGTGGCAGATGGGAGCCCCCCGCAGACGGCTCCATCTCGGGTAGCTGCTGGTTGTAGTGGTGCTAAAAGTACTTCTTCATCTCGTCGTAGAGGGCCAGGACAAGGGCACCGCCCGTGCCGCGAATCACGTTGGACAGGGCGCCCTTGAAGAAGGCACTCGCGCCCTCCTGCTTGGCGATCACCACCCAGCAGTGGGCCGTGTTCTTGTACACCATCTCCGACTTCTTCAAGCCCGACTGCATCATCATGCGACGCCGGACCGTGTCGAAGGGGTACGAGGCAATGCCGGCGACGGTCGTCACCACCTGGGCGATGGCCCAGCTCACGTAGAAGGGTGTGCTCTTCGGATTCGGCAGGAAGTCGCGGCACGTATCGTAGAAACCGAAGTAGGCCGCACGGTAGATGACGATGCCCTGCACCGACACAATGAACCCGCGATACAGTCCAATCGGACCGTCACTCTTGATCACCTTCATCAGGCAATCGATCAGACCGTTGAACTCACGATTCCCGCCCTTGCCCACATCGGCAGCCAATCTAGGGAGGGAGGGAATTAGTTAATGATTACTTTGGGGGGGGTTCATCTTTTATGGGGAAACTCCACTCACCGGGTTCGGGCAAAGTCCAGGGGATACACGAAGCACAGCGAGGTGGCTCCTGCTGCTCCACCCGAGGCCAGGTTTCCGGCGAAATGGCGCCAGAACTGCTTGTGCTTGTCTATGCCGCCCAGGAAGACCTGAAAAGGGATTTCAATTTCTCAGTTAAGCAACTAAAATCTAATATTTTATATACTAGTATATATATATATATGATAGTTATTCCCAATGTTGTGCCCTTAAATGACTCACTCACCGATTTATACACGTCCTTGAACGCAAAATTGAGGGCTTGGGTGGGAAAGTATCGAATGACGTTGGCCAAGTTGCCGCGCCAGAAGGATGAGAAACCCTGCTCCTTGGGAATGCGGACGAAACAGTCGACGATGCCCTTGTACCGCTGGTCCTGCGGTATCTGCTTGGACACCTCCTGCACCTGCAGGATCAGCTTGACGCGCTCGATGGGCGCAACAGCCGTCTTGGCAATCGCAGCCGACACTCCGCCCATCATGAAGTCCATGATGAAGGACTTGAGATCGCCCTTGCCCCTTCCGCCGCCACCGCCTCCATCTTCACCCATCGTGGACGCGACTTGACTTGTTCTCTGTCTTTTGGCTAGTGCTTGTTTGTAAAAGAATTAAGGTTCGCTTCAGATTTGGTAGGTAAAACTGGTAAAAAGGACTGGAATACTTTGATTCCTTATTGCCTTATTTTGTGGGTTTGTTTTCTGTTTTTCAATAGATTTATTTTATGCCTTTCGTTTTGACTATAATTTTTAATTTTGATTCTGGGACGAATTGAGACCCGAACTGGCTTAATCTAACAACATTATGAGTGCCCACGGCTCGATTCGTTTCGATATAGTCGGCATGGCCAGCGTGGATGGCAAGATTTTGAATTTTTCAAATATGTCTTTTCAGTTTTAAATTTTTTCTTTGGGGGGCAAACAGAATTTTGGTATTTTAAGGATTCCGTATTTCTCGAAAATACTTTCGATATTCCGGTATATTTGGTAGCATTTTAGAATCCAAATAAGTTTTTGGATTTGTATTGCTTTAATTTTAATTTTAAATATGGATCTCCTCTTGGGGATTTCCAAAAAAGATTTAACTTAAGCCATTTAATACTTAAATAAAAGGTGTACTTTGTATGCTAAAGACTTAAAGTAACTTAAAAAATTTAATTGCTATGTTGTTTTTAATACTAGAATAAAGCTTTTAAAATAAACTTAATAAAAGAATACACCCCAAATAAGTTCTTAAATATTTGTATTAAAATAAGACGTTAAGGTTTGAAAATGTTAAAAATCAGGACAAAATATATTTAAATCCAAACCAACCCATGTCACCCACCATTTGGCTCAGTGTACCGCGCCAGCCCTGGCACCGGTTAAACCTTGGACCGATCGAAGGTCACTTCTACAAATTGAAACACACAATCGAATATATATATATATCCATAGATATAGTAGGAGACAAAGATTCACAGGCGGCCGAAAGAAAACCAAACATTGTACTATTTTTATCAATTTTTATATATTTTTAAACCAACCTAGGTTGAGTTTGTTGTTTGTTGTTGTGTGGGAGGGGGGGCTGCTCCGCGGAATCACTTGCTGTTGCTGGCCTTATTCTCGATGGATTCGCGCTAGAAACGGCCCACCCGCCCCCATCGATAACATTCTGGCTGTTTGGCTGCGGGAAATGGCGGGGCCCAGCGGCATTGGATAAGTGGAATATAGTAACTATAGCCTAGACCCAACAGAGCTTAACAATACTAGTTTAATATCGTTCTATTCGTTCGTCGTTCGGTAAGTATAGTCTTGGGTGTCGGTCGCTCCTCCCCATGAGCTGGGCCACCAACTCCTCTCCTCCGCCAGCCGGGGTTGCGGTTCTTCTTCTTCGTTCTTCTATCGATTCCTGGCCATCGTCTTTCCCAGTTTTTAATTATAATATAATTTCGTAATTATATCGAGGGAGGGGAGGGAGGAAGGGTTGCTGCTGTTGATGTTGTTGTTATTGCTTGCCGCTTGTTGTTCTTCTTCTCTTTCGGATGTTGTTGTTGTTGTTGTTCTTGGTAAGGTGTTGGTTTGCATTTGCAGATCGAAAATTGCTGTTTTGCTGTTTTTTTTCTCTTTCAAAGTTATCTAACATAATTAGCTGGTAGTGTTTTGTTGTTTTTTTAGTTGTTGTTGTATGTTTGTTGTTGTATTTTGCAGATTTTTGAATAATTTAATAATTTAATTTACAAGAACTTCTTGATCTCATCGTACAGCACAAGCACGAAAGCGCCGCCAGTGCCTCTGAGAACGTTGGAGAAGGCACCCTTGAAGAAGGCACCGGTACCCTCCTGCTTGGCGATGGTTCCCCAGCAGTGGATTGTGTTCTTGTAGATGATCTCGGTAGCCTTGCGGCCAGACTGCATCATCATGCGACGACGGACAGTGTCGAAGGGATAGGACACGATGCCAGCGACGGTGGTCACGGCCTGGGCGATGGCCCAGCTGATGTAGATGGGTGTGTTCTTGGGGTCGGGCAGCATGCCGCGGGCGGTATCGTAGAAGCCGAAGTAGGCAGCACGGTAGATGATGATGCCCTGCACAGACACTCCGAAGCCACGGTACAATCCACCGATGCCGTCGCTCTTGAAGATCTTGGTCAAGCAGTTGCCCAGACCGGTGAACTCGCGAGCACCGCCCTTGCCGGTATCAGCAGCCAGACTGTTGATGTAAAAAACATTCATTAATTAAATGGAACATTAATTAATAATTTCATTTGCGAGACTAACACCACTGCAGATGGTTGTTGTACATTACCACATTCTAAAGATGGTAATTTATATTGATTTTTTATTTTCTTTGGTTGATTTTCGTTGGCATTATTATTGTATTTTTTTGGGGTAATAAATAATATTGAATTTTGATGTTCTCATAAATTTTAACTTGTCAAAATACTACTTGAGAAATTTACTCTTATATTTTGTACTTCATTCATACTTAAAATATGTAATTCTTTCTGCTCTTTCTTTCCAACCTTTTTTCATATTTATTTAATGTTCGAAAATTGTTACGAAATCATTTGAATATCTGCAGTGGTGGGTCATCCTCCAGAAATTCGAAGCAAAACTTACCGAGTACGGGCAAAGTCCAAGGGGTAGACAAAGCACAGAGAGGTGGCACCAGCAGCACCGCCGGAGGCCAAGTTGCCCATGAAGTAGCGCCAGAACTGGGTGTTCTTGTCGACACCTCCCAGGAAGACCTACGAGATACAACCGAATACAGGTCAGATACAGCTCTGGAGGGGGAGTTGCAAGAGAGTTGCAAGAAAGATGCTCACCTGCTTGTACTTGTCCTTGAAGGCAAAGTTGAGGGCCTGGGTCGGGAAGTAACGGATGACGTTGGCCAAGTTACCGCGCCAGTACGAGCCAAAGCCTTGCTCCTTTGGAATGCGGATAAAGCAATCAACCATGCCCTTGTACTGCTGGTCGGGGCTGATTTGTTTCGAGATGTGCTGGACCTGCAGGAGCAGCTTCACACGCTCAATGGGGGCGACGGCAGTCTTTGAGACGGCTGCGGAGATGCCTCCGGCAGCGAAATCCTTGAGGAATCCAACAGCATCGAAATCCTTGCCCATTTTGCTGTAAACACACAGCGGGATTGCCCGCAACTCTCATTAATTGCAAGTCTCTCAATCGCCGGTTCTGGATGATTTTTGATTTGTGATTTTTGGATGCTCTGGGTGGGAGATCTTGCGAGCAGATCACCTCCTCTTGGATGGACTTGCACTCCCATGGCATGCGATTGGTGCTTGATACCCATGCGTTGCATAATGGTTACGATTACGATATGTACGATATATATATGTGGTGGATGAACGATATCAACTTGATTCACTTTCTTTACACTGGTGCAGAAGGCACACGGAGAAATAGCCCAAAGCCAAATGAAAATAATAATGGAAGAGTTGTCAATCTTCTAAATGATTATCAACCAAAAACATGCACTTCTTTTCTTTTTACACAACTTGGTTAAAATACTTCAAATGAAAAGTGAATAAAATAAAAGTATGTATTAAATGAAAGGTATATAAAATAAAAGTATGTCGTAAATGAAATGACATAATGAAACGATAAAATGAAAATGAATAACATGCAGTGTTAGTAGTACAAATGATAGCTTAAACTAAGTAAATCATTTTCAGCAGCTCAGCATTTTGGGTACAACAAATAAACGAATGTGATTTGCATTGGTGTTGGTTGTTCGCCGGCAAAACTGGTTTTTGAGTTGGCGAATAAAAGTGCCAGTGAGTCAGTTTTGGCCGGTTCCAGTTGCCACGTGTTGGAAGTCAAGGGAAATTAACTGGAAACCCGCCTACGAAGGTTAATTGAGTTTGTTTTTTCTCAAGTTAACTTCGAAGGAAATTAACTGTTATGTGTTGGTTGCGTGGCAGAATTTGTTATTCGTTGCTTTTGACAAACCTAAACAATTTAAGCAGTTAAATGTAACTGCATTTTTCTGGTTTTCATTGAAGCAACTGTTTGGGATTGCATAATTGCCACACTCGAAGAAAAACTAATAGAAGAACTCATATAAGAAAGCTGAATGGAAAATCCCAGTGTATGGACTTTGGCATGGGTGCGAGGGAGATGGCCATAGCCACTGCTACGCCTTTTCTTTTCGTTTGGTTTCTCTTCTCTTCTGTTCTGTTCTCTCCTCTTCGTTTCTTTTTTGGCACCGCTGGCATTTGCCATTGAAGCGTGTGTCCGTCGCTGTTCGATATAATTTTAGAATTTCAATGGCTTGCTCTTCGTTGGCTGCCATTTTATTTGATTTGTAGCGAAATTAAATTAGCATAGTCTAGGCCAGAAGCGGGTTTATGTAACACTTGGCGCTCTCTTGGCTCTCTCTTTCCTATGGCTATAACTGTTATCTAATCGGGTTTGGGTTGAAAGAGCGACGAGAACTAAGAGAGCCAGCAAGCAAGCCCGAAGCTTTCGCGAGAGCACGTGATGTAATAGCCGCAGCTGGAAAAATTCTAGTTGCACGTGGAAAGGCTCTACTTCCAATCGCTTTCAATTAAATCCACTGTTCAATGCAAGTGAAAAGTTATTTTTTATTCCATATTATTGATTGCATAAGGTGCCAGCACACAACACAGAAAAAAAAATTGAATCAAGAAAAACGATTCAAGTTCAAAGCTATTTGGTTTATGTAACCATTAAAAAAAAAATATGGGAATCACACTCGTTTGCTTTGATGCTTCAGCTTTAGTTTTATATTCAAATTCAACTTCAGTTTCAGTTTGAATTGAAAGCATTTAGCTTTAATTATTCGATGATTGTTTTGCTTACACTTTTTTTGTTTGTGTTTTATATCACAGCACAAAACCGAAAAAAAATTATTTATCCTTATTCCCTGGGAAAGCAAAGGGTCTGCACCGGGCCTCAACTGAATTGCTTGTGAAAGTACCGTTTGCCGAAATCAGCCAGCTAGCCTGCGCTGCCAGTTTGGCCGTCGACGTCGACGCCGGCAGCGGCAGCGACGACTTCAAGTTCAACAGATGAGCGAGAGAGAGAGACGGTTCCCATGACGGGTGGAGCAAAGAGAGGGCGAGTGCGGGAGAGCGAGCGCAGAACAGCGTCATCTGGCGGTTGGCAACAGCAACACCGCACGTGTGCGAGAGGGAGAGAGCAAGAGAGAGATCGGCGCTTATCAGTGCGAAGAATTCAATGGCGAATATATTGCATAAGAGGGAAAAATAGAGGAAGTGTACTTGTACCCGTTCTATGTCAGCCAAAATAAAAACACTTTCGTTTCATTTCGATATTTCGAGGCCCAAATTGCATATATGGCCAATTGTTTTTCATTTACCCCGTTCGAGGTTTTCTCCGTTGCTTGCCAAAAAACTAGAAAGCAAGCAAAGCGCCGAGCGTTTTTACAGCTGTGCCAGTTGCGTAGCATGTGACTTGGCTTTTTGACGTCCGTCTGCTGCTCTCTCTTTCTACCACCCTCCTCCCCCCTTCTCCATCGCGCACGCGGAACATGAATAAAAAAAAAAAGTGCGTGAAGCGATTAGATAAACACCGCTGCTAATACAGTTATTTATATAAGGCCGACAACTGTCTGCGCCGCTTTTTCAAGGTCCCGCTATCGCAAAACATTACATAAAAAAGAACGAAGAGAGAGATAAGCCGAGTGAGTAAAGTTCTCCAAAATGATATTGTATATTTGTATTTTGATATTGGAAAACGGTTTTTATGAGTGATTTTTTTCTCGCAGTGATATAGCATCATCTTGCTGTTGGATTAGTCAGTTAAAATTCCCCCTCCATGCGATTGGTCGGATTTCCAAGACAAAGGGTATGGAGCATAAACAAGAAAAACGCAAACGTTTTGCTAAATTCTGCTGAATCGGGATATTTTTTTTTCGCTTGGATACAAGATACAAATGCGGTCTGAACTGAGACTTTAATCGGAATACGGGAAATGTGATGCCTTGCCTTGCCTCGCGTCAAGGAGATGCAATAATAAACACTATCAGCCAGAACCGCTAAAAGGCCGCACAAAAGGGCAAAATAAACATAAATCACATGCATACACTAGAATACTACCAATTGACGTCACGAGGGGGGATTTTGGGGGCGCTAAACCGGTTCGGTTCAATTTGCGGTTACGATTTCCCAATTCTGCCCCGAAGAAAGCGGGTCAAAAGAGAAAAGTTACATAGAACAAAGAGTTTGTAAGAGCGACAGTTACATTTGCTCTTGCTAAAAATGCCCCTTTCTCTTTCTTTCACACCTGCACGCGCTTGTTGGGGGAATGAGAGAGAGAGCGCTACTGGCACATGGAATTCACTCGCCGAGGTGCGGGTGTGTGTGTGTATGTGTGTGCGTGACCGGGCTGTAGAATCATCAATTGCCTTACTTTCCACAATGTATGTCTATGGCAAAGCTACAAAGCTTTTCCATCAAGATATGCAAAATTGGAACCTCTATTGTGCTCGAGAGCAATGCAATTTCCATCGAAAAAGGGGCTTTCATTAGATTTTGGCACGTCCATGGAGCTGCCAACTCGTGCGAATTGCATAAGTTGGCAGTTCCAGCGTGGTTGCAAAAAAAAAAAAATGGGCATCGGGAAAAATGTTCCAGCGTGGCTGGCGAATAAAAAAAATTCCATTTCCAACTTTAATTGCGCTTATGAAACCAACAAATTCAGTTAATAACGTGTCTCATTGAAGACGATGCCGCCTTCTCACAGTTTTTCAGCACTTGCGGCGATTTTTTCGCATGGTTATATAAGAGGCGGCATTGAAACCCAGCCGGGGGAGTTTTTCTCTTTTCTATTCTCATTTCAACTTCAGCAAAACTACCGACACCGCTTACTATATGCATAGATCCAGAATTAGCCGCTAAACCAACACCGAGACACATAAAAAAAATTAGCACATTACATAACTTAAATATCTAGCGCAAGGTGACGTGAAAAAAAAAGAAAGAAAAAAATCAATGGCAATGCAGATTTTTGTGGGGCGCACACCGCCGATTTGTTCGTTTTGTCGAGCATTTTCTGATGGATAAGTAGTAAAAAGTAGCACAATACCTTCAGTTGATTAACTTCTTACAAAAGTCACAGAATAAAAACTTCTTTTGCAGAGTTCCACTTTCCACTGGCGAGGCCGACGAAAATTGAATTGAATAGAAAATTGAACACGCGTGCCGTGGTGTGCCCAAGCTCCGCGGAAATATCGTTAAAAACGCCGATAGGTGCGCAATGGTCCCACCGTTTCGTTGAGTTAACCATCTGATAGGGTTGGAGGATAGTTTATTTGTTTAATTTTAAATTAATTTTTGGTTTTTACAAGGATTTAAGAATTGAATATTGTTAGTATTAGGTACTAACAGGATACATACAAATTTATATGGTTTTTTCCTTCAACAAATAATAAAGCAATAGATACTCTAATAAAGAAATTTTACTAGCCATACCATTCTTGTAAATCTAAAAACAAAATATTTGAATTACTAAATACTACAAAGACTGGAAATTTTTATTTTTTCTTTTAAAACAATAAACAATTATCTCCAAAAATTATTTTGTAATTATTTGTTTAAGGCAGGTCAACCAAAAAATCCCTTGACTCAGACATTGCCTTAAACCATTCTAATCAACTTTGCCATGAAAGTCTACTTCAAAAGTAAAAACATTCTCCCAGAAATTGTACTAAAAACTTCTTCCCAAAATATAAACATTTACATGAATAATATCAAAATATTATCTTAGAAATTTGCTCGTTATAAGTTGTTTATTTACACTTTCGCCAGTGTTGGAAAGCGGCGGCGGAGCAGTGCTGTAAAGCTCTCGATTAGCCGTGGACATTTGGACCTTTGTTTGGACTTCTAAGGTCTCCGAAACTTATCTTTACGTGGTTACGTAGCCTCGTGCAGAGCAGTAGCATCGCACCAGTTAAGAGAATACCCAATCACAGCCACCATGTCCTTCCGCCCGCTGGTCGAGGGCGACTGTGGGGGCGTCAATCCGCTGATGCAACTGGGTGGCCAGTTCACCCGCGATGTGGCCCACAAGGATGAGGGCTATGTGCAGCGTCAGTTCGAGCGCGGAGCTCGTCCGGAGGACCAGATGGTCGGGGAGTTCCTCGGCCAGGTGGCCGGACCCCCGCAATCCTTTCAAATGGACACCCTGCTGCAGGAGATGCGAGACATCAACCTGAACACCAATCCCCAGCAGCAGCAGCAGCTGCAGTATATGCAGCAGGCGAACCAGTGGAGCCGGGACATGGCCCTGGGTCAGCAGGGCACGGCTCCGGCGTTGCCCAACAAAATGATCCACCTGCAGCCGCAGATGCAGGAGCTACAGCACGCCCAGGAGTTCTTCGACGAGCCGCTGATCAGCAGCCAGAACTTTCAGCCGCTCCACCGCCCGCAGCCCTATCCCTACATGGCCATCGCCGCAGCTCCGCACCAGCAGCAGCAGCAGCAGCAGATGGATCCCTTCTTTGATTCCGCCATGGAGACCATCGTCACGGACAACCTGCCAGCAGTCCCACAAGGTGAGATGCCAGAGATGTTTCCCTCTTGTTAAATTGCTAAACATTCCTTCCCCTCCTCCACAGGATCCTCGCTGGAGGACTGGCTCAGCGACTATGAGCGCACCTCGGAGCAGACGGAGCAGACCACGTCCAGCTTCAACGAGAAGTTCTGGCAGCGCCTGCAGGACGAGTGGCGGAAGCTGGCCGAGGAGAACGAGCACCCCTGGTTGTCCGAGTACAACGAGAACATGGACGCCTACAAGGAATACGAGTTCGTCGAGGAGAATCCCATGTCGGACCTGGAAAATGTGTTCGAGAAGGGCAAGGAGTATCTGGAGAAGGGCGACATACCCAGCGCCGTCCTCTGCTTCGAGGTGGCGGCCAAAAAGGAGCCGGAGCGCGCCGAGATCTGGCAACTGCTGGGCACTTCCCAGGCGGAGAACGAGATGGATCCCCAGGCAATAGCCGCTCTGAAGCAGGCCCACGACCTGCAGCCGGAGAATCTGGAGGTGCTGCTCTCCCTGGCCGTTTGCTACACCAACGAGGGCCTGCAGAACAACGCGGTGCGCATGCTGACCAAGTGGCTGGCTGTCAATCCCAAGTACCAGCATCTGGTGGCCGACCATCCGGAGTTGCAGTACGAGGGCACTCCGCTGGCCTCCTCCCTGATCGGGGCCAGCAAGCTGCGGGATCTGCAGCAGATCTACCTGGAGGCGGTGTGTCTGAATCCCACGCAACTGGACGCCGAGGCCCAGGAGGCCTTGGGCGTGCTGTACAACCTATCCGGGGAGTTCGACAAGGCGGTGGACTGCTTTAGCTCGGCCCTGCAGGTCTCTCCGCAGACGGCGCAGACCTGGAATCGCTTGGGCGCCAGCATGGCCAACGGGTCGCGGTCCGTGGAGGCGGTGGAGGCATATCAGCAGGCCCTCAGCCTCAAGCCGGGCTTCATCCGGGTGCGCTACAACATCGGCGTCTCCTGCATGAACCTGAAGGCCTACAACGAGGCGGTGGAGCACCTGCTCACCGCCCTCACCATGCAGGCCAACACGAATGCGGCCACCGAGCTGCCCAATGCGGCGCGGGCGGCGACTAGCGTGGGTCAGAACCAGATGTCCGAGTCCATTTGGAGCACCCTCAAGATGGTCATCTCGCTGATGGGGCGCAGCGATCTCCAGGGACACGTCAGCGATCGCAATCTGTCCGCCCTGAACGAGGCCTTCAAGAAGTAGGACATTCCATGGCCTTGCCTGTTAGTTTTGCATGCCTTAATCCTAATCCGTAAGGAATAAAATAATTATTGAGGAAGTGCTTTGGGAATTTAAGTTGGATTTATCTTAGGATCATAGAACTATGCAGGCTAAGGCAGCCCCCCGAGTCGCTTGTAGTCGATCTTCTCGAGCTGTACCAGGGGCTTGAGTTGCTCGGCAAACACTCGCATCTCCTCGCCCACGTTCTCCTGGCCGGTGGGCGCCACTACGGACAGCTCCACAATGTAGCTCTGCGAGATGGGCTCGTTGGACATGTCCTGTTGCTTGCCGGGCACGATCTTCACCAGCTTGGAGACGGTGATCTTCATGCGACCCTTGCGGAACATGTAGCCTGTGGTGGAGTCCGGGTTTAGTTATCTATTCAAGGATTTTGGAACTTTAGGCTCACCCTTGGCTATGTACTCGAACTCCAGGCGAAAGCCCATCTCGGTGAGGAACTCTAGGATGCCATTGGTGCTGGCGCAGTCCATGCAGCTTCTGACCAGAGTGGGTCTTCTCTGGTCCACCTCCGGCTGGCCCAGGTAGCGCATCTGGAAGGGGGCATCCCGATCCAGAGCCCGCCTCACGCGGAGCAACAGCGGCTGGTTGGAGTTGGGATTGGGCTGGCGCAGGCTCATGCACACCTCCAGGTCGTTGAAGGTCTCCGGCGAGGTGTCCACATTGTCGCACAGTCCCTTTAATCTGTGAAATTCTAGTTAAAAAGGCTAAAAACAGAGAAATCCTGGACCAACCTGTGAATCAAGTGCTCGACGGCGGAGTCCAGAATGGAGCCCTGCAGCAGGTACTCCAGGTTGGGCAGGAAGCGGTTGTTCAGCGCATGCGAGAGGGACTCCCGGGCCGAGGACACAGCAGTCATGGCTCAAGTAAGGATTATAATTAACTAAACTAACAAAAAGATTCGCATAAAACCGAATTATGTTTGTTTATGTTTTTCTCCAGTGTCCGACAGTACTGGCTGCTCCCTTCGGTTTACCAACACTGCCGCCTATCGATAACGATAGACAGACAACCATCCGCAATCGACGCGCTCAGAATTTGTATTTGTTTACGGATTCCGTTTAAAGCATATTCCGCTTGGGATTACGGTGAAGATTACAGTTAGCCCGGACGGACGCCACCCAAAATGGCAGACCACAAGTACAAGCTCTTCAGGGCAGTCGACCCCAGCCAAGTAAAGGTGCCATTCAACGAGAAATTCGCCAAACTCACTCTGTCCTCCCACAAAAAGCGACAGGAACTGGCCCGCCAGAAGCAGAATAATCCTCCAGAGAAGCAAATCCAACCAGGACACATGGTGGAGAGCAGTGGAGATCCGGGGACCGGACCTGGCTGTGATCCCTCCGAGCACACCCAGGTGGATCTTGACTCCTCCGACTACATGGGCGCCCTGCAGATGAGCGGCGGGGATAGCTATGTGGATGTGGAGCAGCTGTCCTCCGGAATCAGCAAACTGAGAATGCAGCACAAGGAGGAGCAGCCTCCGGAGGTCTCCATTTGTATCTCCTCCACCACGGAGGAGGACTCCTGTATCACCATTTCCGACTCCAGCGACGATGAGGAGCGGCAGCCCGACAGTATGGTTGTGAGTGAGCGCGAACCCGCTCCGGATCCGGATAGGGAAGCTATCCCCCCGCCAGTTCTAACCACCAGCAAGGTGCAGCGCATCGAGGCCTTCCTTCGGGATGTGTCTCTAGAGCGCAGGGAAATGGAGCGTCATGGCTCTGAGACCCCTTCCCCCCTGTCCTCGACCAGGAGGGACTCCAGACTGGCCAATGCGGACACCGAGTCCATGCCGCCGCCCGACGAGGAATGGTTGCCAACCAGACCGATAGACAGCAGCAAGCTGCTGGCGGACAATGAGACCCAGGTGGACACCATCTGCTCGGCGGAGCTGACCCGAATGGACAGCAGCAAGCGCCTGGCTGATGACGAAACGGAGGTCAACACCCTGAGCTCCGAGGACTTGGAGTCCAGGGACACCAGCAAGCGACTGGCAAGCAATGAGACGGAGCTGAACACCATCTGCTCGGATCAGTCCACGCTCCACGAGGACGAGCCCATACCGGATGAGTCCATTGAGATCCCGGAGACAGCTAGTGAGGAGGAAGAGTCACCACATAAGCGCTCATGCGCCTCATCCTCCAGCGAAGAGCCCGCCATCCAAGTCAGCAGCATCAATATTTCCGCAAAGATCAACATAAAGATCAGCATTCCTACCATGGAGTCCAGCTCGGCGGAGGAGGAGGAGAATTACCCTTCCCCCAAGGCCACAAAATCCCTGCTCAGCTCCGAAGAGCTCATCCGGGAGAGGCAGCAGCAGCAGAAACAACACCAGAAATCCCTGCTCTCCACGGGGGATGCCTCCGAGGACGAGCAGTTCCTCAGCCACGCCGAGAAGCTGCTCAACCAGTTGTACGGCAAGTCTTGGCAAACTCCCGATGTGATCCGCACCCTCAAGCGCTCCAGCGGAAGTGGCGAGAAAGCAGCTCCTCCCAAGCCCAGGAACATGAGACCTCCTTTACCAGCAGCCGTCACCACGGTCAAAAAGAGGAGACCTCGTCCCCAGCCCACTGCTCCTCTCAACGAAAGTGTCCTCGGGGATTTCAGTATATGTAAGTTTACAAATTTACAATTGGATTACAATCAGGTGGAAAGTAACCCCTAAATCCGTTCTCCACAGTTAAGCGAGCTCTCGGATCGAATCTCCAGACGCCTTTGAACTCCACCCGTTTGCCGCCGGTGCGGGCGGCCCAGACGGAGAGACGTCTGAATCGGATCCCAGCAACACGTCCACGCACCAACCACAAAGACGAGGACCGCTGGCGGGCTTTGATAGACACGGACAGCGGTACCGATGCCTCTGATGACGAGGATGCGGACGCCACTTATAGTGAAAGTGGCAGCGAGAGCGACAGCGATGCGGAGAACAGGAATCCCAAGAAAGCGGCTGACGTGACCTACCTGGACCTGACCAAGGCCGAGGTGGAGGTGATCAGCAACCCTGACGAAGATGAGCAGTGTAAGAGGATCCCGAAGCTAGCCTTCCTGCCTTGTTTCTAAAATAGATATTTTCCCTCTTGTAGCTCCCAAAACCCACCGCCGCCTGGACGACATCCTGCGCTCATGTCGCGCTGGCACAAAGGCCAAACTCCCTGCCACTCCCCCACCACAGGGCACCACGCGCCGCAAGCTCTTCACGCCGAATGCGAACGAGATCAATAATCTGGTGGACAAGGCTGTGGAGCTGGACATGCTGGATGAGCTGGAGAGTGGCTGTCAGCCCGGGACTCCCGTCCACAAGCGACTGCAGGAGGTGAAGAAGAAGCTGGGCATCGGCCAGCAAGAGACAGAGACGCCCAAATGCACTCCGATCTTCCCGCAAACTGCGCCACCCAAGCCCACAGCCCCACCCAAGACCAAGACCACCGCCCGCAAGCCGAAGACTGCTCCTGTGATCCCCTCAAATGGCAAGTGCAGCTTCCTCAAGTCTTTGGAGGGGCAGGTGAGGCGCGAGCAGGCGGACAACGAGGCCTACTTCTACCGGGAGAACTTCGCCAAGAACAAGGAACAGCTGGCGCAGCGCCTCTATGAGATGTTTAATGAGCAGGTCTTCAACAAGGAGCTGGACGTGCCCCTTACGTGGTCCAAACTGCTCAGGAATACAGCCGGACGATGCATGAACAAGAAGAAGTGGGTTGATATATGATAACCTTCGACCTGAATCACAGGATTAACTTTCCCCCTCCCTTTCCAGGTTCAACCATCGCAGCAGCACCGTCGAGCTGAGCGTGAAGGTTCTGACCACCGCGGACCGGTTGAGATGCACTCTGATCCATGAGCTCTGCCATGCCGCTGCCTGGGTGTTCAATGGGGAAGGTGGCCACGGAAGGGTGTGGAAGATGTGGGCCCAGAGGGCCATGGACAAGTTCCCCGACCTGCCACCGATCAAGGTGTGCCACGACTACAGAATCGAGTTCAAGTACACCTACAAGTGCCTGAGCTGCAACACATCGTGAGTTTGTCTTTTCCCCAATTAACAAACCTTATGTACAACCTGGGGTAACCTTCTGTCCAGGTCCCATGCCCACTCCCGCTCCAGGAAGGTGGAGAACTTGCGTTGCCGCCTATGCCGGGGACCCATCACTTTGTTCCTCAATAAAAAGGACAAACAAGGCAATACGATCTCCACGCCGGCAGGTGAGGCCAAGGGCTTTGCCAAGTTCGTTAAGGATAACTTCCAGAAGTACAAAAAGGAGCACATGAACGCCGCCCAGGTGATGAAGCTGCTCGGTTTGGAGTATGCCAAGCAGAAGGATCCGAAATCGAGTGGAGAGGCAGCTGCCCTGATAGCCGGACAAGTGGAAACGCTCACCCTAGACGACTAGCTCAAACAGCTGGATAATGGGAATACGAAAGCAGTAAATGCTATATTTTTTTGTTGTATTATATTTTTATAGCTTAGTTAATTGTTAGTTAGAACAATTAAGACAAGGAAACAAGGTTTCTATTTCAAATCAAACAGTGGTTCATCTCTCAGTGTTGGGTAATTCGATGATTCAGTAGCCGGTTCGGTTACGCGAAAATGTGTTGGAAAACAAGCCAAATCATTGAAGCCCAAAGTGTGACCAATTTTGGTTTATTAATACCCTTGAAAAGGGGTTAGCTAGGGTATATTATAATTTTTTTTTAGTTATATTATTAACAAACGTAAATTTGGAACACACAATAAAATATAAATAAGCTATATTTCAACATTTCAAATATTAACTTTTTATAAGATAACCTTGTTGCAAAATATGTACAAGCAAACAATTAATATATCATAAAGACCATTTTTATTTAAATTACTTATATTTTTAATAAATTAAGCTATATTTAAGTAGCTTACATATTTATTTCCTCATTAAATATGTTAATTATGAAATATAGTACAGGAGTACAGGGTAACCAAAAAGTCGCTACCCTCGATTAATATACCAAACCGTGTTGGTATATTTTGGTATATTGATTGCAACACCTGTGCCGAAATCTGGCCACTCTGCGGCACTCGCACACACACACACACACTGGAACACCGCAGCACACAGGCAGCGTAAACATTTGTCGCAGAACCGAACACGTCAGCTAGTGGATTGGGATTTGGATTCAGACTCGGTTTGGATTGGATTGGATTGATTTATTCGAGCGCCCCGCGACCCCAGCCCACAGGCCCACTATTTTCCAGGGGATAAGCCAACCGGAAACGCTGCTCCAAAATGGTAAGCACCCCCCCAATACACACCATACACACACACACGCACGGCTACGTCGGCGATTTTGGTTGGAAGTCGGAAGTTTGGGAAAGATATGGCGAAAAATAAATAAAACCTAATGAAATAAATTAATTTAGGTACTCATCGCTGCGGCAGTGTGCACGAAGAATGGCAAAGGTAAGTTCCAGGTGTCCCCCCTCAAGTATTCCATTTCAATAATGTGGCAACCGTTTTCCAGTGATTCTGTCGCGTCAGTTCGTGGAGATGACGAAGGCACGGATCGAGGGCTTGTTGGCCGCCTTCCCCAAGCTGATGACCGCCGGCAAGCAGCACACCTACGTGGAGACGGACTCCGTGCGGTATGTCTACCAGCCGATGGAGAAGCTCTACATGCTGCTCATCACCACCAAGGCGAGCAACATCCTTGAGGATCTGGAGACGCTGCGCCTGTTCTCCAAGGTGGTAGGTATTAGCCACACCCCCGTTTTGATAGCTTGCATTCACGTCATTCCCCACAGATCCCCGAGTATAGCCACTCGCTGGACGAGAAGGAGATCGTGGAGAACGCCTTCAACCTGATCTTCGCCTTCGACGAGATCGTGGCCCTCGGCTACAGGGAGAGCGTGAATCTGGCGCAGATCAAGACCTTCGTGGAGATGGACTCGCACGAGGAAAAGGTCTACCAAGCCGTGCGGCAGACGCAGGAGCGTGAGGCGCGCCAGAAGATGCGTGAGAAGGCCAAGGAGCTGCAACGCCAGCGCATGGAGGCAGGCAAGAGGTCGATCGGCTCCTCGATGGGCGGCATGGGCGGACGCAGCGGTGGCTTCAGCTCCGACAGCTTCGGCAGCAGCGGCGTGAGCAGCAGCTCCGGCGGCTCCAGTTCCGCGATGGGCGGAGGCATGGCCTCCATTGAAGTGGACACCAAGGCCAAGGTGGTCGCGTAAGTTAACTTAAGTGATCCCAATTTCTTGTTTGTTTGTAATTTGTTTCTGTTCCACAGCAAGCCAACTTCGCGCAATGCCCTCAAGCTGGGTGGCAAGTCCAAGGATGTGGACAGCTTTGTGGATCAGCTGAAGAGTGAGGGCGAGAAGATAGCCAACCTGGCACCGGCCGCACCGGCGGGCAGTTCTTCAGCCGCATCCAGTGCCAGTGCAGCAGCTGCCAAGGCCATTTCGGCGGACATTCACAGGGAGAGTGTGCATTTGAAGATCGAGGACAAGCTGGTGGTGCGCGTGGGACGCGATGGTGGACTGCAGCTGTTCGAGAACGTCGGCCTGCTGACGCTGCGCATCTCGGACGAGGCCTACGGACGCATCCTGCTGATACTGAATGGCAACTACACACAGGGACTGCAGCTGCAGACGCATCCCAACGTGGACAAGGAGCTGTTCAAGTCGCGCACCATCATCGGCCTGAAGAACCTGACCAAGCCGTTCCCCATTAACACCGATGTGGGCGTGCTGAAGTGGCGTTACGTCTCGCAGGACGAGTCGTCCATTCCATTGACCAGTGAGTTGTCTGCCGCCCGATCGGCTCTCGTGCCCTCTCTCTCTCTCTCACTTACGTGCCTTAACCGATCTCTGATCTCGCTCTTTTCCAGTCAACTGCTGGCCGTCGGACAATGATGATGGCGGTTGCGATGTGAACATCGAGTACGAGCTGGAGGCGCAGCATCTGGAGCTGCAGGATGTGGCCATTGTCATACCCTTGCCGTGAGTTCATTTTCAAACCAAGATCGAGCATCGGAACTAACCGAACGAAAAAACCCCTTCCAGAGTGAATGTGCAGCCCTCGGTGGCCGAGTACGATGGCACCTACAACTACGATGCGCGCAAGCATGTGCTGCAGTGGCACATTCCCATCATCGACGCCGCCAACAAGTCCGGCTCGATGGAGTTCAGCTGCAAGGCCTCCATTCCGGGCGACTTCTTCCCCTTGCAGGTGTCGTTCGTGTCCAAGACGCCATATTCCGGCGTCGCTGCTCTAGACGTGGTCCAGGTGGATAGCGAGGCGTCGGTGAAGTACTCGAATGAGTCGATACTGTTCGTGGAGAAGTACGAAATCGTGTAGGCCGAGGCCCCGCCGGCCCCCGCCCACCTAGTCGTACATAAACTATCTAAAATATTCTCTAGAAATCCATTATTTTTGTCCCCCGCCCGGGATACAAGCCGATTCAGCGCTCCAGCTGCTGCAGCATGTTAAAGATTATTTTTATAACGATTTCGAACTTTGGCGCGATCAGCTTCTCAAAGCGGGAAATTCCAAATCAAAAAACCACCACAACAAATGGCAAGAAAATCATCAGAAACAAAAAAAAAATAATAATCATTTTGTGCACTACAAGCGCTGCGTTTAATGGCATATAAAATAAAAATAAAAATACAAAAATAAATAAAAGGCAATTAGTTGTAGTTGGCGAATTGTAAAGTGTTTTGTTTCCCCTTCGATTGGAGTATTTGTATGTAAAATGCTATGAATAAACTATACACACATATACCTACAATTACGGATAACTGAAGAATCGAAGGGTTTTATTGGAGTTACAGTGGATATTTGTCAATTTACTTATTTAGGGAAATCCTTAAATAATACGAGTAGTTCTCAACAAAATTTACAACAGTTTTATTTATTTTTATTCTTAATTGTTATGTACAAAATATAAGGTTGTCAGCATTCTGTTAAATAAGTTTATTAATGGCATTTTTTATTTTATTTTGTTTCATTTTTATTATATTTTAAATTCCATGGAATTTAAACTTTCAAATTTACTTTTAAATATTAAAATTCCCATTTGAATTTTCTTATTGGAATTACTTAACCTTAATCCACTGTATTCGGTATTTAAGCTCCATTGACATTTGGTATTTAAGTACTGAATAGTCGCAACTGGTCACACTGTTATCCCCATCATTGTTTTGGTTCTTGCTTGGTTTATTTAGCAATTTCTAGTGAATTCCCAGCCTTACCCATGGAGAACCACTTGGAGAAGGTCCTCACGGAGATGTATGAATGCCCACCGCACCCATTGCGTCAGTTATCCCAGCTTATTATCCCTGTTTTTCAGCGCCGCCCGACAAGATACGGTGGGAGCTCTTCTGGCCAATCGTCAGGGCCTGTGCTTGGGCGGTGAGTGATTATTACCCGATTATTTTCATATCTCCTATATATGTGATATATCTGGCTTTTTCCACAGCCAAGGGCGACATCAATCCGAGCGTTTCAGGCCTGGGCATGGCCATTTCCGAGCAGGTGGCCAAACTGGAGCCCCAAAGCCCGGCTCCGGCCACGATCTGCCTCTACAGCGGGACTAAGTAAGTGAAGATGGTCCGGGTACGGGTCCAGGATTAACCTGGCTTGGCCTTTAGCTGGATCAACTGGAATATTTCGCCCAAGTTGCTTTGATAATTTCGAACTAATCCATTCTTTTCTTTCTCTTTGTGGTCCTGCTGCTCCTGCTGCTCTTTATGGCGATCGTCCCGTTGCTCCTCCTCATGCTGCTGCTCTTTATGAAACTGCTGCTGCTCTTTTTGGAACTTCTGCTGCTCTTCCTGCTACTTCTGCTGCTGATCCTACTTCTCTACTCCCTCCTCCTGCTTCCCCTCAGACGCTGTGTGATCCAGAAGAATGGCGAGATCACGGGCGTGATCTACAAGCAGCAGGGAACTGCAACCTCGGCATCCGCCGCCAACTAACCCAAAATGCGGCCACCCAGCGCAACTTATAGGCCGAACAAGCATGTCAAGTACAGAGACGGATACGGATACGGATAGGGATACGGTTACGTTCGCGGATGCAGGAACGGACGGATCCGGTAGACGGATGGAGATCTTCCACGATTGCCGCTCGCTTTAGATGGCCAGCGCCTGTTACGTTTCTTCCCATTGTTTTGTACGATCGCCTAGCATTAGCCTTAAGCATTAAGCATTAAGCATGGAGCACTAAGCAAGGAACACTAATCGTACCGATCGCCAGGCCTAGCACACACACACACACACACACAGATACAGACAGATAATGCATATATACCCACGATGCCATGTACATGTGTACATATAGACTTTGTACGATTAAGCCCCCTAAAGAAAAGTGATCAAAGCATACATATATATATATATACACACACCACAATTATAGCGATAAAGCAAGCAACTCGGCTATGAACTTGGCAATTTTCCTCCTCCTACCTACCTACCTCCTCCCATTCCTAGCTCCTCCCCCCCAGCCACCTCTCCACCTGGGTAATTACTCAATCATAGCGGTCCGTGCTGCATTTTCATGTAGTTTTCCGGGTTTCCAGTTCGGGCTCGGATTTGGATTTCGGATGGAATTGGGTTGGGCTGGGCTCTGGCTCTGTGCACTCTGGCGAGGCGAACGCATCGAGGAAATGCTACTGCCACCGCCCACGTCATGTAAGAAGTGACATGAGCGTTGCATGCCGCATGCAACCGGCAGAAGTTGGAGCAGCTGCCGCAGACAAATTGCCGCAAATTCCGGGGCCCACTGGCCACTCCAATTTCTGTAATGTGTACAGGCAAAACTATGGAACTGCAACATGCAAATGAAGTATAATAAATCTATATATATTTTATTGGTAAAATACAGAAAAATATATGTAAATATTTATATTGCAAATTTGAATCATTATTTAATTTCATATTTTTGATTAACCTTGAAAATTTCGGAAACTACAATAATTATTTATTAGTCAAAAGTCGTAAATCGGAGTTTGTTTTATTAAAAATGTAATTTCAGAAATGGAAACTCAATATGTTAAATATAAATTTGAACACTAAATTTTTGTATTATTAAAAGATGAGACAAATTTTAATTGATTTATTCTACAGCAATATTTGTAAACATTAATTTGATTTATTAATTATTTCCGCTACTCAGAGTTGGTTTTAATTATTTGAATATTTTTTATTAGTTAAAAAATATATATTTTTATATAATATAAAAAATATTTAAAATTGGTAACATTTATCAGAGGTTCGACTGCATTTCGAAAGTAGTATGACAAGGCGGCCCGGGAAAATTTAGACACGAACGGCGCCAATTGCAATCTATGGGAAATCTTCTCCGGCACCTGCAACTGGAGGCGGAGTAGGAGTGGGAGTAGGAGGAGTTGCCCACCAAACGGGAATGCATGGCCCGGGGTGATGCAATAATATTTGCATTCCTGTGGAAATTAACCCGCCGCCGGCTGAATGGATATGCAAACGCCATTATCTGCCAGATATTTTGTATTTGCCCGTTGCAAACAGCCTTGAACTTTCACCAAAAACAAAAAAAAAAACCAGCCGCAGGGGCATTGCGACGACCCACGTGTGGGCGACTAGGCCTCCATTTCCATCTCCATCGCCATCGCCATAGCCATCTCCAGCTCCATTATTTTCTGTCTGTGGGTGTCGAAAAGCTGCCGCCGTGCAAGGTAAATACAATTCCGCAGAGACAACGCAGAGACAACAACTTGGATAAAAAACACGACAGAAGGCACAATGAAAAATTAAATAAAAATTGGCAGCCAAGGTGCGTTTGTTTAGCCGCCGCAGCCGAAGCCTTCAACTTGAATTAAGCGTTCACACGTTGGATCTGCTGCTGCTGCCGCTGCTGTTGGGATGTATCTCTGGGATGTATCTCTGGGTAATTTCCCCAAAACTGCACATCTGACAACAAAAAATAAGTGTGTTCTTTCGGTACCCCCATTCGGTGGCAAATTGGTGGATATAAATAATCAAATTGTTAAAGTGCAGGCTGTTAGTTGATTTTTCAAAATTTAATAAAATATTATATTTAATAGTTCATACATCTCCAATCAATTATAGAAGAATTATTTAATTTAAACAGAATTTAATGATTATATGTACATAAAGGAAAGTAATAATTTAAATAGGAATGATTCCTCTCTATAAGACTGATTATTTAATATTTTACAATTAGTAATTAAAAATCAGCTAGCAGTATTATGACTATTGTTTAGTCAAATAAAAAAATATATTTATTTTAATACAAAATTAAGATTTTTCTTTTATGTCAAAATGACTCCTCTCCATAATTTATCATTTAACAATTAGTAATTATAAGTCAGCAACCAGTATTATGACTTGCGATGTTTAATCAAGTTCTTAAAATACATACAAATAATTAAATAAAAATGCAAGATACGTCAAAATGATTTTCAGAAGAATTATCAAAAAACTTTAAACAGAAATTATAAAATATACAAAATACAGTAATAAATTAAATAGCAATGATTCCTCTCCATACGAATGATAATGTAGTACTTAACAATTAGTAATTCAAACTTAGCAATCTGTATTATGACTAGTGCTGCTTAATCAAATACTAAAATAATATATTTTAATTCAAATTTAAGATATGTTGTAAATCTCAAAATTAACACTAATTATTTGAAATTAAACAATTAGTAATTAAAAAGCAGGTATCAGTATTATGTCTTTTGCTGTTATATTAAATACTCAAAATAATATATATTAATACAAAATATAGGATATTTTCATAAATCTCAAATAATTTTCTGAAGAATTATTAAAACATTTAAAATATAATTTATTGAATATACAAATAAAAAAGTATTTCACTCCATAAGCTAATTTAATATTAAACAATTAGTAATTAAAAATCAGTCACAATACTGATAATGACTTTTTCCGTTTACTATACCCTTGCCGAGAAAGAAGTTTAATAAAAAGCTACAATTGTAACTCTGTATAACTCTGCCCGGACAGAAAGCGGTACTCCATGTGGTACTCGTAATAAAGAAGAAACCCTCGTAAATTAAATGCTATTCCACATTCAACAACATTCAACAACATTTCCATCACCACACTCTCGCTTTCAAAAAGAACTGGAACGGTGGACAAGTCGAAAACCGGCTGCGTTTGGCCTTTCCCCATTTCCCCAGCGAAAGTGCAAAGCCGCCAAGATGATTCATGATGCATTCGGATAGAAATTCCAAATGCAGCTGCATTTTTCACATACCTCCGACAGTTGCCAACCGATCCAATCCCACCAGACCTGATCCGGAGGCCACTAAGCTGGACATTAAAAATGACGATTTGTGCCCGCCACGAAAAAAAAAACCCCCAACCCAACCCCAACCCCAACCCCAACCTCACCCCAAAACCCCAACGAAATAAAAAAAAAAACAAATCAACTGATTTATGACCGTTGATTCAACATAAATTGGTTGAACGAACAAATGCGATAAATAAACATAGTACCCCGAATAAAATGTTATCGCCACTTTTGAGCTATTTCCCATTAAAATAACTTGAAAAATATAAAAACTTTTGTTTTGCATTTTTGCAACTTTGCATTTGAACTAGTTTTTGTGGGGTAAGGGCATTGCAAATAAAAAATAGCGACTTTATAAGCTTTAAATAAATTAAATCAATGAATGGATGTTAGTGTGGTTTTTTTTATTTATAAATTTAATTATACTTTTTTGGGAAATATTGGTACTACTAAATTATACAAACTGTATTTCAATTTAATAATATTACAAGTATAAAATACAAATCAAAAAATTGATTTTATAAAGAGATTTGCTTTAAATATTTTTGAGTAATATTCTTGCTACTTAAATAATACAAAATTTATAGAAGTTTTTGAGCTACCAAATTATATTAACATTTTTTTTATTTTATTTAATTCTATAGACAGAAAATGCATTAACGCGTTGCTTATTTATTCTAACTCTTGATCAGCGATTAAAATGCTTTAATTAAGTTTCAAATCAAGTTGAACAATCACTATAAATATAAATATAGACAAATTGCGATGCATAAAAATTTATTGTGTACGGCTTTATGTCAAGCTAATCAGACTCAAATCGGGGAATAATGATTCCCCCAGCGATTTAATAGTCGGCCAAGCATGGCAAACATCTGGAATCGAATTAAACGTTCAATTGGATGCCACGCTCAATTGCAATTCGATTAGCAAACAATTGACTGCACCTCGGGGAGGAGTCCCAATCCAATCCAATCCATACCCAATCCAATTCAGCCCGATGCAGGCCCACAAAGTGATGACCATATGGAGGCGCCCATCATCTCTCGGCACTCATATTGCTCCGATTTTGGTTAATTATGTCATGGGGAGCGAAATTCCCTCGGTCGTGCCAACTATCACGTCATCGTCGGTGCTCCGAGAGCACCTCACTCCTCACTCCGCACTCCCAGCTCTTGGCCCGCAGCTCTTGACTCTCAGCTATAATGCCATAAGCTATGCATGCTATATAAGTTATCGGCTGCGGAATGACGACATTTGGTCTTGGATATTGTTTACACTCTTGCCCCGCCAATTAAACACTTGGATATCTTGGATTGTTCTCAGCTTGTTTACGTTTTCCATAATCAGGGATTATGACTACTAAATGTTAAATATTCATTTGTTATTGTTCTATATTATTTTGTAATTTATTTGCACATTTTTAAATAGCTAAATTTGAAGATGAATAATGATTTTTGTGATGTTTAGTATATTGCATTCCATGGGATTGATTTTTATTCTACTTTTTCTCTATATATAAAAATTCAATAAAATATTTCTAAATTTTATATTTTACTTCTAAATTTTAGTTTTCAATGTACACTATTATTTTTCCCTGTGCACATGCATTTGAATGGGTCATCGGCTATTGCATTTGTGTGTGTGTGTGTTTTCGTGTGTTGAAAATTAGTGGAAAAATCAGTTGTCTTTGTGGGCATAAAATAATGTCTATTTATAACTCAATCATAGGCCGATAACTGCAACAACACCAACACCAAGTGGGTGACGCCAAATGGCTTATAAATAAATAAATATGTCCGAGTGACGCCGACGAATATTTTTGTTGTTGTTATTTTTTGAGAAATGCCAAAAGCACCTGTGATTCATCCTCGGGGCCGAGTGTTTTTGGGGGAACTCGAATTCGGATTTTCGCCTTATTTGGTGGTTAATTTCGAAATATATTGGGATTATTACACAAGTCTTGGCCGTGATTCATTGGATTGGATCTTTTAGTCGGCCATATGCTGTGCTGGCCAAAAGAAACATCAAGTGAGTGCATCATCCGAAAATAACTTTCTTGTTGTTCTTTGTTGTAAAATTATTTTTTTAAAAACTCCTATTTGAGTTCCCACATATGTATGTTATAATCTTCCATGCAAAATATTAATATTAATACATTTGTAATGACTATCTTAGCTCACAATTTCCAATTGTAATTTTTGCAAAAATTCCTCACTTATCCATAGAAATTTCCAACATTTTTGTCAACAAAAACAAATTTCTTATCTCCTGCAAATGGTTGTAAAATTTCTGGTTAATTGCTTCAGTTTCGGAGGTGAAATTAGCATGCGACTACTTGTCTGGCCAAAAGCCTGTGAAATGGTTGTGAAAAAAACAACAACAACAACAAAAAACAATAACAAAAAAACAATAACAAAACACAATAGCCTCCCCCCAGATGTTATCTTTACTGCTACTATTCGATCGCCTCTAGAGATTCTCGATTTGCATTGCATAATCCGTGTCTGGCGATCGCTTTGCCATAGATTTGGCTCCGATCGGATAAACCATATATACTATTTTCACTATATAGCGACTATATAGCGACTATATACTCGACAATTAAAACAATTGAGGCGATTTCTAGCGAAAATGTGCCAAACACGAACAGTCAATTTATATTTAGTCGATCGCCGATCCGATCTGATCTGATCCCATCCATCAAATGATATACATAGCTGCGGATCAACGCCAATATCACCCATTTTTTTTTTATTTTTTATTTTTATTGTTTTTGCGTTTTATGTCACGATCCCCAAGGTAAGAAAATTAAAGCGATTAAAAATCAATCAGTAGTGTTGGGCGGAGTAAATTAAATCGAATATAAAAACACATAACAATTTACAGAAATTAATTGTTTAACAAATAAAATGATTGATTTATTACATATTAATTACAAAATTACAAAAAATTACAAATTTAATAGGCAATTATATATAAATTCAAAGATGCATAGGTATATGCTTGTTATTATATAAGCTTGGTTATATCTATGTTATTATTGATTTAATTATTTATTTTATTTTATTAACAACATAGTCCTTTTTTTTAAACTTAATTCTTTTTAAATTTTGGAAAATAGAAATTAGCTGCAAGTATTTATGAAAAATATTCCAAAAATTCGTTGCAATTAAAATTTCTTCTTGAGTTATGGGAAATAAAAAGCATATATTTGCTTAAAAGTTTTTTATGTTATATATGTAAAATTTTTCCTTTTTTCCGGATTGCAGAATTTTAGTGACAGGGGAGGAAAACGAAAGGGGATTGGGATGCGATTGAGATTTCGTCATCTTGAGTGCCCGCAGCATCATTAACATGCAGACACCTCTTGAATCACTTTCTACTTTCACTGCTTCACACACACACACATGCACCCGAAAAAAAGACAACAACAACAAAAACAAAAACTCAATGGTTTTTGCAACAGACACACACACATACACCACACACACACACACATAGGCAGGTGATTGCTCGTTTCGCACTTGAACGCTAAAAAGGCAAAAAAAAAAAAACAAAATACGAACAAAATTGACGTCAGCGATGGGAGATAACCTTTCGCTTGGCAATCAGATGCTTTCTGTTAACCAACAGCTTTAAGGTAATAGCGGCTATATACTTCTATATAGTAACAGTGCCTCGATGTAAGGGGCACATATACATATATAATATATGTATATGTATCCCTTGTAGATTCTGCGACGCAGATGCAGATTGCTAATTACTTAGTTGGTCAAACACTCTATTTTAGTATTTCATATTTTTGTTATTGTTGTTTTTTTCGAGTGTAAGGGTTTTTTTTTTTTTGTATATTTTTAACCCTCAGCTGATCACACAGACGTTGCTCTCGGGCGATGCTTCCGCAAGCTGGCTTTACAGCTGTTGGCCACCCTTGATTAAGTACAGTAAGACCTCGCTATGATTTCCAAAAAATACATAAAAATATATTATAGTTTGGTGGAATATTTGAGAATTATTCATAATTTTTTGAAGTTGCCAAAATGATATTTCTACAAAATATTACTCATCCGCCTCGTTTTAAAATAATTTAAATATTATTAATTTGTGCTCCGTTTCTATTATTCACATTTTTAAACTGATTATTACGTAACCCTATTAATTCTAATAACAATTTAATATTTTAAAATTATTACTCATTGCCCTGTCATAAAAAAACAGAACAGAAAATGAAGTAATAATTAAATCATTAGTAATTATGAATTTTTTAACAGCAAATAATTACAATCAGAGCCAAAATTATATACAACTTATTTGTATGTTAAATGAAATTAATTAATATTCTTAAAATATTACTCATCCGCCTCGTTGTCAAAAAAATGTATTAAATATGTAGAAAAACTGATTTTAGATTTGATTTATTTAGCAATTTCCTTTCCACCATCTTAGCTACTTGACCTGAGATTAAGATCGATTTTGGCTGCTGTTGAAGTACCCCTGTATAGGCATTATCTGGCCGGATATCTTATGCACCGACCTTGCCCCATGCAGGGTCAGTCGGCATCTGTTGGCTGTGAACAATACATGCGGCTTGCGATCTTGATCGCTGATCGCCGAGGAACACGCGGGCCTGTAAACAGTAAACACTGAATGGTGGGATACGCTCGTTGTAAAAGCCCCGACAAATGTTTGCCCAAGGTAAATAAATTCATCTAAATTAAGAGACAACAATGCTGTTCTGCCAAAGGTTTTTTTATTTTACGTATTTTTTTTTTGTTTTGTTTTGTATTTTCCCAAAGCCAAAAACAAAAGAGATCTGTGCGATTCGTCTGGCGTGTGTCGTGGATTTCCATCGGCGGGTCAATGCTTCCACAACGTTTTTTTTTCCCAACTCTCTTCCGCTGACGTTGGATCTGAAATATTACGTATACGCCACCGAAATGTAGCATTTATATTTCAATATACATACTCCCATTTTCAAATAAGAAGTAGAAGTACTTTCAATTGATATTTGGTTTTAAACAAATCCTTGATTTGGTCATTTGATCTGAAATATTACGTATACGCCACCGCAATGTATTACATATTTAAGTATACATTCTCCCATTTTCAAATAAGAACAAGTGCTTTAATCTGATTTTTAGTTTAAATCATATTATATTTAAATATACATTCTCCAATTTCCAAATAAAAAGATTTAGTTTTAAGCAAATCATTGTTTCTAACTTCTGCTCTGAAATATTACGTATACGCCACCGAAATGTATAATATATGCATTCACCCAGTTCCAAATAAAAAGAACAACTGTATTAAGTTGATATTTAGTTTTAAATAATATCATATATTTAATCAAACCCATTTTCCCCTTCCCCAAATAAGAAGAACAATTGCTTTAAGTTGATATTTAGTTTTAAACAAATCATTGTTTCTTTTATTCTCTTTCGAATTGAATCGTGTGGTTGTTGTTGTTGTTTTTTTTTGTTGTTTTTGTTTTCTCTCACTATTATATATATAAAAAATACATGCCCAGTAGGAGTGCATCCTCGATTATGCTCAACTTAACATATGCTGCTAGGAACATCAATTGTCGAATGAAGTATTCCCGTCTCTCCGCGAAACTACAAGATGCAAATCTTTTGATGCTTGAAATCAAAAGTATCTGAATATCTGAATAATAGTAAACATTGTTTTTGTTTGCATCGGCGGCGGAGTCGGAGTTCAGTGTGAAAAATTGTACATATTTGAAGAAATTTTCAATGAACTTGCGAACTGCAGTTGTCGTTGGTCGTCGTTAAATAAATAATTAAATCAAGGGTAAAGGTAGGCTAAACATAGAATTACGTGTTTTTTTTTTAGCATAAGAGAGAGAAAACCTAACTTACATTTATGCCAAAAGTATAAAGTAGTTAAAGTTAAACTTCTGCCTTCTGCTTACAATACGCGTGGTTTTCCATATTCAAATGAGATGCTCTATTCGTGAAGTGAAAATAAAAAATAAATGTGTGTGTGTGTGTGGGGAAAAAGAAGCGAAACTTAAGCGTAAATTATGATAAATGGAGTGATTTTTTTGTATTTTGTTTTTTGTTTGTTTTTGTTTTGTTTTTGTTTTGTGAAAGATTTGGTTCAAAAAATAAAAGTATTTGGATTTGCCTTTCGTTTCTACGCTCATTAAAAAAAAAAAAGAAATGTTTGTATATATATATATGTATGTTTTGTTTGTTTTTCTCTTAAATATTTTTATATTTTTTTTTTGTTTTGTTTGTTTCTTGGTAATTGTTTGTTTTTGTTTGCTTTTCATTTGTCGTGTGTAAATATGTGAGAAAGTGAAAAAAACATCACAGCTAAAACTTCAGTACATTTTCTCGTGGTTCGAAATAAATCAATTGAACAAAAAAATAAAATTAAAAAAAAAAAACAATTGTAGATTAAAGTTCTATTTTGCTTTTTCTTTATGTTTTTTCTTTATCTTTATCTTTTCAATTTTCTCCTCTCCTCTCGCTCTCTATAAATATACGCTTACAAAATATAGTTAGCTTAGGCATACTTTCCATCATCAGCTCCTCGGTTGTGGTTCTTTGTCATTTGAATTTTGTGTGTGCGTGTGTGTGTTTGATTTACTTGGGCGCTGTGCCGGGAGTTTGGCCCAACGAGTGGCGGGAATTCCCGGGGACGAGCCCGGGACTAACCCGGCACTCGGTGGCCAACGTCCGGGCGGCACAGCTGAGATTTGAATCGAATACAAAGCTACGTGCTAGGTGCTAACTGGCTTATCCTCTAGAAGTACTTGCTGGCCCCCAGATTGTGTGCGCGTGTGTGTGTGTGCGAGTGTGTGTGCGTGTGATTCCCGCCCCAGAAAAAAAATGTGTATATGTGCGCCCGCCCTCCCTCAATCGTCCCAGCTCCAGGTGGGGTCCAACTCCCGGTTGATTCGCCACAGCATCAGCTCCATGCAGGCCCGCGAGTCCTCGAAGCTGCTGTGCCCTGTGGTCCCATCTCCGCACTGGATCTCCCGCTTCAGGTGCACCTTGGTCAGGTGACGCAGGGCCCGGCGGTAGGGAAAGCCGCTGCAATGGGGGAAGGTAATGGAGGTGTCGATCAGGGTGGTGTGCACAATGCGCAGCGCACGCAGATCATTGTCCAGGCCATGGCCAATCAGAATAGTGTCCTCTGCGATCAGCTCCAGCAAATCCCTCTGCACCTCGGCCAGGCACTTGGCTCCGCCACCAGAGCGCAGATCCCACTCCGTAATCCCCGAATACCGGGTGTTGTAGTCGATGATGTCGCAATCCGGTCGCACGAAATGCTCGTACACCAGCTGCCCGTTGAGGGAGACCAGCGAGACCTTGGTCACATCCAGTCCCCGACCCGTGTAGCTCATCTCACAGTCCAGGGCATAGACCGAGGGCCGATGCTGCTGCTGCTGCTGCTGCTCCAGCTGGTGCCGGCTCCTCCTCCTCCTGGGCTGGGTGCGCACGAAGTCGTGGTAGGGTCCGTTCACACCGATCACCGATCCCGTCCACACATGCCGCTCGCCGTGGCAGCAGCCGGGCGAGGACTCGTCGGTGGCATGACAGCAGCTCCAACGGCCCATGCAGACGCCGTCGTAGTAGCGTTGGTACTTGCCCGAATGGTACTGGCACTCCTCGCTGGTCAGGTACTCGCCGGTCAGCTCGTCCACCAGAAAGTGGCGCTTGCAGCGGGCACAGGGCTTGGTCAGGCTGCGCTCCACCTGCACGTACTGGCAGTACTTGAGCTCCAAGCTCAGGTCCCTGGCTGCCGCGGAGGAGGATGCCGAGGATCCCGAGGAGGAGCTGGAGGAGCTCTCGCACTCGCTGCCGCTCCACTCCCCGCCCGACTCCGAGTCCAAGGAGCGGGGTGAACTGTTGCCCGAATCACTGGACGTGACCGGACTCTCCCTAATCCCCGCCAGGCCATCGTGATAGTTGATCACCGTCATCGCCGGGGCCGTCTCCGCCAGGGCAGCGGCGAAACTCATGTGCGGCAGGCACTTGAAGATCTCGATGGCCCCCTCATGGACCACCGACTCCACCGGGAAACCGTAGACCCTCAGCAAATGGTGATCGATCACATGACGGCGCAGTAGCTGCACCATGCTAAGATCGTCCAGCTCCAGGTCCAGATACTGCCTCAGCGGCGGCACCAGGAAGTTCACATTCTGCCGCCCGCGGCGCCAGTCCAGAGTGGCCGAACCCGGCATCAGGGATCGCTCCAATCCCCGCTTGCCATCGGGGGAGCTAGTGGGGGAGCTCAGAGCTGAGGAGCTGCTGCTGTCGCAGTTGCTCCGCATGATGATGGACCCATTCCGGTGGTGGTGGTGGTTGTTCTGCTTGTTGCCACCTCCATTGTTCTGCACCTTGGCTCCGCACTTCTTGTTCCCGCCGTTCCTCTTCGCCGGCTGCTGATTCTGGTGGTTACCAGTGTTGACCGGATTACCCGAGTTCCCGTTCTGTTGGCGCCAGGATTTGCCAGGATTACCAGGATTACCCGGCTGCTGCTGCTGCTGCTTGGCCTTGCCATTGTGGACCAGGGCCTTGCCGGGATGCGATTGTTGAACCCCATCCTGCTTGGGCTGGGAGGACGCCTTGGGCTGGCGCTTCGGACGGGACTTGTTGCCGCCTCCGGCGGGAAGGGAGATGGAGTTGGAACCTGCAACATGACCGCCGGTTATTTGGTTGCCCTTCGGCTTGTTCAGATGCTCTCTACTGGAGTCAATGTCCTCGCTGGTCGCCTCGCTGCTGGTGCTATTGCGATGACCCGGATTGTGCTGGCCCAGGAATTTGTCTGCAAACACACACAAATTAAAACGTGATTAATTAATAATTGAAGATCAAATTTAATGAAGATTAAATTAATAATTCCAAAATATTAAAGCATAATAAATTGCAGCTACAAGTTTTTAATTTTGTTTTGTAAGCAAATAAAACAGGTAACTTCTTGTTAAAAGTAAATAATAAACATTACTAATGTACATTTCTAAATACATGTAAATTAAGCAATTAATTATTTAATGTTTTACCATTAGTATCTTTATCGTCTATTTTGAAATTAATTTAATTGAGCCATTAGCCCCATTAGAATCCATTTATTTTCATTGAAATGTTTTCCAAATGTTTTTATATTATTTTCTGGAGAAATGAGTTTTTTTTCTCTCTTAATTAAAAAATTAATATTTTTCTTCCCAATTTGTTTATAGCTGGCGGTCAAATTTCCCAAAATTTATTACTTCTTTGAATCGAATTTTTCGGCAGCAATAAAATAAAATTTATTCAATTCGGGAAAATATAATAATTGACGGTGATAACAAAAAAGCGCACACGCTCGCAGCTCTAGGCAACAAAAATTTATAACAAAAAGCAAAAGCAAAAGCATATACAAAAACAAAAGCAAATACAAAAGCAAACACACGAAAAACGCTTATCAACGCTCGCCACGTGCTTTTGGCGGAGTCTTTCCTCCTGTTTCTACGAGCGTTTTTCCCTCTCTATCGCTCGCATTGTTTTACTACTATTCCAATATATATATATATACCCCTACCCATATATATATACGTGCGGTTTTAAGTGTGATTTGATTTAGGGAAGGTTACGCATGACTGGAAATTGACGCATTTTGTGCGCACTCCTCCTCCTCCTCTCCTACCTCCAAAATTGCGAATATAGCGATAAATATATGGGGCGGGTTTTGAAAGGGGGTAGGAGGGGTACTTAGGGGGGTAG
>JAJJHY010001290.1:2067182-2101156 GCA_021224005.1 Drosophila setifemur
TAATGATGATGTGATGATGATGAATCTCTGCCATCCACCAACAATAACAATAGTCAACCGATTTGGAATCGGAATGGCGAGCACTTTTTAACGATTGTTATACAAGTATGTCGGTGGTGTGTCTGGAGATCTTTAATGGGTTAATAATGCCAAGCGAAAGAGTACAGTGCGAGTCGGTAGTATATATATATATTTCCTCAAAGAGAGGGATGTATCTTTTAATTTTTTTGTGTGGAAATAATTTATGAATAAAGTTTTTTAGTATTCTTAAAAATTCCAAAAATATTCCTAAATATTTCCTACTCCTTCCCTATATATCTAAACCGCTTTACACAACCGAAACGCACTGTATTGTGGCACATTGCACCGTTACTTGGCACCACTAAAAATGGCAAATAGACAAAAAAAAAAGGAAAATGAGTTCGACTGGAATTGCTGGCCTACACAGCGCAGAAATCGGTGGAGAAAGGGGGATATATATGTAATATATATATATATATATATAGCAACTCCAAACCGATCCATGAGAAATTCAGTGGTGTGTGAAAAATGCGTCTGGCAACTGCATTCACCGAATGTCTGGCCAAAAACCAAAGAGCCACAAACTCCTGCGTTTCTATTTTGTCCAAGACAATTATCTAATAATAATGAGTGGTGAGACGGGCTTAATTGCCATTTTGGGCATAACATTTTAATTGGTAAGACGCGGCTTTTCAAAATGATCCAACTAAATGAGGAAATTTGAGGCCGACTCAAGTTCAAAATAAGTTTTATATCATGGGGAAATAGTAATATTTAATATTGGAAATTTGACCTCTAATTTAGCTTAACAACATATGGTCTGTCGATCACTTAACGCTGCTGTGCAAATTTAGCGATCTGTACTATATACTATATACCGAATCCGGAGCGTTCTGGCCAAGTGCTAATCAATGACAAAAAACGATCGATTATGTAATTATATGTAGCTGTGTGTACTATGTACGCGACTATCAGTTCATCGTTTGAACCAAAAACCAAAACTCAATCGAGCCCGATCGAAGATTAATACTGAAAAACTACACCTGATATGGCAGAAATCGAAAAAAACATATATGTATGTATATAAAATGGTCGAAAAGTGAGTGAGAAGTGAAAAATCTGAACAGTAATCAGCTACTGTTCCTCTATTGCGTCTCGGCTTTCCCTACACACGGAATATATATATTTGTATATATATATATATGTGTACAACTGTAGGTAAGTAAATTGATTCTGACGATCGAGACAAGATTCTGGAAAGTTTTTGCCTTTTTTTTTTGATTAATGCCCCAAAAATAAATGACGGAAATTTTCGGGAAATTCGGGCAGAGATTAAAAAATCAAAATCAAATCGAAACCAGCTATGTAAACATTTCTTGCTTAAACAAAAGTATTAAACGGGAATTAAATTCGTAGTAAAATAAGTAAAATATATATTATTACCATAATCTGTTCGATGCACACACACACACACATATATATATATTTGCCTATGCGCATAAATTATAAAACTAATTCGATGGATTGGGAAAAATGATTTTGGCTTTTGTTTTTTTTTTTGGCTGGTGATTTAATTTGATTATTTTATGACCTGCACAGATTTCGTTGTTTGTTTATTTAATTTCGATCTCCCGGCCGACTTTTAATTGATTTTTAATGCGAATAACGAAACGAAAGCGAAAGTTAGTGCAGATTCAGCTGGATCCAGTATCTCTTTCCCTCATACATATATATAGCAAATGTTATATATATAGCTGGCGACTGAATAGTTCCGATACAAGGTCCATTTAAGCTTAAGCGAAGATTTCCTGCAATTTTCTTATTTGCGAACAAAAGCTTAATAGTAGTGGCAGTAGTTCCGTAAATCAGTCGGAGTGGACGCGGTGACAAGTCGTACTATATATATACGAGTATATATAGTTCGAGAACCTTGGAGTGTTCAGATATCACAAGGAGTTAATTGAAATGTTAACAAGTGCCCACCCCCCACTAAACTGGCTGGGATGACTATACTCATAGATAGACCCAGTTTGATAAGAACTTTCCACTGTTCCACCGTTTCCACTGATATTAAATATATAGCCGGTGCGGACGGGGTTTTTATATAAGTTTCCCCAACCCAAATCGCAGTATGGAATATTTTTTTTTCGACATTCGTGTTTGTTGTTGTTGTAGAATAAATCAATAAACTTGAAATCGTAATCGCAGCTATTGCACTTCATATGACCACAAAAAAATCACTTCAATTTCAGGTATTTCCCAAGATAAAATTAAACTTGACCTAGAGACTTACTTAGATCGGACAAATTATTTAAAGTATTATTTATGTATTTAAATGACTTTGGGTAAAAGGGTAGTTCCCTTTGATATATTTAGATCGCCTATAATTTATATTACAATTTTCCCTTATAGCTCCGATTCCATTTCCATACCCATTTCCATTCCCATTTTCATTTAAATTTCCCGTGTCGATGACGTTGATTTGTAGTGTGTGAATCACTTTAGATGCCGGCCGATTGCTTGGAATTTTATTTTATTGAAGAAAAAATAAACAACAACAAAACAAAGCGAATCGCAATCGGACTGGTCATGAATCAGCGTCTGGGGTCTCTCTCTTTGCTCTGTCTGCCTTTATATTTCCCGCCCATGGCTCATCCAAGTGGCCAAGAAAAAAAAAAAACAAAGCTTCGAACCTGGTTACAGCTGACGGAGGCAAAAGATTGGGTCAGCGAAATGATTCACAGGAAATTTCTTCTCTAGCTCCACCTTTGCTCCCTCATAATTGTTTTTCTTAAAAATGATTGCCTAATTTTGTGGTTTAAATTGCTTAAGACTTTCAGCTTAATTCATTTATCTAACACTCTCGTATTTGTTGTTATTTGGTTGGTAAACAAAACGATATTCATAAGAAAGGCATTTCGAGAAATTCCAGTGACACATTTGTACAGATAATAAAATTGGCAGAGTTACGCTATATAAAATGGTTTTTATGTCATCATTTAATTAAAGCTTTTAAACTAAAAATTTTGGAAAAATAAATGCAAAAGCTAGATTTCCATATAAATTATTTATATTAATTTAGCTGACTTAATTATTTATTAAATGCAAAAGGCTCTAGCAAAATAATTTGCTATATTCCTTATGGCGTATTTTTAATTACCATGTTTATTATATTATTATATATACTTTTAATTATTTTTAAATATATTTTTAAACTTTTGTTTATTTCCGGAAAACTTTCTCAATTGTATCTCTTTTACTTTTCTTTCTTTTCATTTATTAAAAAGATATTTCCTTGGATTTCTCCCAAAAACCCCTTGCAAAATAAATACCCCAAAAATATATATAGTACATATTATATAGACTTACCTTCGATGCATGAAGAATTGACCAGGCGGTGTCCATAGCCACGATCCAGCCAGGGGGGTGAGGGGGAGGACTCACTTCCGGTTCCGGCGCCAGGGTTGCGCTTTTGGAGATTTAAGTTTCCGTAGCCAACACCAGATTGCTCCTGACGATGATGTTGCTGTTGCTGCTGCTGCTGCTGTTGTTGTTGGTGATGGTGTTGCTTGTTGTTGTTGTAGCGACTCTTGCGTGTTGCATGCTTGTTGTTGCTGCCGTTGCCGTTGGTGGCTGCTGATGTTGCATGTTGCTGATACGACATCATTCCGTTGTTGCCGGTTCCTAGGTTTCCGGTATATTTCTGTGAGCTGCGTTTGCCGTTGTTGTTGGTGTTGTTGCCGCTGTTGTTGTTGGTGTTGTTGTTGCTGGTGTTGTTGTTGTTGGTAGTGTGGCTGTTGTTGCTGTTGTTGTTTGGGCTGCAACGCTGCATCTTGTCATCTTTAAATAAGAGGAAAAAAAAACATTTATTAGTTTATTTGTATGAAAAAAATAATAAATATTAAATGTAACTTGATTTTAAGAGTACAAATTTAAATTATATTTATTTGGTAACAAATTAATATTTGCTTAAATATTTCACTTTGCACTTGATTCACAATTTCATCAGAAATTAATTTTTTGCACACACATTTCACAGCAAAAAAAAATGTACACAAAAAAAAAGTATCTTCAACTTGAACTTTGTATCTGCCAATCCCAAGATCAAGTTTTTGTTTCTTTTCTTTTTTGTTGTCACCAAAACTTACAAATCTTAAGCAGATGTAGCTGGAAGAAATCTTCGAGAAAGAAATGCATCGCACCGCTGCAGACATAAACGCGATCGAATTAGATACAAAAGCCGAAAAAATAGGGGAAAATCTGTGTCTCCTATATAGGGTTCTGATGTGTATATATAGTATGTTCCTTTGGGGAAACGCTAAGCAAACCGCCTGCACTTGCAGTTGAAAGCCAACTAAATGACGAGATAAGCAAACGCTCGCGATATAAACAACAAATCGAGGCAAAAGGCAAGAAATTCAAGCGACAAAAAAAAAAAAAACCCAAAGCCGTAGAATTCATTTTTCGATGACGACAGAGTGAGTCACCCGGGTGATAAGTGGGAATGCGGCATAATCGAGCCGTCTCCCTCTCTATTGGCTATCTCTATCTCTTTTCCCTTTAATTTTTTGTGGCATTATGTTTTTCTGAGTGCACGAAAAAAAAAAACCTAGGCCAAGTCTCAATGTGTTTCTGGGGCTTTTGGGTTTTCAGCTTTTCAGGTTTTGACCACGTGCCCCGGCCCCCCGTTCCCACTTCCTAATTAGATAACGCCTGTTTCTGTTAGCTGTAGCTATATCTGTATCTACGCGCCTCGTATCTGTATCTTGGGAGGGGGGGTGAGTGTGTGTTTTATTTGCGTTATCGTATCTCAAAACCAACTTAGCCCTCCTTTCGAACTTTGCTCCCTGACGATGGTGATGATGATGATGATGCTGCTGAAGCCGTTTCATCATTATCTCTCCTACCTCGCTCTGGTTCATATATATCGGCGATTGAAACCCGATTCTCCAAACCGATCCGCTCCGATCCGATCCGGTCCGATCAGATGCAGTATCTCTTTAATAACAAAACGAAGCGAGACAAACGGCAAAAATTTTGATACTTTTGGGCAAATGTTTTGTTAGTTTTGAATGTGTCTTGAACTGTTCCGATAACATGTTGATAATACCAGGCCAGGAGCTACGAGAACACAAATCCGAACGGTCATGTGATCTTATGTTTTTTGTTTCCCCCGAAACCTAATTCAAAATCATTTTTCGAGATAATTCGGTGTTTTTTCGGTTGTTTTTGGTTTAATTCCTCAGATAAAGGGTTGGGATACGGTTTAAGTAAGTTGGTAAAACAATAAAGAAGTACAAAATATAGTTAATGAAATTAAGGAAAAACCTTTTGAACAAATTTCCTAGACTAGTTTTATTGCATGCCATATACTTGTATATTTTCCAAGTATTTATTTGCTTTGCTTTGGATTTTGGCAATTTATTATTATTTTCGCCAAAGTCTTTCATGTTTGCGTGTGAATTTTAACACTCAATAAGAACTTGGCTGTATTTTTAGTTTTAGCCAACCGACTGAGCACACACACACTCACATTAACGAAAAGTTCATCATTTAGACCGCTTTCACTGGGGCCATCATCGTCATCATAAATGTATCTTGGAATTTCGACAATTTGTTGTTTATGGCAAGAAATGGGCACTCGAAGAAAATAAGCGCACAAAACCAACAATAAATATACGAGGGTATATATAATTTATAGTGGTATAAAATAAAAAAAAAACATACAAATAAAAAACCAAAACAAAAACAAAAGAAGACGAAAAAAATTGAAATGCGAAAAAAGACAGTCGAAAATGCGAGAAACAGGTACCAGTTCGTGCCTAGCGCCGCCCCATGTGCGTCCCGCCTCTTCATCCAACCCCCTCCCCCCCCCCNTTTTCTAGCCCCTCACCCCTGAAAAGTCCCACCTCCCCCCACCGCCTACACAGAGAGAAATTCGCTAAGGAAATTATAAGGTATCTTTCGGGGGTTTTACAGGGGGGTTTCTTTTCCATATCTTAAATTAGATTTTAAATTGGGAAAAAATATAGTTGCCCAACTTTTCTTTCAGTGCACCTCACCTCTAGAAGCTGCCAGTGCTCCCACTCTTTATCTGGTTGATTTGTTGTTATTTCTTGGTAATCTCATTTTGGCAAATGCAACGAGAAAAAAAAAATTAAATTATGTCTAAAAAATAAATTCACCGAGGCGCGGCCACGCCCCCTTGGTGAGGCCGGCTATTAGGGCGTGTGATTTATGGAGGCGCCCGCACTGAATCTGAATGGCGATGAATCGGAGATTTTTTGTGTGTGATATTCGAATTGGGAATAATAATAATGCGTAGCGCGGCGGAGTGAGAGATGGAAAACCAGTTTGCAGTTTATAAATGCGACGACGAGGCGAAGTTCGCTGTGTGATCGTTGAGGGCACGTGTGTGCAATCACCCCAGGCCCCACTGTACCCCCCCCCCCCCCCACACTGTGTACCAATCCCTTTTATCCTAGAAGCTTTTTTTTTTGGTTTTTATTTGCTTTTGCCGTCTTGCCAAAACGGAAATGCAACGGGCGCGCGTTTCTATTTGTGGCAGCCAAAAACTCATCCACTGCATCATCATCATCATGATGATGATCATTATTACGATCATCATCGGCACTAAATACAATCATCATCGTGCTGGGCGATCATTCATTCATTCAAGTTAGCAACAACACAAAGTTGAATGAATTCCACCGATCCAAGAAAAGAAAAAAAAAAAGATACAAAAACCGAACAGAAGCAAAAGACAGCGAGACACGAATTACGGCCATAAAGAGCGAATATAGGGAGTGTACATATATACACATACTATATATATAGTACAGATGGCATATAGAGGGGCCAACTGATGCGGATCATTAAGGGAAGAGACCGAGGCGAACAATGGGGGAAACTTTGAAAGAAACTCCGCACGAAACTCAGCAAAACTTGTTGTACTCTTTTTTTTTTGTTTTTTTCTTCAGATTGTATTTCAAAGATCGCATTTCAAAAGGTATTTGAACAATTTGCCTCGCTTTGCTTTTGTTTAATTGATAATAATATTTGTCACCATTTTCGGGAGATGTATTCCGGGATTTGGAACGTATTTCAAGTAGAAAAGATACATTTCTTGGAACCTTTTAGGAAGTCACGTGTCCTACTTAAGCAAAGGGTATTCCAAAGGGTATATATATAAATATATATGGAGAGAGAAAAAAGGGGACCAAAGCAAGGCATTCCAATATTTGGACTTTGCTTGGCAACAGCAGACGCAGATGCGCATGCGTACAGATACAGATCTATATGAGCGTATCTGTTGGATACGGGAGTTTCGCATGAAAGTTTTCCCCAAAAATACAAAAAAAAAACAAACCCATCGTTCGAGTGGAAAATTTTCCCGCTCTCTAAAATCTCTATATATATGTACTAAAAGCGGAGATCAAATCTCAAGCAAACGAGTTTCCCCAAATGGGTTTAATGGCTCCACCACCCGAGGGGGTTACTCGCAAGGTGCTAACGAACTTTTCTCGGCCTGTTTTTTTTGTTTTCGGGGGGGGGGGGGTGGNGGGTTTGAAGTTCAGATTCGGCTCGGCAAAAAAATTAAGAAGACCCAAGACACGTGTAGAGAGGAGGATGGAGGAGCAGCACACACATTTCCCGCATGGAACTTGTAATAACCGATCGAGTGGAGTGGAGTGTGAGTGGTGGCAACCGGAAATGTTAATGCGGCCTTTTAATGTATTGTATAATTGCGGTCGGGCCATAAAAATGAATAGAAATCCATAGAAAATTAAGTCATTCGCATTCGCATTCAATTACGTGCCAGCCAGCCAGCCAGTCAGTCAGTCAGCCAGCGGACATCTAGAACTTTTGTGCCATTTCGTATTGTGGCCACATAAACGTAAATTAGATTGATGTAAGGCAGTGCCAAAAACCGAGAAACCCGAAAAAAAACAACTCAAAAACAACTAAAACAAATCGAAATGCAAAGCGAAAATTCAGGAAGACTTATCAACCTGGGACGTGCCGTTTATAGTTCGATTTTTTGTTTGGGTTTCGGGGATTGGCTTTGGGCTTTGGTCTAACCCAAAAAACAAAACCATTTTAATTGTCGAAGATCGTTCGTGATGTGTGCTGACAGCAGTTAGTTATATGTTGTACATATCTTATTTCCCTGCCCCAAAAAGGGGCATGTTTCCTATTTAATCAGAGTTGTTTAATTGGTTTTTATTTGACTCCTTTTGAGGGTCTTAAATGGGAGTGCAATTAAAAATGGGAGGGAGTCGTGGGTGAGTCGATAAGCAAATCACTTCCGATGACGACATTTGCGCACATGGCGTATGCGCAATATTGGCTATCGAATTTAAGCAACTTTTAAAGGGGCCTATATGCGATATCGAAGACCTTATCAATTTCCGATTCAAAATAAATAAACACATCCGTTTTGTAAGGTTTAAGGGAAAAGCTAAAGTAATATGTTTATTATTTTTTTGAGAACTTTTCAACCAATTAAAAAGTGAGCCACCACCCAACTTCCGATCCCGAAAAAGTTCTCTATATAGATCGACTTGTGAAATGTTTTCCACATCATCCGCATCGGCAATTGTTATTAATTGAAAACATTATGGAATTCGGTGTTTACCCAAATACCCGAACGCAACCAAACAAATCAACTAATTCTTCTCTCGGTTCCTATACTCGAATATATTTCGAAAATGTACAAACGTTTTCTGTTTCTTGATATTTATTTTTCCTTTGGATTTGGCTCTTCGGGGCCAAATTAAAATTGGAGGGATGAGTTCATTTAAAGAGTCCGCGTGCTTGCTGTCACAATTCTGCGATTCTGACACTTTTCTGACAACTCGAAATGAACAACAGCAACAGCAATAACAGCAGCAACACGAAAAGTATCTACAAGAACCAGCAACTACAATCCAAGTATCGTAATAATATTGTGAACCACAAAATCCTGACACTTGTCAAAACAAATCATTTTCATTATACATCTTGTATTTATTTAAAAACTTTTTGATTTGCAGCAAACAAACAACAACAAAAAAATGAAATCCCAAGATTATGAGTGATGAATGCAATTTAATAAGCATGGTCCATTGATATATCTATATATATATATATGTGGTGACAAAACAATATGTTTAGCTTAATAGATTTAATTTAACTTCCACAGGGGATGCAATATATATTTTTTTAGAATATTTACTGTATTTTTTCTGGTTTTAAAATGAAGTATATCTTTGTTATTTGATTAATTTCCTGCACTTCTAAATGTATCTGCTTTAATTAAGCGAAAAATACCTAGAATGCAGTAAACCATTTCCTCTCAGTTTGACTCCTCCAATTTTTCTATATATATTATTTCGTTCAGTAACGATACAGAGAACAAGTGGCTCACTAGATTTCTACTATAAAAGATACATATATACATATGTATCTATTTAAATCTCTTTCCGAGTCTTTTGAGGATGACCCATATTTCTCTGTGTTTTTCTCTAGTTTATCACAATTTGCAATTGCTTTGGACGTCCACGGTCTCTTCGCTTGTTCTTCTTCATAGTTTCACGGCCCACACAAACACCGAGTGAAAGAGACAGCCTCTGCGGGGGCAGAAAGAGACAGACGGATGGACGGACGGACGAGTAGCCGCATTTTGTTTTGGTTGAGAAATTACTTTTGACAAAATGTTCGCATTTTGTTTTGGTTTTTCTCGGCCGCAACATTCATTCATTCATACAAAAGAAAGCGAAACACGACGACAAAAAAATATATTGAAACATATTTATGGTAATTATTATTATTATTATTATTATAATATGTAGAAGCGGCTGACGTATGATATACGAGTATATATTATGGTTATCGCTGTCATTGCTCTTCGCCGGGTTTATACTCCTATGTTATTATTTTTAACATGCGCAATATACACAAATGCAGAGCCGACCGACCGACCGCAAACCCCGATGATTTATTTGCCCTGCCCGAAAAGCCAGCCAAGTAATCAAAGTAATACAAATGGGCGCAGACAATTTATAAAAATAAACAAAGGCGAGAGCGAAGACAATTTTTAAGAAGTCGCCCGTCCCCATAGAAAGAAAACACAAACAGTAAACACACAAACCCCAAACAGAAACTGAAACTGAAAACAAAACTAAATACAAAAAAATAAAATAAAATAGGAATGGGAATGGGAATAACGAATCTTTCCTCATCTGGCGAGTGAGCAAGTGAACAAGGGCACGACAGCTAGAGAAATGATGGCAAATTTTGATTTTGATGCACGTCGCCAGCTGTGCAGGCAGCAAAAGCAGCAAAAAATAAAAAACTAAAAAAATATAGGAATATATTCGTACATAGATCGAAAACATTGACAAAATATTAAGTAACTGCAGGCAAGAATACCAAAAAAAAAAAAGGAAATTCAGGGGTATAAACTTCATAATTTATTGTTTCCAAAATAACTATTCAGAAAATTTACATTTCATTCCCTTTTTTGCTGTATTTTATTTCTGTTCTCCCCTTAAGAACCCTTAGGAAAAAAGGGACAAAGGCGGCCAGGAGCAGCTGCATTCAACACCTGCCCTTCCCCTACTCCTCCTTGCAAAATAAAAACACACATACAAAAAAAAAGGCAGGTGGCCAAAACGTCTGAGAAGCATCTGCCAGATGCTGCTTATTGGGCAACAACATGTGCTACGAATTTATTTATTTTGCTTTCCTTTCCTCATTCAATAGTAATAAGGGCGCAGATTGATTGGGCACACACAACCAGATACAGATACATTTACAGAAGGAATAAGGAGTGGAATCAAAATCAAAATCAAAATAATAAAAAAAAATACTTTTTTTTGGCCAAGACAGCGAAATAAATCAAATACAAAAAAAAATTAAATAAAGAGAAAATAAACAAAGTGAAGAAAAGAAGAGAAAAAAAATGATCGCCTGGCTGGTTGGTTGGCCCCAAGCCCAAAGCCAAACCTCCATTTGCATGCACGTACTTATTTATTTAATTTTAAATAGAAAGTAACCTCAATTGCACTTGTAAAAAACATAAGTAAATAGCCTCGAATTCGAATACATAAGAAAGAAAGAGGGAGAGAGGGAGAGAGAGAGAGAAGTCTGCCAGATATACACTGACAAAATAACACGGGGACCACCGACTTTTGTAGACCTCAAGAAAGGGATAATAAAAAAATATAGAAAAAAATAAATGAGGAAAATATGGGTTGAAAGAAAATTATGCTTAAAAAACAAATCACAAAAAATAGGAGAAGGAAGGGAATCAGTGGAGAGAGAGAAAGAGCAGCGAATTACATGATGAGAAAGTGAGTAATAATTGTACTCACACAGATACTCGCACACACACACACTTATACCGGCACTCACGAAACTCCAAGATTCGAGCGGCTTTCTTTTGGTATATGAAATTTATAAAATTGCGGAAACGATTTAATTACAATTCGGGGAATTACTTTTTGAAGTGCTCTTCTGGTGCTCACACAGGAAGTTCGATAAGCATAATATTTGTACTTCCAAGAACATATGGTAAGATCGAAAATCACTAGGGATAGAGATTCGGTGAAATTAGGCAGCAATTAATTTTATTTTATTAGGATTTTTTGGAAATTGAAATACGTCAAATTGATAAGAATTTGGTATTCAATGATTCTTAAATCACAATGTGATTCATAATTATTCGAACTGAATTCAGAATATTTTATGACTAATTAATCATAATTTTGAGTTCGACTTAATATTGGTCATAAAATTTATGATTCTAAATGATTTAATCAAGTGCAAATGAATATGTAAGCACATGTTGAAGAACTAACACATTTTGTACTTGTTTCTTGAATTTTGAATGGCTTGCAATTTGTTGTTGAGTTTTTTGGCTTTCGGTTTTTTTTTGTATTTTTGTTGTTTTTGTCACGCTTGTCATACGAGGCGAATGAATGTGCAAATCAACAAGTGGATTGGCCCGGCCAACGAAATCCAAATCCAAATCCAAATCAAAACCAAAACAATAGGAATGAACTCGGGAAAACGGAAAAAAGCAGAGCTTCGAATGCAAATTTGGGGAGGGGAAAAGTGGAATTGAAATTGAAATTGAATTTGTGAAATTGTTACGTACGGATTTGCCGTGAAAATGTTGTTGTTGTTGTTATTGTTGTTGTTGTTGGGTGTATGTTTGGAATGCGATCAGAAATCGGGGCATATAGATGGGGCGATTCACTCGCCTGTCTAACAATAAGTTTATAGAGAGGAAATCGCAGCATCACCACACAACACAACCCGCAACCCACTCGTTGTTCTAAATAAAGATCAACAATTGAATAGATTTTATCTATAAATTGTTCTAGATACACCTACACACTGCACATGTGTGTGTCTATGTGTGTGTTTATATACATATATAGATTTGCTTAAATGCTGGGAAACCTTTCAGCCGACACTCTTAATCCAATAAGTTAATCAAAGTATCTTGCATATATATTTGGGATTAAAAGCAAACCCTTCAGATACCATTTGATATATGTGCAGCATTTATCACTCATTATAAATTCGCCATAAAGATTTGTTTGTTGTTCCCACTTGTATATTTATTTATCATTCACCTCTACTAAATCACCCCTTAAAAAGTAAAACTATAAAATCCATTTCTTCGCTCTGATTTCTTAATAATAAATTGAACTTGTTGTTGGCCTCTCACCGCGCCACAAATAAATTCATTCATATACCATACATAAATAAAACGATTTGATCTGTGTGTGTGTTTCCTTTATATATGTATGTAAATCAGGTGCGTAGCCCCAGGGGGGGTCACTACCACTCACTATTTTGTTGTTGTTTAAATATATACAGAAATTTGTGAATAAAACTGTCACAATGTTGATTGACTTTTGATTTAAGATATTTTGTTTGAGTAAACATATCTTAAGTCGAAAATAAACAAAAGTTAATCAACAATTTTTATTAAGGATTAAATTGGTTTTTTTTTAATATTGAAAGATCGAATGGAAATAACTCATATTGGTCATAAATGTTATATTATTTTGTATGTATTTTTTTTTTTTACAAAATTTGTATCTTTTCCCAGCTAAGATGTGTATATATCTCTCCATATTTGGTCTGACAAAAGCCACTTGCTGCTGACATTAAAAATGTTGTTGTTGAAAGTAAAAGTGCTATTGCTATTTCTGCTGTCAATTAGCTTCAATTCGCTTCTCGGCTTTGTTTTCAGTTCACTGTGAAAACTATGATAAATTGCTTACACAAAAATCAGTGAACAGAAAAATGTACTTCAAAATTTAATAACAATTTTATTTTAATAATAAAAATTGCTGCCTTCAAAAGTTACCCTACTCAAATATATCATAAATAAAATGAAAAATAAAAAAATATATAGATATTTCTCTCCGTGCACCTTTCCATTTTCGTGGCACTGCTACCGCTCTGTGCGCTCTGTTCAAAAAGTGTTAACAACTCCGAATACATCGGGCAGCAATTTAAGTTATTACCCCCAGCGGGGGGGGGGGGCAGAGAGATCGGTGGAAGTTGTATGGGTAGTATGTTGTATATATGCTAGTGCCGGGGATGCCGGGCCCCTTGACAAATGTCTGTGTCCAAATCCTATTTGGCTTGCATCACCTGACAACGCCAACAACGACAACGACAACAAATGGAAGACGATCCGTGTGGCTGGTGTTTTCTTTGGCGTCTTGGTCACAGCTAATTAGGAAATCTCGCTTGCATAACGCAAAAAAAAAAAAACAAAATAAACACGGATTGAGGATTTTTTTGTGGACTCCGAAGAAAGTCTTTTGAAAATAAAATAAAACCAAATTTTAAATTTATAAGAAAAAAAGAGGCTGTTAAATATTTTTTGGTATAGCCTTAATTAAGACACCTAAATATATGGTATATACACGACGTGTTAAACCGTAGATATCTGGAAAATCAACGACAACCTGGGTGTGTGATCATTTATCAAATTAATTATGACGGATGAGAATTTCATAACTTCTTGGGTCAGCACAGATTTTGAAATACGTTCCCCCCAAAAAAAAAAACACGAATTTTGATTCATATTTTGAATTGAGGCACGTATAAAAGCAACAAAAAATAAAGAAAAGAAAAGGAAACAGAAACCGGCAACAACAACAAAAAAAAAAACAGCTAAGCAAAACAAGGCAAAGTGAAAACGAAGCTGTTAAATAAGAAGTTCGAATCGACCGACAAAAAAAAAATATACAAACAACAACAACGAAAAAGCGAGGCAAAAACTTTCGCTTTGGCTTTGGACTTGGCCATCACATCAGATGGCCGAAAGAAAAAAGAAGAAAATAAATTGGTTAGTATAACTGGAAATGGAAATTAAAGAGTGACTCCCGGGGTCTCTGGGTCTTCAATTTCGACCTTTCTTATGTCACGTCTTGTTTATGTCGCTCTCATCTCTCCTCCTCTTCCTCCTCGGGTTTGAATGCCAAAAAGCGCTGACTTGGCCAAAAGCGAATTTCTTTGACTTTTCACTTTTGACTTTATGCAAATGTAGTCGTACTTTTGGCCGGATTATGTCACGACACACGACCTATCCAAGACATTTAATTTTATATTTCATTTCCATTCTGCTGATCATTTCCACACGTAGTTGGCGATTCGTGATTCTTTCGCCTAGATTTCAGATTTTTTTAAATGCCAGCCAATTAGCATATGAGTTCAAATAAATTATACAAATAGAGGCGCAAACAAAAAAAAAATATATATAGAAAACCGACAAGAAACCGCAGAATAATCAAAATCATATGATAATGTGGCCGAAATTCTCCTCCACCGATCTCGTCCAGCCAATTGTGTAATAAAAATAACAACAAGACCAGCTGACACCATTTTAATAGATGAATAAACATAAATTATTGTATAACAAATTCGAGCAGATTAAAAAATGTTGTCACGCCGAGGGAATCCATATTTCAAATCGTTTTTTTTTACCAAATTAATTAATAGTAAAAGGGAACATGAAATTTATCTGAGTTTTCAGTAACTATCTATTACCGAAATTAATTAAAAAACCAAAGAGTTTAAATGAAGTTCAAGTGGGAAATCTGGTTATGTCTTGAATTAATTCCCACTGCCAACTATATAGAATGCCTTATCGGGAGCTTCAATCGTCCGAGTGATTGATTTGAACTTGCCCTCGAAAACTCATCGTCACTCATCTGGCATCATCCAAAAAAAAAGACAATAACAATAATAAATGACGCCTCGACGGGATTTCTTTATGCGTGCGAAGTGGAAAACTAAACCCAGATCTGCAACCGAAGCTAACAAATTGTTATCATTATTTATAGTGCCTGCAGCGGTAACAACAAATAGAACAATAAACAAAAGCGACGCTAAATAATTAATAACATAAACACGCTGATAAGAACAAATTGCGCGATGAAATTCGCGACTGCAAAACCGATGAATTTCAGAGATCCAAAACAACTTCAAAGCGGATTAAACAGATAGAAAACAACATAACCACCAACCTTTGATGTGGCATATATAAAACAAACATTGAACTTGAACTCTTGCTAGTAATTAGAGTTGTGGAGTGTTTATCATAAATCTAATAAAAACAAAAGGAAAATACCAAATAGTTTTTGGAGTTAATTGTTTCTGGTTTTTAGGGTTCTTTAATTCTAATAAAAATAAATATTAAAAAGAAAAGATCTCTGCTGATTTATTGAAATTCATTTACTGCTGCATAAATAAATGAATTCAATTTGCTGAAAGATCCAAGAGGCAAATAACAAGAGCAAGGCGAAATAAATACACAGGCCCAAAATAGCCTGGCTAAAACGATCAACTCAACCAAAATTAAAGAAAAAGGCCAGAAAGAAATAATGAAAATGTTACTACCGACTGACATGTATATAGATCGCCGATCGCCAATCGCCGGCGAAGGGCGGACCTTTCTCAATCGAAAAGAAAGTAAGGCTTTATCTTCGGTTTTTGTTTCTTGTTTTTTTTGCCAATGCAAATTAGTTGGCGAATGAAAGTTGGTTGCTGGCGGGGATTATTATGTAAACATCGGGTTTGTTATTTAGTTTTCAGTTTTTTTTTTTATCTGATTTAGCTTTTGGCAGTCAGCTAAAATAAATAGTTGTAAAGGCAAAGAAACTAAACCAAACCAAATCAAATAGTGACACGAAAAACTTGATTGCAGAGCTAGCACTTCCGACTCCACAGATACTCGTACTCGTATCTCTGAGGTTCCCTTGTTCGACGTCGTCGTAATTTCTCTGTCCAGGAACTCTGATTTCTTTGCTACTGTTCCTGATTAATTGCAATTGAAGTAAAGTTCTTATCGCTATAAAAAAAAACAACACAAAACACGGAAAATAAACAGCGAAACACTCGCAACCAATCGGCGAACAAGCGAATTGCGAGGGGTAGGTCAGGGAACTATATATACTATAATTAGTATAGTACTTTAGTACTCGGTTCGGTTCGGTTCCCCTGGGTTCAGTTCAGTTCGGTTCTGTTCAGTTCCGACTATATATATTTGCCTCACTTAAGAAAGTAGTAACCGCAGCTGGGAATACCCTTTGCATCTTAATTACTCTAATTTTCAGTTCAAGTTCGTTTGTTTATTTCTCCAGAATCAATCAATTTATCTAATGAAAAAATTACCTAATATATATATTACTAAAACCTCTATTAAAATACCTTCTTCTAACTAATTGAATTATGTGAAAATATCTCCTTTGTGGAGTTTTTGTTAGGGAAAGACCCCCAACTTGCAGCTGTTCCTTGTTTAAATATAATTTCTTTCTTTTTTTTTTAATATTTAATTTGCCTTCTTTTTTTTTTGGGTTCATTGGTATTTGTTTTTATCTTTTTTTTTTTGCATTTATTTGGGAAAAGCCATGGCTGTTCCATTTCGCATCCCAAAAATGTGGAACGGCCAAAAGTGGATTAGGAGGTTGTGTTCCCAATTCTCGGGAGTTTGAATAATGGAGAAAATACTCGTAAGTACAGCAATCGAGTGGGAAAATCTTTGCGGTTGGCTACTTGGGAGCGTTTCCTTTACTTCGTTTTTTTTTCCCCCCATTTCCATTACGATTTAGCATTTTCCAGGGGCACAACAACATCTTGATAAATCGCTTAAATGCCATTTATACGGCCAGCATGCAATTTGATTAATGACAACCGGGTCAGAAACCGTAAAGATAACGTAATTGATTTGTTAACAAGGCTTCAAGCCGTTCAATCAGATACGTAATGTAAGCGGGCTTAATTGCGCGAAAATCCAGTTGAATAAGTCTTGAGGGAGATCGGAATTAGAAATATCTTTGGAAGTTCTTTGGAAATCAGTTTTGAGATATCTTAATAATAAGAACTTTAATTTTGCATTAAAAATAAGGGAAATACTATATTATCTTTGAAACTTCCTTTTGGAAATAAGCTAAGAAAAATATTTAATTGTGAGGAATATTTATATTTTTTTTAATCCAGAAAATATCCTTAACAAATTTTTCTAAAAATCTTTGTCTTCTATAATAACTTTAATTTTTCATTTGGCAATTTTTCTGGGAACCTTAAAGACTCCCTAAAAATCTTCCCTTAACTTTAATATTTCATATAAACATTTTTTTAATTATTTATTTTGGAACCCTATAATTGTGGTGACTTTTTGTGGTTTTTTGGAATCTGAGTGGCGCCACTTACTTTTGCCTTTGGCCAGGCCGCTGGCCACCTGAAGGAATCCATAGACGGCGATAACCACGCAGGGCAGAGCCACAACTCCGAAGGACACGTAATCCATGTGCTCGAAATAGTTCGTGATCTGCTCCATTTTTGTTGATATTGTCGGTTTAGATTTACAAAATTGTATATAATGTTATATATATATTTTTGAATTTAGTTAAATCCACACTCTCGATCAGAATTCGCACTCCAACAAAAACGAAAATAAAATTTTTTAGTATGGTCCTTCACTTGTTTTTTTTTCCTTTCTTTGGGTTATTCTTTTGCTTTGATTTTGTTGTTAGTTTTTCGCAGTTTTTTTTTTTATTTTGCACACTTTTTTTTAGTGATTATTTATGGCCAGTCTGGGCAGAAACCGTTGCGGCAGCTTAATTATCTGAGGCACTGTTTGGATGTCCTGCGGTGTGAGCGTTGTTGTTGGGGTTGCTCTCGATTCGTTGCTGGGCTGCTGCTGCTGCTGTTGTTCGAGTTGTTCTTGTAATTGTGATTGTTGTTGTTGTTGTTGTTGCATTTGTAACGCCATTGTTTTGCACCGCAAATCTGGCGTAATTGATTTGCATCGGCAAACGATTGGAATATTCGCCTGCGAATAAATTCTATTCAGTAAGTGGCTCGAAAATCAAAATCCCAAGGCGCGCGATTCTATGCAACACAACAGAACACAACACACACTCGCGGTACGCGTCGTTTACGTTTCAATTACTGTTACTGTTTTTGTTTCTGTTTCTGTTTCAGTTTATGTTTGTGTTTTGGTTTGCGTTTGCGTTTGGCTTGTATGTAGCTTGTGTTTTGTTTCGTCCGCTGCGCTCGGCCTTTGGCGTTGCACGCTCGAATTCGAAAATCGGAATGATGGTGCCTTTGGCGGAGCACGCTCCATTGTATCACAATTTAAACGAAACCGGAGAGAGAGAGCATTTTTTGCTTTGCTTTGCTGAGCGGGGCCCACATGGTACGGCTCTCTCCCTCGCGTTGGTCTGCCTCTTGTGCTCTCGTGCTCTGCCTCTGCCTCCGCTCTCAATTTCTCTCTGCCTTCGTTGTGCGAGCTCCGAAACGATAGTTAACCGATAGTTGACCGATTTCGCGAATTTATGGGAAATATATGTATTAAAGGAAATCAATTCGAAATATAACAGTTTTCAGGTTACCATGAAACAAATTTAATAAGCAGTTGATATATAACAAAAAAAAATGTATTGAAAAACCAAAGAATATAATTACATACAAATATATAATAAATTACATTAAAGTTTTATAACATTAATGATAATTTGTGATATTTGCTTATAGCCTTGCACATGATTTAATTAAGCATTTCCACACGTGATTTTTGCACAGCCACACGTGATTTTTGCACAGCCATTTGATTTGCAATTTTTAGTTTGCGAATTTCCAAAATTAAAAGAAATTTTCATTAATCTAAAAAGAAACTTTCCTTAATTTTTAATTAAATCTTCACCGGATATAAATACAAATACAAAATGATAATAAATACAAATATTATTGCCAATGTGCAGTTCAGAGAGTGAGAGGGAGATAGAACAATGAAAGTAAGTGCTCTCCCGAAATTTCCCTCGCAAATGAATGAAGCGCCATAGCGAAGGCGGGAGAGCGGAAACTGCACAGAGCAAATGGCGAAGAGAGCGGGAGCACATGGCAATGGGCTAGAGATGGGCGCTGGGCAGTGATGCTCTCTCGTGTCACGAATTGAGACTTCGAGCTACATAAAACATATAAATATGTTTGTTTTAATAACATGTATAAAGCATTCCCAGCAGATATGATTATTGATTTAAAATATTAATCAATATTGTATAGCTGAATATTATGGGCACATAACTAAAATTTTTTCCTTATGTCTTGAGAGTGTGTGAATGAGCACGTGGGGTCTCTCTCCGCGTTGGCCCTCTCCTGGGCTCTCTGGCGCCTTTGCACTCTCTCTCTCACTCTTGCGCTCTCTCACGCGGCTGCGATCGGCGGGAAAGCACGTGAGTGCGTTTAACCCTTAGCCGTTAACCCTTAGTTGGCTCCAGGGACCCCCTCTCCGTATCGAAGATTAAAATTATTGAAAAGTAACAAATAATTAAGCAGAAAGCAGATGTATTAAACAATTATTTAACAATTCCATTTTGGGAATATTACATTTTCCGGAATGGCTGATGAAATGAGTACAATTTCGGTGTAAGCCACGCTTTGGGGTTTGGCTGATTCGCAGTAAATTAATTTAAGTGGGGGGGTTGGGGGTGGCAATACCAAGGGAGGGCAAAAGTACAAAAAGCGGAAAGAAGGCTGTCGAGGGGGCCAAAAGGCACGTTCGTGTATATAGAACATGCGCCAGTTCAATGCCAGTTACTGCACGTACATATATGTACATATATATTCATATATGCCTATATGTAGCTATATTCATGGTCTGCAACTTACCCACGCAACTATAAGCCAACCCCTTGCCACCCACAAAACTACGTCAACAGATTATGGTTGACGTTGTTAGATGTTAGTTGTTGGCAATTATAATTATGTTCGAGCATGGGCTGATCCTATCGGGCAACCTTCGCTTTTCCACCCACCACCCTTCAACTTTCAACTTTGGGCCACGTCAGAGGGAAAAGTTTGTTAATGTCATCGCTGGGAATTAACTGAATAATATATGGATCAACGTGGCCCTATTGATTGATTATAATTCGGATAATGGTACAAAAATAAGGTGTTTGAAACACGAAATGCAAGCTAAGCACTTCCAATTTATTTCAGAAATATTAATTTCCAAATGGGAAAAACTCCATTCGCATTTCAAATTAATAGCAATAGCTCATCTGAAAACAGTATTAATTTGTTCTGTTGAGCAATCCCATAATCCAGATTATAAATGCTAGATGATAGATGCTAAGATCAAGTGCGAAAAGCCTAGCCGAAGGGAACTTCCAAGGCAATTTGCATACTCGTCGAACTTCACCAACCGCAAAAGCCTTTCAATCTACAACAACCCACAAATTTCCACACACCAATGTGTGTGTGTGTGTTTATATATATATATATATAGAATGCCATTTAATAATTACCTCGCCCACCCAGATAATGTTTTATCATCTGCGGTTTATCTCGATCTCAACCTCGATGTCGTTGTGTTCTTTGTTTCAATAATAAACACAAGAGACACGTGTCCTTGCCCAATTTTCTTTATACTCGTCAATTGCAATACCCAGAATTTCATCATCATCATCGTCGTGATGAGTTGCCAAACAAAGGAGAAGGGAGCAGGACACACTGTCTGCTGGCTCCAGCTTTTGTTTTTTTGTATACCTTTGAAGAGGGTAAAGCTCTCAAGATGTTCAAGGATAATCCTTCGGCAGTTTGTTTGTTCTAATAAAACCATTCTTGGATATAGAAAATTTAATATTTCAATTTTTGAATTTTTTAGAAAAGTGATGTATGCTTTTTTTTAAATTTAATTTGTTTTATTTTTCATTAAATATCTATATTACTTTCCAAACATTTAATCCCCTTTCTGCTCGCAAGTATCTGTATCTATCAGTTGAGTATCTTCTTCTACTTTCTATCTGTGCCGAGGGTCAGGTTCAACGAATTATTTGTTGTCCGGTGAATGTTAATGACTCCGCGCCTTTGCACAACCCCCGTGACAGCATGTGCTGTATGCTATATAATATATGAACCATCGCATCTCCATCTCCATCCCCCAATGCCATTCCTCCCCCCACCTCCCCCCTTTCGCAACATTGAACTTGTTGGGGCTGTTGTTGTGCTTTCGATTGAATTTACCAACCCATCTGGCCGGGTGAGTTTTGGCTTTCTGTTTTGGCCATTGAACCTGATTCCCCGCTTGCTAGAGACACCTTGTTGTTGTTGTTGTTGTTTTTGCTGGTGACACCCAACACCCACCCACAGTTGGTTTAATGGACTCGCGTCCTCACTTTGGCACTCGAAAAAAAACCTGGCACAAGAAAAAAAATCAATCAATATTCTATTCTCAGAAAAGTAGGGAATCTTTGGATTTTAACTAATTTTTATCTAGAGTAAATTAAAAATATCTGAATAAAATGTATATATTTTATATGTGATTCCTAATTTTTGTTCTCTGCAGATCTCGAATTAATTTATGAACGAAATGCATCGCTGGCTAATTGTTGTTGAAACGCAACAACGAGTTCTTATTATTATTATCGATATTGGTTATGGATATGGGATATAAATAAATAAAAATATTTTTGGTTTGGCATTCCCGAATTCCCGACAAATGCGCAATTCCGAAATATACATTTTTGGCTTTGTTTCGACACTTCTTTTTTTTTTTGTTTTCTGCGATATATTGCAAATAAATTAGCGACAACAGCTCCAAAACCTTGGGCGTTAAGGGGGGCCCAAAAGGGGCGTGGCAGGTCGGCACTTACTCAGAGACACAGTAACTTCTTCTTGAGCAGTCGTTTGTTTGTTAGCAAAAAAATGGTTTTACTCACCTGCAAATAAAAACAAAGAAAAAAACATACATCATAAATAAATATGGCAGGTAAATGTAAAGAAAAACATAAGCTTTGCACAATGCAATATAGTAATATATGTAATATATTAGTTAAGAATAAACAAGCCCAAGAGCAATGTGCACATAATACATTTTAGGCATAAATTATAAATTATACACCTAAGAATGTTACAAATTTTGAATAGGAAACCAAGGTAATATAAATATTTACTGTTTATATTTGAAATTAAAATCCTGACTTTTGTTTAATTTTCACTAACACTCAATCATGCGATATCTGGCGAAAGTTCAATTCCATTTCCCATTTCCCTCTCCTCCCGAGGAAACTTTGAACTTTCATTAATTCAAAATAAAACCGAAAGAAGGCGAAAAAAGCTCTTATCGGTGTAACGAACCGATATTGTTGCTTTCGCTATTTCTCACATATATATATATAGTATATATATATATATGTTGTTTGTATCGTCTGGGTCTGGCAAAGCGTGTGCGCTTTAATCGGTCAATGAAAGAGTGCGATTAAAAGTATATATATACATATATATATAAGTTAAGCGAAAGTGAGAGCAACTTGTGTTGCACAAAAATTCAAGGTGAAGGGAAAGGGGGGAGAGTATAAAGGGGATGTGGCAGGTGTTTGAACTTTTTGGCAACTGCAGAACTTCCTCTGTTGCCGGTATTAAAACAAATAATGATAATGAACAGCGGCAATTGTTGCGCGTGTCTCTGTAGAATCAGGTGTATGATATAGACGTTGAGTTGAGTGAACCGAAGCTATCTCGAAACACACGCCCACCCCTTTTGAAAACGAAACAAAAATCCCCCCGCCCCCCCCTGTGCAACCCGCCCATGGGCAAAGCAAATTGTTGGGGTAGGCTAATTTATGGTTGGGTCTGGCAAAAAAATACAACCAAGAAAATTATGATCAACGGAATTAAACACTTCTTGGGATATTACAAAATGTGGATTATTTTCCCCTTCTGATAATTATTAATTGAATAATAAACTGCAATTAACTAATAAACAATTAGCATCCCGCTGTTCTCAGCGAATTTACATTGCCAGGCGATCTCCACTCATGGCCATAAACGTAAATATATAAATAAATACACAAATCAGCAAGAACAGCGGACGGCGCACTTCCTGTCTGATTCGCACCCCCGCTTTCGGGCAGTGTCTTTGTTGGTGTCCAACGCTCAGGAAGTAATGCAAAACACACACACCCATCACTTTTTTTTTTTATGTAGGTTTTACGAACACGTTTGGTGGGCGCCCCCAAAAAAAAAGGGAGGCGGGGTATCGCATCGGATCTGTTGCCACCTGCCTCCATCCGGATCCTGGAGTATTCCCCGCCAGAAAACCACCGAAAATAAACAAAAACTGAGATAAACTGCAACCTGCATTTCAGCTTATTAATGCGGAAATCGAATGCCACTGACAGTTTTCGTACGGAAGTTGCTTTATTGAATTTATACTTAATTGCCTTTTTTCGATTGTTAATCGTCTTGTGGTTGTGGATTAATGTAAATATACGAAATATATATATATATATATGCGACTGGTTAATATCTGTGCAGCCTCAAGTGGATGGCGTTCCTTGAAAACAATTTGCGTCTCAATAGCCATACGGGGCGTATACGTAATGTGGTTTTGACTTGGCAAAGGCAACTACAAAATATCCAGAAATGAATATTGACGGTTTTTCACATTAAAGTTATATGCAAAGTATTCAAATTAGAATTCAAAATAATAGTCTAAAAATAAATCAGGAAATTGCGTTACAATTTAGAGGCGCTAGTAAATGGTAGGGAATTCATTGTTTAATATTAAATTAAGTTAAAAACTGTTTGGGAAAACATCCTAGACTGAACAGTAATAATTCTATATTTGGTTTATTCTTCCTTTTGGTTATTAATTAACACTAAGGGGAAACCTGTTGATTGACATCTCTTTCTATATTATTTGTTGCCTTGCAGTTTGAGGACCTTCGCTCCGCTAGTTCGATGCTCTCTAAATTGAGTTAATCAATGCGCTTTGTTGATAATATAATTGAAGCACCATATCGTACATACAATATATAGTCTCATATATATTTATATATATATTGCAATATCTGTAGAGAATTGTTTGATTGTTCGCCTTTAAATGCGATTTACATTTCCGAGTGCAAGTTGAGGCTGGGGATGTGAAGGCCAACTGAGCGCGAATCTCTCGCAGATACTTTCTCGCCGCGTATCTGCAGTTGTGTGTATCTGGCTGAATCTGTTCGGGTTGTTTGTTCGGATGTTTGCGCTTTGGCAAATTGAATTCTACTGCGCTGTAGGTGCATTGAACCTATTGTTTATTCAAAACAGAACCGACACCGAGAGAGCTTTCGATATCGGGGGCGCTAAGTAGAAACTGCTGATGTTTTGCCAAAATAACAATACCCGTCTCCCTCTCTATCCCTATACCCCTCTCTCTCTGGCTCTCTCTCTCCCTCTCTCTCTTTCACCACCATTTCGGGCATTAAAATTTAACCTCGAAAAATAAACTTTTCTTTCGTCGTCGAAGTTCATTGCCGTACTTTAACCTCGTCGAGTGCGTTGCCTGTTTTCTCCCCCTCTCCCTCTCAGGCCTCCTGCCCTCTCTTTCCCTCCCTCCCTCCCCCTAGCCACCTCTCTTTCTTTGTTATTATTGCTAAATGTTGTTGGTCTTGTGCTTTTATTGTTGCTTAAATGCCGGCGCATTTATTGTGCATGTGATGTTGTTATTGCCCTTTTTGTTTAGAGAAACCCATTCAAGATGTATCTGAGGTATATGTATCTGATCCTTGACAGTGGGACCCCGTCATGTATTTCCCTGAGCGACAAAAGCTAACTCAATTAGCATACCTCAGATAAGAAAACTATTTATTTAAATGACTTGAAAAAAAAGGAAGAAGAACAAAACATTGCCGATAATAAAAATTCAAGGTTTCTGTATGTCATTCAGAGATAATTCTCGATATTTGCATTTTGTTTGCTGACATTTCCCATTATTCCTTTTATTCCTCTACAAATTATATTACTAAGCCAGGAAATCGGTTGTTATTTTAATAAGGGGAAATCTTGTGTACATAGAAATTTATGTATTTATTTTAAATATATTTTATACAAATATATCGGAAGAATATTTTGTAAGCTTATATCTCATTAAGTATCTCAAAAAGTATTAGAATTAGTTTGCATACAAAAAACACCACTTGGTGATATTATTAAATTATATTATATACCTTTTATTTTTAACAATATATAAACTACAAATGTAATGCTCAATAATTGAATTTAACTCCTTATAAAACCCAAATTAAATGTTCAATAATATTTTGTTAAATTTGTATTAAATTATTAAAATATAATATTTTTCCCACTCAAACTCATCATTTGCCCCACTGTACATGCGGCAGGCAATCAGCTGATTTGTGTGCAAGTGTGCACAGCTGTTTGTGTTGCTTTTTTTGTGTTGTTGTTTTGCGCGAACCCAAAACGTGGGGCGTGCGATTAAAGCCGCATCATAACAAAACGCTCCACGCCAAATGAAAATTGTGTTAAATGAAATAAAATTAAAACAACAAAATAATAAAAAAAAAAACAGGCAACGCGAATGGCAAAGTGAAGCGAAGAGGGAAAAGAATCACAAACTCACATGCTAAAGTTGTTGCTGGTTGTTGGTTGAATATAATTGTTGTCGTTGGATTCGTTGTTGTTGTTTGTGTTGTTGTTGTTGTTTGTATTATTGCTGCTGGTGATCGGATTTTCACCCAAAAAGGTCGCGAATTCGAATTGTAATACATTTTCGGTTGTCGCCTGCGAAATGATTGCTGATTGCTGCTAATGTTGCATGCAATGTTGCTGGTGTTGCATGCAATGTTGCTAGTGTTGCTGGTGTTGCTCTTGTGCTGCTTGATTTGCAGTTCCTGATCCTGGTCGGTTTTACGCTTGATTGCCCCGCCAGGTGGCGCCAGCATAGTGTCCTTGGCAACTATGTCCTCCAGCAGCATGTTGCTGCCTCCTCGAAGTTGTATTTAGTGTTTGTTTTTTAGTTAGAACATTTATTTAGTTGTTTTCGATTAATTTATCACAGTTGTTCTTTTTATTTATTTAATTGTTTTTAACTAGGCTACTGCGTCATTGATTACTTTATATTGATTTTGATATTTTGTGGACTTTCCCTACTTGGTTTTTCTTTTTTTTTTTGTCAGCAATTCTTTGTTCTATATTTGCATCAGCCAGACAGACACCTCGCACCTTAGTTTGCTTGTGGTTTCGAAGAAGTTGCCGTTCCTCCTGGGGAAAACGCGGAAAACACAAAGAGTCGCTTGTTTTTCCCCGCCTTTTGACGTCACTTTGGCGATCTGCGCAGCACACTCTCACTCTCTCTCTTTCTCTCGGAAGGAACGGATATTGTTGTGCGAGTCCCGGGAAAGTGCAGCGAATGCAAAATTGTAAATTCCAAGCACTGATCTCACTTTCCTTGGCAAACTCAAACTCGAAAATATTCTCGAAAAAATCAACAACAAATAACAGCAAAAAAAAAACGCGAGATTTAGCACACCGTCTTAACTTGGCCGATCCACAAAATAAACAACAACAAACCGCTTATGATTGAAGCTCAAAATGGACTGCCAGCAAATTGTTGCTCAGTCGCTGCTTCAGTCGCTGCCTCTGCCTATGGCTCTGCCTCTGCCGCAGTCGACGCCGGCAGATGCTCTCTCTCGATTTGGGAGCGGAATGAACTGCAAGTGTATCTCCTATATAGCTATGGTCGGTCTTTGTGCATAATTCCAAGAATACATTGTATATCGGCGCCGAAGAGTTCAAATGCGAGAGCTTTTGCACCGAGCAGGAGAGAAGCGCGTCCCGAGCATGAATCGGGCATAAACACGACTTGGAGATACCCCTTAATGGGATGTTACTTCAAAATAAAAACCAATTCCATTAACCATAAACCCAAAGAGCAGACACCCATCAATTGGGTTTGGTTACGGTTTTTGAATACTTCAATTTTTAAAACCAATTCAGTTTGATATTTTTTGTATATTATTTGAGTTAAATAAAAGCATTTTTATTGATACAAAATATATTACAAATTAAAAATTGATAGAAATCATCAGTAATTTATAAATGAAAAAAAAAAACCAAACTCATTTTGTTCAATTTTCTTAAGACAATGGAAAACTATCCACAACTTGGTTATACAAGTATATATATATATTTATATAATAAAACAGATGAATCTTCTTCCAAAAATCAAAGAACATTATTTAAAAATTGCATAACACCCCCTAAAATATACATAGATATATATAATTTAACCGTTGCTAAAAGGAAACAAAAATACATCTCCCTTTCGAACCAAAATACATGATGAAAATCAAAGAGAACACATTTTTCAAATGTATAACAACTTCAGTATTTATAATTAAAAAACTGTCACCCAACGATGTGAGATGTTCAGCAGACTCCTAGTACTATTACGAGGTATTCTCATATCATATCGTATCAGTGTGCCTGGGCCAAGAACAAAGAAAGCCAGCTTCGCCAGTTTGCTCCGTGACGCACCCAGCACACTCAGGCGGCACTCTCGCAAAATATCGTGTATGGCATATGGTACTAAATATCGGTGTTTGGGTTTGGGTTTGGGTATCTGAACCAAATGGCATTGCGCCTAACCCAACCCGAGTGTCATCATCATCTGCCCATTGGAGCTCTCTTTTCCGAAGCTCTTGAGCGGGGAAAGAGCTTTCACTCGCCTCGCACATTTTCCTCAACTGTGCAGCACATTGGGGCAGGCAGATATTTCTAGTTTATAAAATAAAAAATAGTATATTGTACTCACCCAATTTTAGATGTCCTTGGGTAAATAATTAATGTTGTAACTGGTTTCCTTGATTTTACAGGGATTTCTCTTTGTTTTTCACAGAGATTTTATTTTATTTTATTTAGATGTATTTATTAATACCACACTTAAAATTTTTTGGTAATACAAAAATTAAAAAAAAAAATAGTTTTTCACTTTCAATTTGTTGTTATTTCCACACTTTCAATTTCCAAGTTCTTAAGCACTTTCCTTTTTCCAAATTATCTCCGACTGATTGTTATTGTTTATTTAACATTTGTGTTAATACACACACTTTCATTTTCCACCGTTTGGGTAAAATAATTTCCACTAATTTTCCACAAAATTTTTCACTTGGTTATTCGAGAGTCCTCACTGTCGCGGTTCAAGAAGTCAACTGACGGATCGGCCCGGATATTCGCATATTTATAAGGAGGCTGGCCCAGGCCCCTAGGATCTACTCAGAAAGAGATTAAGAACACATTGTGACCGATAAGCGGTCGCCCAGTGGTTATTATCAGGTAGTTAGTTGGCCAGAGTCCTGCGCCCTGCGTCCGGCGTCCTGATTTCGGGAATCGGAAATCGTTTCCCGACAGGCCGCCGCTTGTCTCGAGGATTCCGCGCCGGGTTTTTACCTGCCGCCAGCTCATCTGCATAGATACAGGGATCGCGGCATCGGGGATCGGGGATTTTATGGCCGGGACTCCGGGTTCTTAATTATTTGCCTGCCACATGCCATCTGTTCAACAACCACGGTGCAGGTCACTTTCGCCGGAGAAGCTTTCGCGACTGACCAATAATCGGAGGGCATTCGTGGATATATTTTCGGCGGAAGAGAGAAGGATCTCCTACCCCTTATTTAATCGCGGCCAGCAGGTAGTCCTCTTTCTTTTTTTTTTTTTAAGGTGTACAGTTCGAGAGAGGAAACTATAGTCGTATGTATATGGGATTTTCTGTATGCTGCAATTTTGAAACTGTTACAATATTGAAATTGTTTTTTTTTGAAATTTTACTGTGTTAATGGTATTCTGATGAAATTATTTATACCATTTTATTGATATTTGTCAATATCATTTGGGAAATACTTTGGATATTTTTTTTAAATTTAAATGATGCTATCTAAACTTAATGTCTTATTAATTGTTATTTGTAAATGTTACATATTTATTTACCACTATGGAAATGCTGTAATTAACTCTCAACAAATTGAACCCTTGAAATTCACATATTTCCTCTGATGATATTTTCTTAAATTTTTTTATTTATTGGAATTATTAAAAAGATTCCGATTTATTTACCACTATTTAAATTGTTCTCTCTCCTCAGTTCTGGAAATGATTTAATTTACAAATTGAACCCTTTACAAATTATTAATTTATTTGACTTGCTTATCTATTTTTAATTGTTAAGTTATACAATTTATTAATTTGGGAATGCTTTAATTGGTTGATCTACAATATGAACCCTTAAAAAGGAATTAATTTATTTGCCCTGATTATATATATATGTTTTTTACTTCTTTATTTATTGAAATTATTAAAAGTAATAGATTTATATACCACCATTACAATTGTTCTTTTTCTTTAATTTCTACAAATGGAACCCTTGAATTTTATTTATGCATTTTTTGTCGGGCTTATCTATTTATAATTGATTTTTTTTAATAGTTAATATTTAAAGCTATTGATTATTTATTTGGAAATTATTAAATTAATTTCTCCACAAATTGAACCCTTTAAAAACTTTGAATTTATTTGGCTTCATTATATATTCTGAATTCTTATTATTATTATTATTAAATGTTATATATTTAATTATTTTGAAATGATTAAATAAATTCCTTCACCAATTAACCCTTGAAAAATTCTAAATTTATTTGGCTTGATTAGCTTAGTTTTTGGCTACTTTCCCACTAGAATGACCAACACTAATCCAGCGGGCGCAGAACTCGGCTAGTCCAAGCTTTTTATTTTATTCCGATTTTTTGGTTCGACTTTCGCTGTGATTGCGAACTCGGCTGACCATTTGTTTATTTTTTTTGATAAGGCCAAGTGCGTCGATTTTGCTTTGTGCTGGTAATTCTAAACATAAAGACGCGCGCGGGCACGAGATATAGCTACAGTACAATCCTCAATCCGTGAGATGCATTTCGAGCGAGCATCCAGCGGGGCAGCTCACTTGGTCAATGCCATTGCCAATTGCGTCTCAGATTCACAGCCTCATCAAACAGTGGGATAAATAGCCACAAGATAAGGCACATATTCTCTGATATTTCAATTAAATATATATATATTTCATTTGTTTAGGAAGTGTTCTGGCAATTATCACGTAGGAAAGAGTTTATTTCATTTATGGTTATAGATGTTTTTGTTGGTTTTAGATACTAATAATACACAAACCTAAAATTCTCTATCCTTTCCCTTTTATTGTTTTTTAAATGCTAGTTTATGCTTCTTAATTTGTTATTCTATATTCTTCAGTACATACCACCCTCCTGAATCATAAGAACTCATAATTAGAACGCAAGCCAGAAAATAAATAATAAAAAAAAAACCGACAGATATCCGAGAGATGCAAACAAATTACGTGTATCCGAGAATTGTGTCACTGTGTCATGTTTGAGTTTTAAGATGGCAACAAAGAGATCAGACGCATATAAAGTGGAGTAAGCAACTTTGTTTATATATTTTTTTTTTGTGTTGTTGCTCTGGCTATAAATCCTTCACTTACTCACCAGCATCGGGGTATATATATATTTGGTGTGTTTTGTGGACTGAGGATTGGTAATTCCGGGGCGAGAAATATGTATGAGCCTCGACTTCGAAAACTTTTCGCGATCCGAACGGAAAGGCGTTCGAATCTCAACTAAGCGGCGACGTGAGCTTCAAGCCGAGGAGAGGGAAAATATTGAAAAACTTGAAAATCGGTAACAATAATAAACACAAGGCGGGAAGGAAAACATAAACAATAATAATACAAACAATAAAGAACAGCGGGGGAAAAGAAGAAGATACTGAACCAAATTTGCAAGCTCTTTGAAATAGTTGTATCTTGTATCTGTATTGTAATACTATGATTTTACTAGAGATATAATTGCATATTTTTTGGAATATATTTGAAGACCTATTCTCCTCCCCGCAGCTATGCACACTCTTAAACATATTCGGTGTACAAACAAAGCGAAAACAAATTATTTCCCACTCCTCGACAATGGGAATAATTTTGAGCTGAGTAATCTTTGGGGTAGGTTAAGATACTTTTTGAAAGCCGCCGCTTATCAAGCGGGCTCCCCCGATGCCTACTATCAAAATACTAGCACACTATATATTTTCGGGTTGTCACTTTGAGTTTTCATAAATTTTTAAGGGTTGCTACTATTTATTATTATATATTATTTGACAATTCAAATTAAGTAGGCTTTGACTTGAACTTCGCTGAAAAATTTGACTTTTGGTTCTGCAACCTTCTCAATAGGTTCATTCCGTTTAGGAACCTTCACCAGTGCAAATCTGAATAAAATCAAAAAAGAATAAATAAATTAAATATTTATTAGGAAAAAATCGAAAAATATTTGAGAAATAATTGTGTTAGTTTTCTGTTTTTTTTTTTGTGNATTCCCTAGCTGAACAAGAGCTACACCGCCTCGGTGGCGTCGACTTCCGATTCGGTTGTGCCCTGGCGTAAAAAGGCAGCCGGCAAATCCAAGAATGCGAAGGATGAACCTCCCAGCATTTACTTTCCCAACGCGAAGACCGAAAGCCAACCGGAGGAGGGGTTCGCCATGCAGGCCTATGCCTCCGGTTCCGGTTCCGGTCCCGGTTCCAATACCAGTTCGGAGGTACAGCTCCAGGGCACGGAGCTGGCATCCATTTTCAGCTTGGATACTTCGGAGAACGAACCGTTCTTTGCCAGCAATTTGAAGTACTATCCGCATCTGCCGCAACCGTTGTGGGTGGATGATTATCAGACCTTCAAGGAGATCAAGACGTCCATGTCGCTGGGTGATAATGCCCAGATCATGCCACCCCTGTGTCCCCCCTATCTGCCGCCGCAGGGTGGACGCTATGGCCCGGATCGCGAGTGGAACAATTGGAGCCTGGGCGGCCGTGGCACGTTCTTGAATCGTCATGATCCCACTGATTGGTATCGCTTGGGCTGTCCATCGGGGCAATGGCGTTCGACGTTCTACGATGATTCGCTAACCACTAGCTCGTCGGAGGACACGGATCAGAATCTGACCGAACTGATGTCCGCGGCCAGGATTGACGACTCGCCGCTGTCGCCGCTGTCGCCGCTGTCGCCGCTGCCGCCGCATCAGCTCTTCTTTAAAAACTTCGGCGAGCAGGATCTGCCCACCGGAAATGTACCGGTGGAAGTGCCACTGCCAATTCCGCGCCATCGTCGCCGCAGGCAGGTCATCGGACGGGCAATGACCATGTCCCTGGCCATCGAATTGACATCGTCCACCGATGTCCTGGAGGACGCTGAGACTGCCTCTTCCAGTCTGGTCAACTTCACATCGGAATCGCAGCCAAATTAAATTACACTGAAAATAAAAAAATATAACCAGAAGCCAAAGGCTTTTGATGACCCGTATTTTGTGTTTATTCTTGGTGGGTTTAATTTTATTATTTTTGAAGTTTAAATTAAATTAAATGCGGTCCGAACTGGAAGGTGTTATAATTTAAAAAAAGATATCAGTTAAATTATAGGTGGGTTTTTAATTGTAATTTAAAATGCATTTATTTAATAACATTTATTTTTAAGATTCTATTTTAAATGAATATCAGTTTCCATTTCAATGAAATTCAGGTTGGTTTTTATTCTAAATTATATTAATATATTTAGATTAAATTCTTGGTTGCTATTTAAAAAGAACTTCACATTCAATTTAAATTTTAATTAAATTTTTCATTTTTTCTAAATTGTATTATAAAATGCATTAAATTAATCGAAATTTAATTCAAGAAGACAATTTAAAATGTAAATCAGAAAAAATATGTCAAACTGAAATGGAATTTCAATTGCTATATTTAATTGTCTTTTGTTAAGGGAATTTTTGTTGGAATTATTAAAGTAAATAATACAATAATCAATAAAATATTTAATTTTCAAAAATCTCCTTATAATTTTATAAAATTTCTTTAACACATACATTTATTTACAGCGCACCAATCCAACATTAAAGCCGAAACTTGTTGCCAATTATGTGACATTCAGTTGAATTTGGCCCTCGGCTTGCGGCCTGAAGAGGGCTCGCACTTGGTTCCAACGGATTCCATTTTCAAAAGTCACCAATTGAGATAGAATCAAGAATCGAGAATCGACAATCGGCAATTGGTTCAAGTTTAATGCACTTTTTGCGCAGCAGCAAATTCGCGGTACTATCTCATCTAATGCCCAATCGCATTTTTCCGCAGGCGGCATGCCGCGATTGCTCCCTCTCCACAAACAACAATAACAACAACATAAAAACAATAATAAAAAAAAGAACAATAATAATAAAAGGAAAAAAATGGTATAGCGGTTGCAGATATGACATGAAAAGCTAAGTAAACATTTCATTGCTACTCGAGTTTTGACACAATTCGAGGACTGGGAAACTGCTTCGGACTGCTACCGATCGGAAAATTCCCTATTCTGGTTTTGAGGAAATCCTCAACTAAAGAAAAATCCAAAAATTTTCTGGGTTTGGTATCTACAATTATTTAAAAACTACATTTTTATAGTGTTTTGAGGTATTCAAAACTATGAATTGCATTTTGATTTGCTTGAAAGGGAAGTTAATATATCTGAATATTTTTAATATAAAATATAAATTATTATTTGTTGAATA
>JAJJHY010001290.1:2104423-2158136 GCA_021224005.1 Drosophila setifemur
ATATGGTAAAGTAATAATATATATATATATATAATAGTATATTAATAGTTTCTATATAATATAGTAACAATTTCATATTTTTATTCCATTCATTTATTTATATTTTTTTCCCTAATTAATCATCATTTATTTCCGTTTTGCTAAAAATACAAATGAATTTTAATCTCGAAAAATATGAATTAATTTGTCTAGAAAGTATTAGACACCATAAATAATCTGTAGGCCTAATTGCCCTTTGAACTAATTTCTAGTTTTATTAATTCTAATCAAAACTAAAAGTGGGTTAAGCTGATGAAATATAAACAAACATAAGGTGAATGTCCTCTATAAATTTAAAAAAGGAATTGCTATTTATTACCCTCTTTTTTACTTAACATTAAAAGGGTTTTGAATTGTGTTGAGTTAGGTATTTGTTTATAAAATAAGTAGTTGTTAGAAAAACATTAAAAAAATACTAATAAATATAAACATAAAGGCTGTTTTTTTTTTATTAAATTTGATTTGATAATTACCATTTTCGAGTAACTTTCAGTTTTATTTTGGCTTTTGAAATTGCATTAAAAAATAGTGAAATTTTAATGAACCTCGATTAACACCCATTAGCTCCCCTTCGGAACTCCCATTTGGTCAGCCCCTGGTGATCTATTGCTATATAGTCACATAGAGATATGGCCGGGTGGCGAATATCTGTGTGTTTGCAGCTGGCATCGGGAATTGGAATCGGATTTGGAATTGGAATCGGAATCGCAGTCGTCGACGACGGCGACGACGACGACGCCGGCAGAGCCACCTGATAAGGGCTTATATTTAGAGGAGTCTCCAGGCCCTCGGCAGTTTCCCAAGCGACTCGACCGTCCAAGCAGGTGTTCATCGTTCCAACTCCCCGCCAGAAACGGATTCCCAGAGACACTCAGGCACTCAGCCGAACAAAAAAAAACCAAACAGGACTCGGAGCAGCAGAATTAGGATCAGCATGAAGCTGGACGTGGAGATCGAGAAGCAGAAGCAGAGGTCGTGCTCTGATCCCCCGAAATACCTCAATGAGGATTTCTTTAAGGCCGCTCTGGAGGATGGCCTGCGGGATATGCGGGTGGACATCAAGAAGATCATATTCGCAGAGTCCAGCGGTGGCGGAGGAGAGAACTACTGCAGCAAGATCTACAGGGCAAAGGCTCTGTATCGGAGCAGTAAGCGGCAGTTGGACGAGGAGTTGGCATTGATCGTGAAGAGTATAGCGATCACTCCGGCCACTCAGTTCCTTGAGGAGCTGGCCGTCTACCTGCGCGAGAAGATCTTCTATTTCGATGTGCTGGGCAAGCTGGAGGTGCTCATCGGCGACGGTTCAAAGTTCGGGGCGAAGTGTTTGTACACCACCCGGGAGCCGATCCAGACGATCGTCTTCGACGATCTCACCCAGTACGGATACAAATTGGCCAGCCGGCAGAACGGCCTCAACGAGGAGCACTGCATGGTGATCCTCCGGAAGCTGGGCAAGTTCCATGCCAGCTCCATGCTCCTGGCCGCCAAGGTGAGTGTTTGCTGTAGTCCATATTCAAAATATATGTCGGGGGGTTTGGAAAAGATATAGTAAAAATCAAAGATATTTGTTAATAAGTTTGGTAGGAACAGATAAAATATAATGCAGAAATTGGGAATATATAAAAAGTTAATTGTTTTTGAAAAATTTAGTTCGTAAAAAAATATTTTGTGTGGTTGGGCAATGAAAATTCTTGTATTTGTTGAAAAAGTTAAAGAAAAAGGTATATAGGAATTTTTAAACATATTTTTTTGTGGCTTACAAAATGCAATTCTGAAAATAAGAATATTTAAAAATTGTGTTGGGAATAAATTTATTATATCAGATTTTTGCTATTAAATATATATCCGACATATTTCAATTATTTAATATAAAATATTCTGTTCAATCTGCAACTAAAATAATGATAATCTCCGACTGCAATTAAATTAAAGGTGGAGTATTCAGAATCGGAACAATCTAGAACAAACCAGCTAGGAACAGAATGGAATTGTTTAATTCAATGGTCACGAGATGTTTGACACCAATTAAGATAAGACCGATTCCAAAGTACAATAACGTACTAAAATTTAACAAAATTCTATTACCGATTCGGGAATTGATAATTTGTATTTAATGAAACGCACTTCATTGAAAATAATGATTAATGGAATGGTGAATAAACCATAACTACACTAGTTAACTTAACTTAATGAATTAATTGCAAGGAAATTTATTATTATTTATTTTTTATTATATGAATTCTTAATATTTTAATGACGCAATTGCAATAATCAATTAATACATAATATATATTACTTATCAACGATTTGAAATCACAACAAACATCAAAAAAGTACAAAGTAATGCAACTGTTGCCGAATGGCATAATGAATGGGAATTTTGATGACCCAGCATCTACGTCAATTAAATTTTATTAAATTTGTTAACTATTCTATTTTATTTGTGTATTTGTTCAGCTTTTTATGTACAACAAAGAAATGGATTTTAGTTTTGAATAGGGATGCTGATTGAATACTTCAATTGGGAATAAGTTTCTAAATTGAATTAAATACTTTCTTAATTGATTTAAATATATTTTTGAAAATGATTTTCCAGGAAGCTGGAGTGCGGGAACATTTCAACACGGGTATGCTGGACGAGAACTACATCAGGACCAATGAGAGGTTCATCAACTTCATGTCCCTGCAACTGAGAACTCTGGCCAATCTGGTGGCCAAGTGGCCGGGCTATGAGGTTTTGGCTACCAAATTGCACCTACACTGCGACAACATCAAGGAGAACCTGGTGACCACCGGCCGGACATTGCCGGGAGAGATCACTGTACTCAACCACGGTGACCTCTGGGTGAACAACTTCATGTACAAATACGACGATGAGCAGCCCACCAAACCCATCGATGCCATATTCGTAAGTGATTTAATTCTATTTATTATAATGATAAATTTAATCATTTTATTGTAACCTTAATCGAAAAATAATTACTTGAATAATAGTTAAGATATTTCTCCTTTTATTGAATAACAAAAAATTGTAAAGCGAAAACTTTTTCAACAAAATTTAAAATGAATCATAATTTAGATAATTCAAAGTAGTTGAATAAATTTATTTAAAAAAATTCTGAAATAATTAAAAATATAAAATTTGAACAATATTTTTATAGGTGGACTTTCAGAATAGCTTCTTCGGCAGCCCGGGATGCGACATCAACTTCTTCCTGAACAGCAGCGTCCAACTGGATGTGCTCATCCACCGGCGCGAGTTCCTCATCCACACGTACTACACCTCGCTGCGGGAGAGCCTGGAGCGGATGCACGCGGACTTCATACCGAGCTACTCGGACATCCAGCAGGAGATCCGGGCCCGGGAGCTGTACGGATTCTTCTCATCCTATGCCTTCCTGCCGATGGTCACCATGAAGAAGGAGGACTCGTTCGACATCAGCATCGAGGCGCTGACGGATCAGGACTTTGCCAAGAAGAAGGTCCAGCTGATGTTCTCCTCCAATCCCCGCACCACGGACACATTGCGATATGCCCTGCGCCGGTTCGATGACCTGGGCATCTTCGATTGATCTGATCGATTGGCCCGTCGATCGATAAATCGATTCATATCGATATTTGTAGTTCTATCGCTGCTTTCGCTACTTGTACTAATCGCTTCGTTTTTTTTTTTTTGTTTTTGTTTTTAATGTGTACATAGACATAAGCGCATTCTAAATATTAGACTTACTATATCTAATCATAAATAATAAAATATAGTTGCCTACTTGGGATTCCATTTCCACAACTATTCGATTTTAATTTGATTTTTGTGGAACATCAAAACAAACAAAAAAAACTTATAAAATACCAAAAAAAATATATATAAAATAAATATTATTAAAATGTTTTAATAGAGCTCCTCTAATATTCTCGTATTTTTTTCAATCAAAATTTAGCTCAACAATTCATAGAAAATTTTCAAAAACAAAAATTATCAATGGAATTATATTTTTTAAATATATTTCGGAGTAAGTTTTGTATTTAAAAAAATTCAAAAACGAATTAAATTGTTACTATTTATGTGTTTAAAATATTTTTGAATTATTTTAACACAACGGCAAAACATTTTCCAATTGTTGAAAATGAAACCCCAAATAGGATTTTAGAGTATATTAACTAGAACTCCCAGGTGGGCAGCCACTTGAGCTTGTGCATCGTGGAGTTGGGCTCGTTGGCCAGAGGACCACTCATTCCATAGGCCAAAGGTGAGAAGACGGCAAAACTATAGACCAAAATCGAGAGCACCGTGCCGAGGAAGATGTGTTGGATCCACTTGGGCAGCGGTCGAATTATATAGTTGAACATTATTCCTGGATAATAGAGAAATATCGGCTTAATTTTGGATTTCTTGGACTCTATTTTTGTGGACTCAACTCACCCGTCAGCAGGGAGTTGAAAATCAAAGCCGGAAAGTAGTGATGGAAGTAAAGGACCCTGCCCATTGCCCAGAAGGGCAGATAGTGGAGCACCCAGCCCACAAAGAGCCAGGCAGCTGCCTGCAAGGACATCCTCGATGAGGGACCAGCTGCAGCCTCCAGTTCCACATTATCCTGGTTCTCCGGGGTGGGACAGCAGCTGCACAGATCCGTGGTCGAGGGTTCACTGTCCTCGCTCTGGGATCGGGCACTCTCCTCAGCCAGAGCCTGGGCCTGGGCCTCGGCCAAGCCATCGCGTCGGTGTTGGACAATCGCATTGTAGAGGAACACCACCACGAAGAGGCCCAGGAAGACCAGGTTGCTCCACCAGATCAGAGGGTTGCCCAGCAGATAAATGCGGTAATGGCTGCCGGAGAAGAACTGACCCTGCAATGGGGATTAGATAATTAAAAAATATAGAATATATATATAGATCCTACCCTGTAGTTGATGGGCCACTGCCAGGGCCGGCTGGTCACCTCGCCCTCCTTGGGCTTCAGTCCAGCATTTCCCTGCAGCATCACGGCATGGGATTCCATGAAGCGGGAGAAGAAACCCGGGGCATAGATACTAAAGCTCACACTGGGCACTGCAAATGGGTATTAAAATTAATTAAATAAATATATATTTAATATTTTATTTTATTATTAATAACCCACACAACTTGTGCTCGTTATCCTCCACATTCCACTGGGCATTCTTGTCCCTTAAATTGAGATTGCAGGACACCTCCTGCTGTTCGAATCCCCACTTGGGCAACTGCTTGCCACTGGAGGTCAGGATGCAGTTCTGCAGCAGATGGATGAACTTCAGCCTGGAGGTCACCGTGTGCACCGTCTCGTTGATCTTTCCACCCACGATCAGCACTCGCCACACATCGTTGGCATCACCAGCGCCGTTCTATAAAGATAATAATTAAATATAAATTTTTATTTTATATTAATATTAATAATTAAATATTTTACCTCGCCGTAACCGGTGACCTGCAGATGCTTCTTGGTCATGGGCGCCGGTTCGCTGTGCGAATGCAGATTCCGCTTGGTCATCTGGTGCTCCAGCCGAATGAGATCCCCGTGCCGCAGGATCTGCAACTTGTCCTTGCCCAAACGTTGTTTGTTGTGCGGCTTAATCACAAACTTGTTGTTCTCATCCTTGTGGGTGTAGGTGGTGATCTGTGGAAATGGGAAAACATTGGTTTCATAAAAGTTAATTTAATGTTTTTGTAATAAAATTTAATTTAAGTTCAAAGAATCTAAAAGATATTTTTATTATATTTTTAGAATTATATTTTACTAATGGAAATTCCTCATAAAAAGTATTTTTTTTAGGGAATTCAGGAAATTTTTTTTAATTTAGTTCAGAAAATTAATTTGCATGCTCCGTTAACAGTGCGTATACGTAATAAATCTATCAAATATTATGCCATCCTTCGACTCAATGTTCCCTTGTTTTAATCCTCTCATTTTCCAACTCACCTGCTGCTGCCTGGAACCTTCTCCCTTCGGATACAGATGGAAATGTGAATGCAAATACCCGCCACCAGTCTTGTGATTCTTGATGGTCACCACCGATCCGTAGGCCACATCCCTCGGCATGCTGGCATTGTACAGGGAGTTCCCAATCAGCCTGGACTGAAAGGCAGAACTATAGAAGCCATCGCCATTGCCACTGCGATTCAGGACGGTCAAGTGGATGTAGAAGAAGAGAGTGTACAGGACGATGGGCCAGACGATGAGGGTGATCGCGCGACAGGCCACCTGTTTGACCGTCTCCCAAATGGGTTGACCCAGATCCCCCAGGATGATCCACAATTCCGTTGCCGTGTGCAGACCCACCAATAACACCACAAACAAACCCACAAACTTCACACTGATCGTGCAGGATAACATGGTGCCGGTGAGGAAGAGCCACGCCCACCACCGCAGACTGTAGGATCCGCCCGAGGCGGTGGTCTTCGATATCTTCACCATACCCCACACCGAGCCCATCATGAAGAAGAGCAGGATGGGATCGAGGAGAATGTACTGGTTCAGGGTGAGCATTCCCACGTCTGCAAGAGAGAGGAATTATTTATTTGAATGTTATGTAAATTTATGTTATATAAAATTATATCTCTTTTTTAATACCTTTTTTTATGAATAAATTAATGGTTAATTTCTTTTTACAAGTAAAACACATTTATAAAGTAAATGGAAAAGGGAGGGAAAATTAGATTTGTATGAACTGAGTTATTAAAAAAATAACTACAACACTTTCCTGTTTTTTTAACTTCAAATAAATTTAAATTAAAAAATAATAATTTCAAATTTACCCACCAAAAATTAAATAAGAAGCGGCTAGAATGGCAGCCTCAGGTGACCTGGTTAAATCGTAGACCGTGTCGAATCCCATGGGCATAATCAGAGCTCCCAGCGTGGTGCAAAACTAGGGATGCCAAAAAGTGTAATAATAATTAATTAATTAAATTAATATTTAAAAAAAATACTTACATATCGCATGCCCTGGTAGGCGGTCTCGTTGTATTTGTCGCCGGGTTTCTCAAAGGGAAACGTTCCATTGTATCCGGTCAAATAGCCGGAGAGTCCAATGAGCATCTGAAAACAAAGCAGATTAATATATATTAATCAAAGAAAACTCAAATATAACATATATGTGATATTTTTAATATTTTTTTAATAACTAAAATAAGTTTTTGAAACTCACCTTTCCCAGCGGCGGATGGACGTCGAAAAAGAAGGTTCTATTGATGTACCAACTGCCCATCTTGCCAAAGTGGGTCTCATCCCAACTGTCGGTGGAAAATCGCGAATTTTTAGATCAGTCAGAGATGCACTTAAAAAAAACAGCAAGACGTTTGACCCACTTACCAAATGTGATCCGGTTCGGTGACTTTATAAAACCGAGTGGCAAACGTAACCAGGAAGACAGTAGCCAACAGAAGAAACCAATTCCTGGTTGATTTTTTTTATTTTTTATTTAAGTTTAGAAAGAAAAAAGAATTAAACTATTTTCTTTGTTTTGATTTTGTTTGTAGTTGACCTACCAGTTGGAATTTTGCGTTGTTTTTGTGGAACTTTTAGCCGGATCTTTCGTGGTGCCCTGCCTGGGGCACTTGGGAGTCTTTACCACACTTGCTGCCATAATTCCTGCCTTGTTTTGATTTCTTAAGATAATACAAAGAAATGCTGCATTTTCTTCCGGGAGGAATGCGCTGAACACGTCAACAAAAACAAGCGGAATGATCGCTGGAGAATGCTTTCTCTTTCGGCCTGTTCTTTCAGGCCAGAAAACCGGTCTGCGACTTGGCTTTAACTGTGCTTTGGCCAAACAACTTGAGCTCAGCTGCTGGTTGAGCTGCTTTGAGCCAGGTTATCGATAAATCACGACCAAGAAGGTGGCTTTCTTCTTTGTGCCAAGAGAAGTCTTTTGTTTTTTCTTCGTGAAACTTTTGTATTCCACCAAGCGGCCAGCGACGGTACTAAGGCTACAAATTTACTAAATGCAAGCCGAAAAGTATGCAACATTTTTTGGTACTTCATTTTAATAATAGAATTTCTGAAATTTTCGGAATTTGTTTAATTCGTATGAGATTAAATTGATTTAAGTAATTAGTGAGCTAAAATTAAGTAAATCTATAAATAATAAAAAAAATATATATATTATTTGTACTATAATATTTGTAGAGTTTGCATGTATAGCAAAATATATTTATTTCAGTTTGACATATAACTAACTAAAATTTATATATTTTCAGAAATAATAAAAAAAATATATTTAATGATTAATGACACCAATAATCATTAATTACATGTTTAACGACACTAATGATCATTAATTCTATTTTCAATGACACTAATAATCATGAATTATATTTTTATCTATTTAAGAAAAGCTGTAATTTATGAATTATTTCCCCATTAACAAAAATCAAACCTTTTATGAAAAGTAACACTTTTAAAAATGCATTTTTTTTATTTCAGCTTCCTTGAAAGACGCGACGCAGCCAGCTTAAAAGCGGCAACAAAATGAAAATGCTAAACCGGTTCTTGACGAACGTTAATGTTAATGGCCAATTTGGTGGCTCCATTTGGCGGTGCATTTGTCTCTCAATTCGTTTCGAGTTGCGGTGCATTTATTATGGAAAATTGCTGCTCGGCTCGGTTAGTTCTTAGCCACAAAAGTTCTTAGCCTTCTTGGCACCTAACACCCGCAAATGACCGGCTATTGGACTATTTTGTCGTGGCCCAATCTTGCCCAGGCAGCCAACCAACCCGTCGGTTACCTGTTTACTTGACCGGCTTTCTGGCTTTCGGCCAACTTGCTTGATGCTTTCCTAGACCCCAGTTCTGCGCCCCCTCTCTTTTCTTTTCTATTCGTACACTGGAAAGGAAACTTATAAATTTGTATATTCTTTTAGAGAATGATTTTGAAAATAATTATATTAAATTATGAGGAAATGATTGGAAGACCCTTTTATTTATTTCTGATTTCATAATGAAATTTTATTTAAAACTCGATTTTAAATAAACCAGATAAAATTCTTTTCCTTATGTTAGTAGAAAATATAACATAAAATCTCTGGTTCATTATCTGAGTCTAAAGAAACCATAAAATCATTGTAGAACGAATTAATAATTCGTTAAATATTTGTAATAATTTAAGGGAGAAATAATAAACTCAATATTTTTAAATGTATATTATTGGAATTATTTATCTGAAATTCAAAAGAATATCGAATTAATTGTAAATTTTCGTTTAAAATAATTTTGTTTAGTTGCCACAATATCTGATGATTATTTAAGAAAGGAATCAATTTTTTATCGCAGTGCATGAGGGGCAGGAAGAACACGAACGACAACACCGATGCGGATGACGATAAAGCGTTAGGGTTGGCCGGGCATCGCCTGGCTTTTCGGTTCCCCCTCCCGTCCCCTGATGTTGGCCAGGTCTTTCGGTGGGATTCAGCCAGTCCGAGGGTCCGTCGCGGGTCCAGGGAACAGCGGTCCGAGGCGCGGTACTGGGGATGGGCGGCTTTAATCGCTTTGATCTTGGCGCACAAGAGTTAATTGCACGCTTGCTGCACAGTTGCTTGTGGTATTTTTTTTGTTGTTGTTGCTGTTAGTTTTCAATTCTTTTTTTGTTTTTACCTTGGAGTTGGCTGCTGGGTTTCGGCTTGTTGCTTCCACAGGCCACAGGCCTGGCAATTTGTTGGATAGAAACGTTGCCGGCACGCGGTGTGGCAGCTTCAATCAAATTAATTGTAGCCCGGCGAAAATACCCTCGTTTTGTGGTGTGAAGTTCGGAGTATTTTAGTGTTGCAGTCCTTTCGACAAAGAGTTAAAAATATTTCATAAGCATTGCATAATGTTTTGGTATTTTAAGAAATATTTTTTGAATAGGTTCTATTCTAAATTCAGAGAGGAAAATATTTTCTAATATATGAAAGCTCTAATTTAATATTATTTTTTTGCTAGGAAATAACAGATAAATATAAAATACTTATTTCAGAATTTAAATAAAATTTTGTATTATTTTTATTATAATTTCAAAAGTCCCCCAAAGGGTAGTAATAAATTCTGTAAAAATTATATATTTAATATTTACATTTTCTTCAAAGTCCAGGGTATTTTGCAGTCGCATATAAATATCCAGCCCCCAGCCAAGCCTTTCTCATAAAGTGTGTGACACTCTCAGGGTGGCTTACAGAGTGAACAAAAAAGAGGCACAAATATAAAGCAGAGGGAAACACGCAGAGCCACAGGTGGAGGATGAGGATGGGGTACAGGTGGCACTCGGTACTCGGCAACTGGCTACTGGATTCTTTAAATCTGGATGGGGCAAGTGCTCCATGTGGTGAATGGTGCCTGGTGCCTGGTGGCGGAGCAAAAAGCTGGCCATCAGCGGGGCCAGAGCTCTGTCATTAAGCATTTTCCTTCTAATTGCCAATCGCTCGGACATGGCATACAATGGCAACAATTTAGCCTTTTTGTTGCAATTAAACGAATTCGCAATGAATTTCCTTTCCGCCAGTGCGATTCCCCCCCCTCTCCCTTTCCCTTGGCAGTTTTTTGCTACTTTCGCATCATTAACCCCCTTGGTTAATCGTGAGAATCGAGGTTTATCTTTGGGAGTTATGCCAATTTCAGACCAAAGAAATAATAATAATTCCAAAGAGAGACTTTCCATTCAATTGAATTATTCACAATTTATTCACACTTTGCAATCAAATTGAATTACGCTCTTAGAACTAATTAATTAAAGTACTAAAGTTATGCAAAAAAATAGCTATATACAGACTTAAGTTTAGCTAACTAATATAACTACTAATTTATAATAATATATATATAATAATAGTAATACAAAAAAAAACTGGTGGTGGGGGGCAGGGCGAACTTTAAAGCTATTAACACATTTCAGTTTTTTTGTTTTTGTTTTTTGGGTTTATAAAACTACTTATACATGGATTTTCCATATACTTAGATCAGAGCTTAAAGCCATCTGGGATTATGATTCTATATACATTTCTGGTTGATGAATGAAACAATGATATATCCGAAATTGTGGATTCTACAAATTAATATTAATATTTTCAGCTTAATTTCCGTTTTTCTCTCTATTAAATGTAATAATAAGTTTTCGTGATTAATATTTTGATATTTCTTCTAAATACTTTAATTGAGAAATATCCAATATCATATATATAGTATATTCCTTTGCTTTTCTATTATTTTTTATATATCTAAATATATGTTATATTTAATCAACTTTTAAATACATAATTTTGGTTTTCATTCAACAATCTTTTCACACTCTTTTCTCTTTTCTATTTTCTCTTAATTGTAAATTATTTTCCGATTTATCAGTTAGTTATTCATTACTTTCTAGACCCTCGCCTGATTCGGATTGTAGACGGGGACATTGTGGAAACTGATGCCGGCGTAGAGTGGAGCCGTGGAGGAGGCACTGCCTCCGATGATGCCACCGGTGGACTTGCCACTCGTATAGAGATGCTTCTTGGGCAGAGCACCCGCCGACTTGTGGGCGCAAGTGGAGGCACCTGCTCCGCCCGCTCCCAACCGATGACGGTAGCTCTCGCAGGTCTTGCGTGACCAGACCCACAGACCGGTTAGGGTTCCACCCACCAGCTGGAAGAAGATCCTCACCAGCGCCGGCCAGGCACTCAGCGGCGTGGGCGAGGCGCAATCCTCTGGAGTGGAGCAACTGGGCACGGAATCCACATACCGCTCGCACAGGGAGGCAATCACTCCGGCTGCCGTGGGTGCAAAATACAGCAGCGAGAAGATCACGAATCTCTTCCGGATCTGCCCGAACCGATGGTGGGCGAGAGTGGGTTGGAGCTGCTGCTGCAGCGATAGCAGGGATCGGGAGGCGCGCAGCGTAAAGTATAATCCCAGAAGAAGCAGTACCAGAGCCGGGAGCTCCACGAAACCCGGCGCGGAGCACATCCCCGTCAGCTCACTCGGACGCACCTTCTCCAGCAACAGAGCTGCGATGGGCGGAGCCAAAGGTGGCACCCAGGCCAGGACATGGAACAACCCGGAGCGCTTCTCCAGCGCCTCGCTGGACCACTTCTTGTGGGAGGAGAGATAGAAGCAGAGGGCGAAGATCAGCCACCAGCTGGCGGCGCACAAGCTGAGGTACGAGGTGGTTATGTAGGAGGCCAGACAGGGCGGGGTCAACAAACAGGCTGTCCTCATCCGCGGCTCCTGGACCTGGGCCAGGCTCCGCGCCTGATTGTGGAACACAATCCTCTCCAGATAGCACACACTGAACAGGTTGTAGCACAGGCAGAGGAAGAGCACCGGTCGCTCTGGGTAACCAAACCGGGTCGGTTCCGCCCAGAAGGTAACCAAAGCGAACAGGGTCAGTACGAAACAGACGGCGGAGAGGCCAAGGATCAGGCTCTCCGACAGCTTCTTCTGCGCTGTGGTGTGGAAGGCATCCCTCTGGCACTGGGGCACACAATCCTCCGCATTCAGGTGGCTCCCGCTGAAGTTCTGCGGACACAAGATTCCGTTCTGGTTTAGACTGGGATTGGCTGGGACTCCTCCAGAGCTCTTCCAGAATCGATACATTGAAGCGGGTTGCGGTGCAGATTCGGGGTTGGAATTGGAGGGACTCCCATTCGGATGGGGATTCCCATTCGGGTTGGTATTCCCATTCGGAGCACTGGGTGATCCTGTGGTATGCGGTGGGTATGGCAATCCCGGCACCTCCTGCGGTATCTGCATGCACAGCTCGTGCTTCTCCGGCTGCGGCAGTACCTCGCAGTTGAGGAACGATGGCCAGAGCTCCATCAGCTCCGCCGGGGAGTTGGCCGCACACTCTCCCCGGACCGTTTCGCAAAGGGACTTGCAGGCGGCAACGGGGCGTGGCACATCCGGAGAGCAGAGCGGAAACAAAGCCGAGCAGAGCAGGAAGCGGGCTCGACGGGAGCAGCCGGATTCGATCAAAGGGAGCAGCTTGGCGATCTGCGAGGAAAGGGGAGAGAAGTTTTGATTAATAATGAAATTAAAGGAAAAGATAATTAAAAGTAATTAATAATATTTAATAATTTATTTATAATTATTGAGAATAAAATATCCAGGGGAACAATACTTAATTAAACAATAATATTTAATAAACATATTATAGGAAAATATAATCAAAAGAGTGGCTAAACATTTGTTTATTATTATTGAGATTAAAATATCTAAGCAACAATATTAAATTAAACAAAAATATTTTATAAACAAATTTAAAGAAAAGATAATCAAACAGAGTTGTTTTACAATTATTTATTATTATTGAGAATAAAAATATGTGAGATACCATATTTAACTAAGCAATACACAAATTATTGTTGACTTAAATATTGTTGCTCAGCAAGTTTAGTTGTCAATAATATTGTATATGTATATTCCAAATTTTGATTTTATTTGTATTTTATTATAGTGATATAAATTAAAATAGTTCTCCAGTAAATATTATTAAAACTTTTGTACTTCGTAGATAGCTTAAAACCCAATTTGCAGGCAATAAGTAATCCAACTCAAAACCAAATTAAATGCTACGAATAAAAAGGTAAAATTAGCCATCAAATTTAATTCCCAATTTTTTAAATTGAATTCCAAAAATTTCCACTCCAAACCAATTGAAACGAAATTAGTAGAACTAATTCAATCTGAAATCTGAAATTCCCATCAAAGAATCGGAGAGAGAAAAACAATTTCGCTTTGATTTCGAAGCCTTTATCAATTAACAACATTTAATTGTATGTTTTTTTTTTTTTTGGATTCTACGAATTCAAGGGAACTTGAAAGACTCGCCGGCAAATAATTAGATCGAAATATGCTGTTCGATAAGCCAAACAAAGGCACCTGAAACTACACTGAAACCAAAATAAGCAAATGCAATTGTGTTGGGTGCTGGTTGCTGGTTGCTGAGAATTCCAAACAATACAATTCGCGATCGCCTTCGCCTTTTGTTGCGTTGTGTTTGATTGCCGTGCGATGTCTATAATTTTATCTAATAAAAATGAAATAAAACCTTGCCTTTCCGCCTTCTTTTTTTTTGTTTTTGTATACTCTTTGTTGTTCCGCCGACATCAAAGTTAAAGTTAATTTAGCAAATGTTTGCAATTGAGCGGCACAATTGCAGTTTGTTTACACCGGCTAATGCCTGATATTAAATTAGCTGAAATTGCTAAATTAGTTCGTGTAATGGTAATGATTTCTCTCGTTTTTTTTGCAGTTTGTAGCACTAAAAAAACAACAACTTAAAACTAATATTAAACAATGGCTAAAACTTCTTCATTAATATTTTAAATGATTTCATTTTTTGAGGCTGGGAAAAATCCAAAAACAAAAGCCACATATATTTATTTTCTCACACCAACTTGGACTTTTGTGTATCTTTGAAATCTTTGTTGTTTATTTTCCATTCACAGGCTCACACATTTCCCACCTCCCCCTCCCCCTCCCCCGCTGTATTTGTGTGTATCTGTGTGTAGTTTCTGGGTGTGAAAACTTGCGTCAGACTTCACACATGGAAAAAACGCTTCACAGGCACAGACCGCTGTCCAGTTGCCAGTTGGTAGTCCATTCCATTCCCATTTGCAGTTGTCGATGGCAATTAATTGTCAATTACGGGCCATGCAATCTAATAACTTCAAACGAAGCCACATTCAACGGATGCGAAATTAATCCACACGAACACGATACAGATACACAGCAAAAATGTTTACATTTATTTAGATACCAAGAAAAACGAATGCTTAATTGATATATATTTTTTTTAAATGAAGAACTTATTGTTGCATTGATTAACTTGCAAAAAAAATGTTTATAAAATTCCTCGATCTTCGCCCTTTTTCTGCTGTGCCCTCTGACCATTGTCCATGGGACAAAAACGCCGGCACATTGATGACAATGACGGACCAGACGCATCAACATTTATGAGTTTGCGGAATTTTAGACAACTCAGAGCAGGGCAAATAACAACAACAACAAAAAAGATACAACAAAAATAAACGAAGCCCAGGACCAGGACCGGGGCAACCTTTTGGGGCAGACACAAACGGAGCAAAAAAAGCTGCATCAAATTATCGAGAATGATTTTCTCAGGAAAGATGCCGCCTCAGCAGCAACTCATCTCAAAACCGAACTCCAATCCCAGTCCCAATCCCCAACACAAACCCAATCCCAAAGCCAAACTCAAAGCCAAACCCAAACCGAACCAAAAAACCGATCTCCAAAACTCCGGGGGGACCTAAAACTGATACCAAAAGCGGGACTTTTGACATGGATTTGATGGCTAACAGTAACCGGATCGTTGTTGTTGCCGTCTTGTTGTTGTATAATTAAGCCACATTAGGCGAACGAACGAAAAACAGATCGAAGCCAAAAAGAAATGAGAAGGCTGGAAAGAACCGGCGGGCATCTCGAATGAAGCATTAGACACGCGATTTCCAATTTTTCGAGTTGGGCCTCTTTTGTTTCGCCCTCTCTTTGAAAAATCGCTGCCAGCAATAATAATTTAATGATGCAGACCGGCAAGTGAACCTCATCATTATGGCCATCATCATCATCGTTTGTTGGCCAAAAGAAACAAGCCCAAAACTGAAAACTTGCTGCGGATCAGCCTAATAGATGTGCTATATCCCTGGGTATGGGATTGAAATGGGAATATCAAATGGTATCTTACCATGATACCAGATGTCCAGTGGTTCTGTAATCTACTGACAAGCGGATGGTATCTATGTATTTTTTTTTTAGGGATTTTTTAGGGATTTTAGGGATTTTAGGGATTTTTTTGGCAATTTTCCGAAGTCCTTTTAGTAGGCTTTGGAAATATGTTTTGGTCAATAGTTTTGGTAAGCCATCAGCATTTGGTTTTTGGTTCATTCCGTCTTGATTCTCAGACGAGGCGGAGTCGTGTTCGCTCCTTTTATTTTATTATTTTTATTGGGTTTTTATTTTATTTCAAATCAAATGATAATAATATCTCAAAATATTAATTTAATTTTAATTAATTTATGATCATAATTTATTATTTTGTTCGCATTGCTTGGTAACATTCATCATCATTACCATCATCAGTGGACTGTCATCATCACCATCACCACCATCATGGGCAGTGGGTTTCCATCATCATCATCGCTTCCATCATCGTCGGCAGTGGGTTTTCTTCCATCATCATCGCTACCATCATCGGCAGTGGGTTTTCTTCCATCATCATCGCTACCATCATCATAGGCAGTGGGTTTCCATCATCATCATCGCTACCACCATCCTGGGCTCTTATCATCGTTACCATCATAATGATCTCAACTCTGCGCAGCGAATGCAATCTGCAACGCTTTGAGCCGTTTTTATTTATTTTTTTATTTTTGCAACGCTTTGAGCCGTTTTTATTTATTTTTTTTATTTTTTTTTCTCCGTTTCTGTTTATTTTTTTTATTTTTTTGTCTCTATTCTGTTTCTGCTTTTTGGGACTTTTTATTTCAGTGCTTGATGCATGGCAAAAGGCCAACGAAGAGTTGGCAATTCGCTTTGGATTTGGTTTTGGCTTTGGCCATCCACCCGACAAAACGCGACAAATTCGTTTTGGTTACAGCCACAAGCCCCATTATTTTGTGTGACGGCAAGTCGGCAAGACTTCTAAGGCTAATATTAATTTAATTTTAATTAATTTAAGATCATAATTTATTATTTTTTTCGCATTGCTTGGATACTTTCATCATCGTTACCATCATCAGTAGACTGTTATCATCACCATCACCACCATCATGGGCAGTGGGTTTTCTTCCATCATCATCGCTACCATCATCATAGGCAGTGGGTTTCCATCATCATCATCGCTACCACCATCGTCGGCAGTGGGTTTTCATCATTATCGCCACCATCATCCTGGGCTCTTATCATCGTTACCATCATCATCGGAGTGTTCAATCATCATAATGATCTCAACTCTGCGCAGCGAATGCAATCTGCAACGCTTTGAGCCGTTTTTATTTATTTTTTTTTTTTTTTTGCAACGCTTTGAGCCGTTTTTATTTATTTTTTTTATATTTTTTTATTCTCCTGTTTTCTTCTGTTTCTGCTTTTTGGGACTTTTTTGTTCAGTGCCTGATGACATGGCAAAAAGCCAACGAAGAGTTGGCAATTCGCTTTGGATTTGGCTTTGGCCATCCACCCGACAAAACGCGACAAATTCGTTTTGGTTATAGCCACAAGCCCCATTATTTTGTGTGATCGCAAGTCGGCAAAACTTCTAAGGCTAATATTAATTTAATTTTAATAAATTTAAGATCATAATTTATTATTTTTTTCGCATTGCTTGGATACTTTCATCATCGTTACCATCATCAGTGGACCGTCATCATCGCCACCATCATCATAGGCAGTGTTTGCACTTATATTTATGGATATATTGGGGGGATATAGAAAATCGCCAGATTCCATGACATCGACACTTTTGCCGACTGCTCAGACCGTGTTAAATAAAATGAATTCTGGCTTTGCTGGGATTTTGAAAAATCATGAAATTAACTTTTGTGTTGAATTCGAGCAACCGAAAAAAAATAAAATAACAACAACAACAAAATAAGAGTTCTGCTTAATTTACTTAAAAATGTGAAAAAACAGTTTCGCTCTGCAGCTGGAGGCTGCCTTCCCCCCCCTTCCCCTACCCATTCCCTTCCCCTTCCATCATCATCATCATCATCATTTTTTTTTGTACTTTAAAGTTTCGTTTCGGTTTTTGGGTTTTTCTTCCTCTTCGCCTTCTCGCGGCTATTTCTTTTTTGATTTTGATTTTTTTTTTGGATTCTTTTTCCTCTCGGTTTCCTTTGCAGCGTGTTTCACACTTTTTTGGGTGAAGTCTGCCGCAGCAAGAAAAAAAAAACACGAAAATAAGAAACATTTAATTTTGTTCAATCTGAGTTCTTTGACGGGGCCTCCTCGACCCCGCGACCCCCGCGACCCCGCGACCCCTCGACATATCTCGTGTTCACAATTCAATTACAAGGCCCAGAACAGCAACAACAATGGGCGAGTTGACACCTCTCGGCCTAAACGCGGACCTAATGATTTTTCAATTTTGATTAATGATTTCTTATTTTTTTTTCGAACAAAACAAAACACAGCAAAACAAAATAAAAACCTCTCAGGCGAAGCGAAACGAGATGGAGAATAAAATTGTTCAGCGGCACTTTGACTTTGAATAATAATATTTTTTTGGAAAGGAATTACGAGCAGAAAACAAAAAATCGGAGTCCATTCTACTTTCAATCGAGTTGAGAATCAGCTTTTTTAGTGTTTTTAATTTATTTAGTACCGAAAACTGAATACTGAATTAATTCGAGTAAAAAAACAAAACCAAAAATCAACCGTCGTGTGTTCATTCATTAAGAACGCTTAATGTCCGTGGTCCCGGATCGGATTGGATCCTCTGAAGACCCTTTTGCTCTCCTCCTCTTAATGCGTTCGGACATCTGCATAATCTACGTAATGGATTAATTTATAATTTTCCACGCTGCCAGCAGCGGACCGAGGTGAACTCAACCGAAGGAGTGGACACTGCCCACGAGTGGAGCACACACATAAATATATACATATATATATATCTATAGATTCCTTTAGCATATGGCATTTATCTGGAGTTGAGCCTGAAGGCAGGGCACAGAAAAGGTAATGGAAATTGGTATGAAAAAAGTATCTGTTATCGAAAAGTAATCTAAGAATCTGGCAATTTCATGATTTTTATTTGAATTTAATTAATATTTATTTTAATACCAAAACCATTCCATTTTATTTCAGGCAGAGTTGCCCAAATTATAGCCAAAATAGCTCCTAATAATTGACAGCTAATGTGGCTTAAGTTTTTGTTTTTTCCCTTTTAGTTACCAATTTCTGACATCCAGCAGCTCTCTTCGCCGGGATCTGAAAAGTCTTCCGCTGACTGGAGCTGTCGTCTTTGGACAACCCGATGGCTTTCATCGCCGCCGAAGAGATGTCAGAGAGAGAGAGAGAGAGGAGGCACTCGAGATCCTGGCGGATGAGTGCGCGGTATCCGTATCTGCAAGATGCATCTAGCCGGCACGCTTCGCTGGCTCTCGGATTTGGATTTTTGCTGCGGATTTGGCGGTCTCAAACAATTTGCCGCCTGTCAGAGTGACAAGTGTTGCGAAATGTACTATACAGCGGAAAATGCGGCACAAACGAAGCATAGATACGACAGTCAAGCCTCCTCTTGACGCACCACTTGGCGGCTCAAAGTCAAGTTTGGCTTTTATCTCAAGCCGTTTTGGCGGTTATGCCGCATCTCTCAGATGCCATTTACGGTTTTCACTTGGCGTTGGCCAAAAGGAAAACACTGAGTGGAAAGCCACATAAAACGTGATTTATATTTTAATGGATTTTTAATAAAGAGTTAAGGGAATCAATGAACTATTTATTTATTTTTAATATATCATAATGTATTGTTATATTGTTTTTATTAGTATACTTTTGAATTATCTTATTTTTCAATATTTGTATTTTCTCTTACAATTTAATTGAATTATAAGTTACTTTTTCTTCGAAATTAAAGACACAAAAACTGCCAGATTTCTGGAATTACATTCTGTATATTTTTATTAGCGTATTCCATCTTCGTTGGATTTATTAAAAAAAAAATCCATGAAAATAAATATATGTGGTTCCGAGTATTTGGCTCTCATGCATTGTGCTTGTTTATTTGATTTGCGCTTTTATTTGATTTTGTTGCTCGGACCGCCGCAGATTCGAATTGACAGCTGTGCACGCTACGATGCCAGATATATACATATACATATATATATTTGTATACTCATATATATATATATGGGGGGGCAGACCCAGTGGAGCCGAACGGCGGTCCAACTTCAAAGTCAATTGATTTAATTTGCTACGAAAGCGTTTGCAATTAGCGAGCCGGCGTTTTCGTTAAAGTATCTCGAGTGTATATCTATTTTGTTCGTTTCGTTTCGATTGCTTAGTTGATATTCTTTGGATATAATTTGCATAATTAAGACGCCGTCCCGTGGCGACAACGATGCGATGATAAATCGCCCCCAAAAAAAAATAAAGCACGCCCAAAAAAAAAAAAAACAGTAACAAAATGGAAAGAAAAAAGCTGCCCCATGACATCAGCGGCGGGCAGATGCAAAGATACATTTTGCATTCTTAATTAGCCCTAGCTTAGATAGCGATACAGTTGCTGCCGCACCAGATCCGAACCGATCCGATCCGATCCGATTGGAGTGGATAGTGCATTTCAGCACTAAGTCAGGCGATGCCAAACCCGCTGACAGCAGACAGTTCTGTCAATGCCGAATGCCGAATGCCGACGACATACGACTGTCGTCTCACAATTAATTGACATTTTGACTGGCGACGATTGTCATTCAAAGGCGAGTTTCCCATCCTCCCAGCCTCCCATCCAATCCGATTCCCGATCCGATCCGTTCCGTTCCGTTCCGTGCCCCATCCGCGATCCGCGATCAGGAGCGGCAAAGAGGAGCATCAAGCGGCAGGAGCTGGAGATGGAGCTGGAGCTGGTGCTGCAACTGCAACTGCAGAACCCTACGGAATGCACCAGTGCCCCATGCAGAAGATTCTTCGCCATCTCTGGCACAGCGGTGGCAAAGATACTAGCATCTAGTACAGTTTTATATATTGGTTTCCCATTTTGTTTGAATTTGTTGTACTTTTTAATAATATTTTGTGAATATTTTCAAAAATTATTTTAAAGTTAAAAAAAATTTTAATTGTGTAAATATTCAACGGAGTTATACTTAACTTTACTTATATTCATATTTGTAAATATTTTTAGAGACATTATATAACTTAAATAATTATTTATCTGGGACATTTTTGCATAGAATTAAATTAGCTGATATTAAATTTCATTGATCAAATTAAATAGATAACAAATATTAACCAAACGAATTGAATTATGCATATATAACGCTTTTTAAACTTATTTAAGCGATATTAATAATATATTTCCTAAGAATATGGATAACATATTTCAATATCCAATCTATAATATATTATTGTTATCCATTTAAAAAAATTAAATTTCGAATGCATAAGACTTATTCAATTATATATATTTCTAAGAATAAGTACTATATATATTAATTGCAATATCCAGCTACATATTTTACATATTCTACATATATTTTTCTATATTCTTAGACTGTTTCTAAATCACTGTCCGGTATCGTCTCTGTCCGCTGCGAGGTTAGATAATCTGTGGCAGCGATCTGCGGCAGAGGCACTCAAAGGCCCACAAGAAGACACTTGGCGGTGCAATTGGGCCCGGCCCCGGCTTTGTGGCTCTTTGCCATCGTTCAGTTGGCAATACAATTGGGACATGTTTGGCGGGTTGGCCAGGGAGGCAGTCGCCTGACAGCCCCAGTCCCAGTTCCAGCCCCATCCCCAGCCCCATCCCCGAGTTCCATTGTATGGGCAAACGGGGGATTTGGGTTTTGGGTTATATACTCGGATATAATGTATGCGCTGCCGTTGCCTTCGCTGACATTTTGTCAGGCCGGTCGGATTGCCGCCGAAATGAGCTGCCGTTTTCCACACGCAACCAACAATGTTGCAGCTGTTTTTCGTTGTTGTGGTTGTTGTTGTTATTATTATTATCATTTTTCCTCTTTTTAGATTATTCCATTCGGCAGAGATATGTTATATCAAGTGTGTGTATGGCCCAGTCAGTGAGAGCAATTCACGCGAGCGCAGGCGCGCAGTTCAATTAACTTAATTGCCATGTAATTACGCGCAGCAGCAGCAGCAGCAGCACCGCCACAACTGCAACATTAGCAACAGCATCAGCAACAATAACAACAACAACAATAACAACAACAGCAAGAGCATCCAACATCCAACATCCTGCCGCCGAGGCAAACGAAAAAAAAACAAAAACAAAAACGAAGCGAAACATAACAAAAGACTTAAGACACAAACCTGCTGCTGCTGAGCCTCATCTCTCAGTTGCTGTTTTGCTTTTCTTTATTTTCTTTCTCATACTCTGGTTAGGAGTCTTATAAACTTGAAACAATCCTTTTCAGTAACATATATATTTAGGAAATTTCTACACTATCATTTAAATTTAATACTAACTTTTAAGTAAGAAAAAAGGAAAATTTTTAGGGAACTTTTGCTTCAACTAAAATAAAAGTTTCAAATTATAAATGATAAGTAAATATTTTTAAAAATAATTCAATCTAAGCAACATTAAAAAAAAATAAAGTACCATTTACCTAGACTAAGTTTGGATTAATTATATTTATCTCCTTATTTATTCGAGATATTTTCTATAACCCCAATCGTTATCCCAAAAATTTCCCTAGTAAGAGTATCTGAATATATCCAATAACCAAGAACCTTGGCTTACTTTTCTCGTTTTTGTTGTTGCTGTTGCATTGCGTTGATCTTTCTCTTTCTGACTCCGACATTCCAGGGCCAGAGCTGCATCCTCTCCTCCTGACCCAGCTCCGTCCCCCTTCCGTTCCCCTCTCCCCTCCTCTGGACCTCCTCCATTTCCCATTCGCTGGGAAGGCATTTGAAAAACGTTGCCGCATTTTTTGCGTGTTTGGCAGAAGAATCCACAAACAAACAACAACAACAATAAAGAAATGATAATACTAAAAAAAAAAAAAAAAGTAAAGACGAACCACCAGAGGAATGAACTAATTGTTGTTGCCCGGCATTGGCCTCCAGTTTTTTGTTTTTTATTTCGTTTCGCCTTTTTTTGTCCCCCCAACTCTCGAGAGCCTCTTTTTTTCTTCGCTGTCAAATTGTTTTCGTCAACATTGCAACCGCCGATTGTCGGACTATCTGACAGAATGACTATCTGACGGACTGACCCATCATTATGGCGACGAATTCGCAAAAAAAAAAAAAAAATGCCGACGGATTCCAGGGAAAAAAGTTCGGCTGAGTTATGTTCGCCATTCCGCCGGTCAGTTCACACAGAAAAATAAAGCCACAAAAACAATGGCATTTATTTATTTGTATTTTGTTCGACTTGTATTTTTTTCGTTTGTATTTCGTTGTTTGACATTATCAGCGTTAAGTCGTTTCAAATGCCGCCCTGATGGATTTCTCATTGCTTTTCTGGTGCCTTGCCTTGCCTTTGCCCATAATTACAATGCAAACAAAGCTCCTCTCTCTCCCTCTCTCTCTCTATCTGTATCTATCTATTTCTATCGGCGGGGTACGTAAACCAGGTAGCTATACTATAGTACAACAACTATGGCAAAAGTCTGGCGCTGTGATAAGACCGCTCTTGGGTTACTTTTCTTATCACTAGAAAAAAAAAACCGCCCCGCGGATTAACTCAATATTTTCTGTTGTCTCTGTTTTTGTTTTTCTTGAACAGAATTTTACGATTTCTGATAGCTGGGCCAAGCAAATAGCCATTTTATCGGAAAAATGTGTTGAAAATGTTGGGAATTTATAATGCAAAAGATATAGTGACAGGCGGGAGAACCTTGATAATACTTAAGCTGCGGGATTATTGTTTTTGGAGTTTACAAAAAAAAAAAGGAACAGTGGCTTATAGTTCTTGAAAATGGGAAACTCATATTATAAATATATATTACCCAAAAATATATATCATAAAACTCATTAGTAAAAAAAAGACTACACTGATATGAAAAATTCTATCAAATTGATATTAACTTTCGAAATGATTAAAACCCCATTCTTTGCGCAATTATTTTTTTTTATTTTGCGGCAATTTCTTTAATCAAATGCGGCTAGATATAGATAGTGTGTGATATCGGATTGATATACTTTGCCCTGCCTATAAGGTTAAGTCATGAGCTATATATATATATATATGTGGAGCTGATATAGGCCTTTGGCCAGCGATAAGCCACAGGCAATTGTCATAAAAAATGAGTTTTACGGCATTCCTTTGGGTACCTTAAAAAAAAAAGCAGAAAGTGTATTTCAAAGCTCAACCCCCCTTCGGACCGCCGTCCCTGCCGGCAATCCCCCTGGAATCGAAACTGGTTGCTGAGCAATCTTAATGGGTTCTGATTTTCAAAATCAAACAATTTTATTGTCGCCATCGTCGTGGTTGTTGGTGTTGTTGTTCCTGTTGTTGTTGCTTTATGGTTGCCATCTATGTGGTCGCGGCCTTGTCTGATGTTTTATATTTGTATATATATACTTGTATATATATTTTTGGGTGGGGGTAGCGGTACTAAGTGAGCTTCGGACTTTCGTTGGCCCGCCTGTCACCGGGGCTAATGCCTTGCTCAAATATTTACAATTACTTTACATAAAATGCCGCAACGTTTTGTCACCAATTTCACACTGAAAAACCAGTCAGAAACCGGCCCGTTCCCTTTGCTAAAAATTCTCCTTTTGCTTTTGTTTTAAGCAAATAACAAAAAAAAAAAAACAATCTACGAAATTTGTCCTACTTTTAGTGAATTAGTGAATTTCACCTGTTCAGAGAGTTTTTTTAGTTAAGTTAAGTACAAACATGTGGCTAATAATTTATGTTTTAATTTTATGACTAAGAATTACATACTGCCTAAAAGATGTTTAGTAAAAATAAATAACAGATTGCGAACTAAGAAAAAATTTATGAATAATAAAAAGCAATAGTCAACAAATAATATATTTCGAAACCATTACATTTTGTACATATTTTTCCAATATATTTTTACTACAATAATTTCCTTATTTTTCAGGCACCCCCAAAAATGTATCCAACATATTTTTACTACAATAATTTCCTTATTTTTAAGGCTCCTCCAAAATGCATTTAATATTTCTAACTACTATAGTTTTCCTTATTTTTCAGACTCCCCCCGAAAATGTATCTCATGGGTGATTTTTTTTTTTCGTGTCCACTGAAAAGCTGAAAGTCGGGGCGTGATGAAAAAAGTAATGCCGACGAATATTTTCTTTATCAGTCGGCGATATGACAAAACACACATACGCACTGTGGTACCACGTGAAATTAAATCAAGATGGAAAGGGGGGGAAGGGTAAATAGAAAAATGAGTATAAAAAAAATAGGAAACCCAACCCGCGAAGGTTTTTTTTTTTTTTGGAGTGACATGTCCAAGATCGAGACGTCGAGTGGATGGAACATAAAAAGTGCATTTCTCCGGTCTTATCATTCTGTCAGATACTATACTATAGTTCACTCCCCCCTCCCCCCTCGCCCTTGTTTGTTGACTTATTTGTATTTTTGTGTGTTTGTTTGTTTGCTCGAGTGGGCGTTGTGTCGTCCAAGTGCCGACAAAGTGCTCGTCAAGCGACAATTACAAACAAATTAATTGAAAAAGTACTCCCCCCCCTCCAGGGTGAGGGGTTTCTTTTGCCTTTTTTTTGTATTTCTCAGATAACCATCGTGGCACATGAACTATTATTTTCGAGTAGGTTTTGTGCCAATATTTATGAGCGCTTATCTCAGATAATCCACGGCGACTATTTACCAAACAATTTTCAAGAGCACAAAGATGAAAGTTTGGAAATACTTGAGATACATTTTGAGATACAAAATTTTGCAGCCCCCCCGGATATGTACTTCCCATTTCGGAAAATGTAAACTTCCCCCCAAAAATATGTGCTGGCTTTCGTCTGATTTCGTGATCTCCGGGTGCTTTGTTATCGGGTAGTGAGCATTATGTAAATATCCATATTCCATATGCAATTCTCGCTTTGATTTGCTGTTGTTGGTGCTGTTGATGTTCCCACTTTTTATTGCCTCTTGATGTGGCTGGTGCTGGTTTTGGGTCTTATTTTCTGTTTCACTCCCTGTTCGAGTTTCTTTTGATTTTTGGACTTGCCTTTGATCTGTTTTACGTGCTTCCGATTCAATTTGTTCGCCGTGTGCGTTGCTTTCGTTTTTATTGCCACTTGCCCCCTCTGTGTTTTTCTTTTCCTCTGTGTTTTTCCTCTGTGTTTTTCTTTTTCCTCCTCATTGTCTCACTGACTCATCCAAAACCCAACAACAGCTGGGGAAACTGAGAAAACTGCTGCCACGATCGGACAATGGATTTCGAATAGCCAGAGAGCGTTTTTACAGCGCCACGATAAAACAAAAAGCAGGCGGCAAACGCCCAACAAAAAAAAAACAGAAAACCCACAAAAAGAAGCCAAAGAAAGGAAAGAAATAAAAACTAAAAAAAAACTAACAAAAAAAAATAGATGGAGGCATCCCAACTGCAGCCCGATAAAAAGTCAAATGCAGCCTGGGCTATCTTTGGTCTTTTGGTCCATGGTCAGCAGTTCCTGTCGCCGGTGTTCTGTCTATTTTTCAGTCAGAGATGAGGCCCCCAAAAATAGCCATGAATGGGTTTTTTCAATAGCTAATTTTTTTTGAATTTTATTTACTAAATTTGTATAAATTAAAAGTGTATTTCTGATTTATTTTAAATTATGATAACAAATTCATATAACATTTTCTATCCATCATAAATTATTTCTGTAAAAAAGGTATTTAATTTCTTTGAAAAATAAAAAATTACTTATTTTTTAAGGCAACTAAATTTAGCGGAAAACTAGCTAGACGGAGCATCTCTGATGTCTGCACTTAGCACCGACTTATCGACATCGACATTTGCCTTTTTCATCCCAAAAGCGGGCATGGGCATGAAATGCAAAAGATATGCTCAATGGAAACCGAACTCCGGCGAAAGGTGTTAATGGACCAACCTGGACCAACACACACACAAACACACACACTACCATCTGAACTAAGCCAAAAAATAAAAAATAAAAAACTCCAAGCCGAAACTGATGCGTTTTGTAGACACTGAACGAAATCAGAAGATACCAAAGTTAAGTGTTATAAAAAATTATGGTGTAGAAAAAAGAGGCATTTATTAAAATTTAATTTAAAATTAAATGAATTTTGAGGTGATTAAGAAACAATTTTTAATTTCTGTTTATTCAACAAAGTAAAGTCTGGTAAATAATTATGGTGTAGAAAAATGAGGTAACTATTATTATATAATTTGAAACTAAATGAATTTCCAGGTGAATAATAAGCAATTTAAAATTTCTGTTAATTTTAATTTTTCCTGCCCTGAATTCTGTCTAACTTTTTCCCCCAGTGCACATTTCTCCCACAGCGGCAGCTCTTTCTTCTCAACCATTTGTTTCCTTCTCTCTTTGTCGCCGAGGCGGAGGCAGAGGCTGAGGCAGAGGCTGAGGCACAGGTCCGCCTGGCTAACAAACATCTTCGGTTTTGGTTTCGGTTTCGGGGCTGCGGATCTGCGGCTGTGGATCTGAAGTGGAGATTTCCACTAAATGGCCTGCCCCATTCAGTCGGCTCTTTTCACGCATTCGGCGGCTACTCAGCGATTTTCCTGGGCCATTTTCATGGTAAATTATGGCCGGCGATGACCTCAAATGTGTTTTGTTTTTTTTTTTCCTAAGCCTAAGCTCAACTGATGTTTGAGCGGCAGCGTCTTATATGGAGATCCAATATTTTGGGAATTAAGTGAGAGGCCTTTCTAAAAGCACTTTGTTTATTCTTATGGCACACACAACATTTAGTTTTTTATATTAGAAAAAAAGAGGAGTTTAAAAATTAATCTACAGAAGTAGTGAATAATAATTGTACGAGTATACCAATAATAAGAACTGCATTTAATGAATAATTCATTAGTTGCCCTTTGGAGACATCTGCGTCCCGGCCCACTCCACTTAATTGAAAAGCAATTAAATGTCGTTCCTTTGACTTCTTTTCGAGTGATAAGAGTGAGTGAGTGTGTGCGTAGGTTTTTTATCTAGATACAACACCGAGCAGTCGGGGCCGCTTTTTCTTGTTTCCCCGAGCGTTGCTAATGGAAATGAAACCCCCGAAACACACACAGAAAAAAAAACAGGAAAAAAACAGAATATATATACACACACAATCAGAGCAGCGGGAGGCACACACAAAAATACGCCCTCGGGGGCGGGGTTCTCAGGGTTTTCAGTGCCAAAAAAAAAAAGAAGAAATTTAAATGGGAGAAAAACATATTTGATATTCCAGCAGTATCTTTAAATTATGATTCAAATTATGAATAAAATTATGAATAAAATTATTGAAATTTCCAAAGTTTTTCCAGTTTTGAAAATATATGAAAGTGACCCAGATAAAAGTAAAGTCTGTATATTTGGTTTAAAAAACTCTTCTTCTATTTGTATTATTATTTTTAATATATTTTTTACAAAACAATACAAATATTTACTCCTTATTTTATTTGCCTTTTTTTTGGTTATCTTTTAAAAATCCCGCGAAAAAAATTAAAAACAAAGTGCGGATTGTCAAGGGATGGGGGAAGAGCTCCACTTTGATGAGCTGCCGCCCCATTTGGCTCCCCCAACAAAAGCCCCTCCAAAACGCCCTCGAGACCACTCCAAAACCCCTCCAAAACCCCCTTCAGATCCCCCTTAAATAACCACGTACCCGTCACTCACAATTTCGTACATTTTGCAAGAGTTTGTGACTTCTCAACAATATATATTTTATTTATTTTTGTTTGTTTGCCCCTGCCTGTTGCTTTTGTTTTCATTTGTTTTACTAATTTGCATTGCCCAATGGATGGATTTTGGAATTTTTAAGCAAATTTTCGGCCCTTTTGATGTTTGATATTATACACAAACAAAACGGTCTGTATTTTTGTTTGGTGCAACAAATCAGTTTTTGCAACAAAATGTACGAAAAATAACTTAAATAAGAACATTTTCATGGAATTTTTATAGGGCATACAAATTACTATATAAACTTAATTTTATATTTTCATTGAAGAAAATTGTGCTGTGTAATTTGTTTTATTTTTTGTCGGTTTTCGCACGTAAAAGCTGAGAATCATTTTTATGGGCCACACAAAAGCCCGGCTTTTTATCAAAGTTGGTTAATCTTGGCCCCGAGACGTGCCTCTTGGCCAGCAGCTTATTTTGTTCCTATTGTATATCTTTATTTTTTCGAGTTTCTTACCTGCAGCTCAGCCTCCAGCTGGTTGGTGTGCCCGGCCAGATTGGGCAGAGCGGTCATGTTGTAGCCCAGTCCCTGGCAGGCGGAAACGGTGATCCTCTGGCACTGTAATCCATTCGGGCCGGCTGCACTTCCTCCACTCTGGTGGAGATTGCTGGCCGCGGCCAGGGCCAGCGCGCATATCAGGAGCAGGATCGGTATGGGGATCATGTTTATCTTTAGCATTAACAATTAATTTATGTGTTGTGGGCGAAAATCAGTGTTTCAGGGGTTCATCATGCTGGGCAAATCGAGGGAGTCTCAAAGTTAAATTCACTCGCGAGCACGTGAAAAAAATTAATGTATTCTGATTCTCTGATATTTATGGTTCTTTAATTGTTTGTTACGTATTTTTGCGATCTCTCCGTTTTTCTCTCGCGCTGAGAATTCTCCCGTGACAACTGCTCTTTTCCGACTGAATTGTGTTTTTCTGGCCCTCTCGGTTTTGTTAGTTGTTTCGTTCGCGCTTCGAACCTGCTTGCAACATGTTCGAAGGCCCATCGATGGCCCATCGAACATGTTCGACCTACTGCTGGGATAGTGGTTATTCCCTAAATCGATCTTAGGGTAAATATATGTCTTAAAAAATAAAACAAATTGTTGAATTCTCATTAAAAACTTCGCTGATATATAATTATGTTTTAGAAAAAAAAAACGAATTTCTTTAGGAAATTCAAGTCTCTATTAGGGAGGCCTCACTGTACATCCAGCTTAATGAAGACAAATAATTGTACGAACAGGTAGATGTCTTAGGGTAATGGGCAAGGGCTGTATATCGTGATATATGGCCAGACATATATCAAGAAATCGACGCCCGATATCAGTTTCATTTGGATTTATAGTAAAGTCAATTTTCTGGAGCATTTTACATTAAGCTTTTGTGTTTGCATTTAGTTAATGTATATTCGATTGCATATTTTAATGCGGCTCCAATAAAAGTTCAAGTGATTTCCGAGGATCAATATCCAGTTATAAACCACCGCGGGAAGTCACACGAGGATATGGGCAATCGGGATGAAAGGAGATGCGATTTCCCCCTTGAGATGAAGATCAATCAGTGGCCGGCAGGTGAGCGATGTTTTTTTATTTGAGTGACTGCCGTCCAACAAGCCGAGGCAGCGTCGTTTGCAACACACGCTCGCACAAAGTACACTGCAAAAAAATATGTACTGAAAATATGTTAAATTAAGTATCATTAAAGTCAATTAGAATATTAAAATTAATAATTGATGATAATTAATATTAATGATTAATTAATATTCATGATAAATTAAAGCTCATAATTCAGTTTTTGATTCCTTTTTTATTTAATATTCAATTTAAAAAGCAATGCTAAGAATATTATGTCTTAATTTTCTTACTTACTTAAAACTAACAATTTTTTCCATTTATATTTTTTATCTTTTTAAACACTCCCCTAATATTTTTACTTTCCTCTAATGTACTACTGATTTTTTCTGAGTGTTTGGTGGTGGAAATTCGATCGGCTTCGGCGACCAACCGCAACAGCAACAGCAACATCAACTTCAACATCAAACAAAACTGAATCGGTGGCAGTTCCGTGGGCGGTGGCAGGGCATTTGCGGGTGGGGGAGGGGGTGTGGCAGCAGGGACTGGTGGTGTATCTGCTGGATGCAATTGAACACCGCGACCTCCACACGCTGCAACTGCTTCGACGACTGCGACTGAGCCTGCGACTTCTCTCTTTCTCTCTCTCTGCGACCACGGCGGCAAATGTCGGCGATCTTTGATGTGAGCTTTGATTTCCGGCAGCCAGATAAGATTTTTTCCTTCTTCGGGACTTTGTGTTTTATTTCGCTTCTTTTTTTTGTTATTAATATATTGTTGTTGTTGGTAGTATTGTTATTGTTGTTGGTGGTGGTGGTGCTTTTCCTTGGGTGCTGCACAGAAAATCGCAAATCAAAACGAATTGCTGCAAATTTGTTTTTCTTTTTTTCGAGAGAGAGTTTCGAGGTGGAGCCTGGGGAAGTCTGAGGAAATCGTCTGGGTAACCCACCTGTTGGGTTCTATATCCGCCCAGATCTCTCATTTCCATACTTTATGCACAGGGGACAAATGTTGCACAGGGAGATCCTTGGTGAGAATTATATTGTATTTATTTACTATGAAATTCTTGGGTTTTAGAAAATTGTTGAAAAAGAGGTATCTCAAAAAGTATTTAATTTTTTTGGATCTGTTTTTTATATGGAATTTTAAATGTAATTTTAGTATTTTTGAAATGATTGTAAATTTTTGAATTACCAAAATTTACAACTTATTTGCACTTGCTAATCCATTTCGCTCAATTGACAGCAAATCGTAGCGCACTTCCTCCTGCAATCTCCGGAGATCTTCGGGTTGGATCTCTCAATTGTCATCCGCAGCTAATCCTCCATGTAAGAGGGGCTGCACCAAAGAACACAAAAAGAATATATATATATATATAAAATAAAACAAAAACCGAAAAAAGCCAGGGGCCTCTGGCATTGTTTGTGTGTGTATTTTCCGTTGTTGATTCTCGAAATCCGCCAGTTGTTTGAACTTGGATGCGCACGTAAAAATATCATCAAAGAACTCTCGATCGGAGAGCGGAATGAATTTGGGATCGGGATCGGGATTGGGATTCGAATCCGGAATGGGAATGAGCATAATAGCTAATGTAAGCACTTGCACTTGGCCTTCTCCCTTCGCCTTTGTTTACCCAATATTCTTTTCACATTCGGGTTTTTATTATATTTTTGGTTGTTTGGTGCTCAAGAGTGTTTCTGTTAAGTGCCCCTCTGGCCCTTTCTTTTCATCTCCCATCCCTTCCCCTCCCCGGATGACACACACACACAAGTGAGGATCACTTTGGATCAGCGGAGATTAGTCCAATTGTGGTAATGGCAATCTTTTGTTATCCCGGTTTGTCACCATACTTAGGAGAGTAGTCTTTAACCGGATGGAGGAAGCGATATACAGTTGGAGGTATACCATACATAAGTATGTTTATTTTCTACAACTTTAATTGGGATAATTTTATATTAATAGATACAGGTTCTTAGCTACTTATTTGGGATACTACATATATTTTATTAAAAATATTTACAAAAGTTTTAGATACATTTTATGCTACCATTTTTTTCCAAAATGAAGCTATATTTTATTTACACAAATGTTAAGTGATCTTGAAAAGGAAACTTATACCCATATTTTGTAAATATTTTATTCTTATAGCTTCTATATTTATTAAATCATAATTCCTTCAAAAAAACTACAATTTGGAATGGCTTCTAAATATATATTTATTTTACTACATATTGAATTGATATCGTAGTTGTTAAATATATTAAATATACTATATAGTTGTCAAAATATTGCATTTTAAATAATTTTTTTTTACTCAACTGGGGCAATATAAAATAATTTTATATTTATATATATATTTTTCAATACAAAATAATTTCCCCCAATGAAAATATCAAATTAATACTTTCCAAACACTTCGGGAAAACTAGTTCCCATGTACACTGTAAATATTTGAAATATCTTTCAGCTGGCAGAGCAGATGAATCACATTTAACCCAGCCCCGGTGCTGGAGTTGGCACTTGGGAAGACTTCAAAGAGGACCGCCAGCTCGGGGGATTCGTTCAGTCGTTAAACGCTGTCAACGCTGGCCAACGATCATATTTTCCACGCGGTGTGCCTTCTACCATTTTTTCACCATTTTCCGTTTGCCATTTGTCGTTGGCGATTTTTCATTTTCACATTTTCCCCATTTTCCCCATTTTCCCCCATTTGGTTTTTCCCAGGCGATCGGCTGTCGTGGCTGGTGACTTTGATTTTGATTTGTTTGCGCTTTTCCCTCGCCTTTCGGCATTTGCCGATGTTTGACAAAAAGATACAACCTCCCACATTTGTAGCTACAACTCTTTTATATGTATATATATATAAAGTATCTGTAGCTGGGGAGAGATATATGTCCACCGAGGTTGGTATGAGTGTGTGGCATTAACTAGTTTTCTGGTCGGCCGAGTTCAAAAGCGCTTATTAATCTCTGGTACTTGTGTTTAGTACTTTTAAATACGTTTTGAGTACTTTATTCAGTATGCTTGATGTTTCGCCGCCGCTCCAAGTCACGATGTTTGCTCTTCTCTCTGCTCTGCTCTGCTCTTCTCCCTTCTCCCTCCTCCTCTTCCACTACTCTTCTCTTCCCCTCCTCTTTATCCGCCTCTCCTTGCCCACACTCTTTGCCATTTGCTTTTCGCTCTGGCGAATTGGACGCGAGTCAATATTTATTTTATTTATCTTCTTGGCCGCTCAGCTCACGGATCTTTCGAGCTGGAAAATCCGCAGGAGAGCTGGTACACTGCAAGAAAATGGGATAAGCTTAATAAATTGTTGTTCCTTAATTTATTTGAGCTTTGTCTTTAATATGTTTTCACTTAATCAATTTTCTTTGAGATTTTTAGAATAGATAAATGGGAAGATAAGAAATAGAAATATATTTCCATTAAACTTAGGATTTCTTAGGATTTTTATGATTTTTAGAATAGGAAAAAGGGAATAAAGATACAAAATTTTCGTTAAATTTATATTTTCCTTTTTAAAAATGTTTTTGTTTTTTATTAATAATTTCCCTTTAATGAATATTTTTTTGGTCATCAAAATATGCATTTTCAAAATATAATCAATTTACTTTTTGGCAAATAAAAATGGGAATCAATACCAAAAAAGTTTAATTCATTTGATATATAATTAGGGAAATGATACTAAATAAATTTAAATTTAAAATATTTATTTTTAGTTGCCAACAGAGTTTATTAAATTAAATTAATAGATTTTAGTTCAATTAACAATTCAACTGTTCTATTTGTAATCGAAAAACCAAATTTTTGTGAACTTTAATCGGTAAAACATTTTTTGTTGAAAACTCTCGCCTATATTTTATTCTCAGTGCATAGCCAATGTGGGGTCCAGGGGGCACTGCATTTGTACACCCTCGAAACGTGGCGCCCGCCTGCAATCCAATACCCTCGACGACAACAACCACGACAACGACGACGACTCCCCAGCGGGATTTCTTCTGGCCATTGGAACTCCAACTCTTTTCATTCCATTTTTCCGACTGCTTCGTTTTTCTGTTGAAGCCATAGAAATAATGCGATAATTACAATGCCAAGAATCATTCGCCAGGGGGGTGGCCAGAACCGGGAACAGAACCAGGGCCATGGCCAGGGAAGGGGTCTGGAACTGGGACTGGGTCTGGGGACTGGGGACACCGTGTGAATTACGGCGGAGCAGACAAGCTTCTAAAGTTACTCCCGGATTAGCAGTTGCAGTTGCAGTTGCATTTGCAGAAACGAACGAGAAACACACACAGAGGGCCACTCGAATGAATCCCAAAGATCCTGCTACTTCAGTTACACTAAATGCCAGGCCACATAAATCTTAACTTAGTCAAGCAGAAGAAATGCAAATTCGTAGAATATATATGCACAAGTTGGGAATTATATATCAAAGCTAACTGCAAAACAATTAACAAATCAATCCTGATTCTAACTTTGAATATATCTCAAAATTCGAATGGTCAAATCTACTTTTTATCAAGTTTATTGCAATAAATCAAATCGAAGTCAATTTAAAATATATTGTATTTTATTTACCGAAATATTTAATAAAATTATTTTAAATTCACATAATGCTGTTTAGTGTTTTCTTTATTTAAAAAGCTACAAAACAAAATAAAGTTTTCTTCCCACTTTTATTAGTTAACTAAAATCCTTTTTGTTCTTATTTATTGTAATAAATCAAGTCGGAATCAATCTAAGAAAAATATGTAATAAATGTCTTGCATTTTATTTCCCTAGACATTTATTAAAATTATAATAAATTCACATTATGCTGTTTACTGTTTTATTTATTTAAAAAACTACAATTAATGTAATTTACCAATAACTCAAAGCGAAAAAAAGTTTGTTCTACCCATTTGTACTAGTTATTTTATTTAAATTAAATTAAACTATTAATTTAAATTATCTTGCCTTGAAGTCTTTACATTTTATTATTAATGTAATTTAGCAATAACCCAAATCGAAATAAAGATTTTTCTACCCCTTGTTAATAATTCATTTTAATGCTTAAAATATTGATTTAAATTCTCTTCGCTCGAAGGTTTTACATTTTATTTAAACTCTTAATTATGCAAATACTGCTGAAAAAAAAAAAACAATATGAAGCCCTACTGCCTTTGTTAATGTCGAAAGTAATTGCCCAAGTGCTTGACGGTTATTTGATAGGCCCAATCAAAGGGTTATAGATACACAGGCTCATTCCCGGACCGATCCCCGATCCCTCAAATTCGCAATCCCCGAGTTTTGGTTGCTGCTGGGAAACCGATACGCAGATTCGCAGGTCCGCAAAACGAAACCGAGCCTGGCGCTAATTCAGGTAAAATTCTGCAATAAAACAACAATCAAACCGAGGCAGACAATAAAAGCTGGGCTTACAAAAAAAAACAAAACAAAACCTGAAAACTCGCTAATAAAAAATAAATTAAAGCTTGCGAACCGAAACACACACAAAAAACTTCTGAAACCGAATATATGAATTCCATTGTGTTGGCCCTAGACATTTGTCTATAGAATTATTTGTAGTATTCTGTTATTTTTTTTTTTTGCGCCAAATAATTTGCCAAATCCTGTGAAAGAGATAGCAACAGGCTTTTGGGAAAGAGACGGGTAGCGATAAGGTTGCCGAGGGAGAAGGGAGAACTCGTCGGCGAAAGATGAAAGCCCAACTCTGGGGTGCTAATAAAGTTGCCCGGCAAAAAAAAAACAGAACTTTGATCCATGGGGGAACTCCCTCCCTCCGATCGTGCCTCCTCCTCCCCAGTCCCATCCTGTTTCCCCACCTCCTGACCCCTTGTAGGTGCTAATTTAGCGACCCCCCAGACAAAGGCCGACAGAATTTCCATTTTCAACAGAAATGAACTTCAGATAAGAGACTAAATGTCAAAATTATCAACACACGCGGCGGCGTCCCTTAACCCATTGTTGGCCAATGAATACCTGGAATTTTGTCGGGGGTTAATGGGTGATGAATATGAAAAAAAAGCTTACAAATTATTAAATTCTATTAAATTATTAATTAGTATTTATTATGGTTTGAAATTGCCAATAATTGAAAGTTAACTAAATATTAATTTCGAAAAATTATACCTCTTATTTTTCAGTTTTTTCCAGATATTTAATATTTAAAAAAATACAATTTTCAATGTCTGTCTTTGTATTTTATGGGAATAGCTAAACCAAAAACAAGTAATTTAAATATTCAATCTAATACTTGAAATACTCGAAAAATATCCCAAAGACTCCCAAGAATTTCCATATCTTGGGTTAAGAGCCGCGATATGTCTCAAGTCCCTGGGCATTGCAGATAGCAGATCGAGCTCATCCTTTTGCAGGGCGAAAAAATTAAGTAAAAACAAAAAATAAAACCATAAAAAAAACGGAAAGAAAAGCAAAAAAAAAAAGGAGCAGAGCGTCGCGGCGGAGACAAAGTGCAAATATGTGTTGGCAGACCACAGACAAAGCTGTATCTGTATCTCAAGCCGCTGCAAAAGCTAAAAGCCAAAAAGGAGGCAGATCCAGTGGAGTGGAGTGGAGATCCGAGTGGCTTCGAGTGGACTGCGAAGAGTGAAGAATGAAGAGGATTTGGATTGCCTTACCTTCGAGATGCCAAAGTGCATCAGGCACTAAAACGCAGAAAATTGAAACAGGCTTTTAATGAAATGAAAGCGCCGCAAGAGATGAGATGCTGGGATGTGGGGATGTGGGGATATGGGGATGCTGGGATGCTCGGAGTGCCGCAGGCTGCCCCACCGTGTGGCTATCCATCTGGCTATCTGGCTGGAGCCGGCTCCAGGTAAAGGGCTCAAAGGAGGTGGCCAATGAGAGCAAGTGAGCCCATCGAAAAATATATATACAAAAAAAAATACAAAATAAGAAAAAACAACACCGAACACAAAGAGTCAATTAATTAGTAGATGGATCCACGATTATCGCTATATTAACATTGCACCGCAGTTGAAGTTGCAGTTGCAGTGCACTGAACGAAAAATCGTTACTTGCTATCATTATAGTTTTTATATTTAAATATACACAAATTTATATAAACACTTTTTTTTTGTTCAATGGAAATATAATGTCAATGGATTTCTATATTATATTAGCTAAATATATTAATGGATATTTTCTAATTTAAAAGACTTTATATTAAATACTCTAACTAATTAAATGAAAAAGAGTTTTTTAAAAATAACTATAATAACTGAATTTAAAATGCATATTTAATAAGTTATTTTATTTACTATATTTTTATCCGAGTGTCGAATTACTTGTCTGAGAGTGGTCTTTCTTTTACTTAAGATAACACGAGGTTTCTGGCCAGGAGATGGGGGATCGGGGGTTGGGACTGGAGCTGGGGCTGAGGCTGAGGCTAAGGCTGAGAATCGAGAGATTGGAGATGGACTGGCCTGGTCCTCGGAGTGGAAGCTGGGGCGTTCATTAAATGATAACCGAGCGACGGACTGGGTGTGATAAGGCCATTTGAACTAATCCGCTCCGACGGGCAGCTGCCTCGGAATCATCTGCGGCGGCAGATGATCAAATGACCGACTGAACAAATGAACAAATGAAGCAATGAACAAATCAACTAATGATGAACTGGGCCGCAGACTCACACACACACTGACAATTCCCTGGAAAGACTGATGACGGCTGTAAAGGAAAAGTAAGGTAATGAAATGCATCCAGCGGATACAGATACAGCAAACAGAAGCTGTGCGGCGAAAAATGATTTAAATACACGCAATCCTCGAGGCGCCACAGCGGCCGAGTCCTTAAATTTATGATGCAATTTGCTGGCATAAAAACAACAAAAAAAACAGCAGCAGCAGCAGCAAAAATATATTAAGAAAAGGGGGTAAATAAAAATGATTAAATATGCGTATTTGCTTATTTTGTGGTCTTTGTAAAAAAATGATTTCAAGTCAAATAAATACTTAACTCTAAATAATACAATTTCATATTATCCCAACTTTTATTTACCATCATAGATTCCAAAACCCAAAACTAGGAACAGCTTAAAAATAACCAAAACCTAGACTCCCTGACTCATCATTGGCCATGAGTCACAGCACAGATCTCCTCTGGATTTTGCACCTTTTTCCAGGTAAATGAAGCTTTCGACTTCATAATACATAAATCCCAGCACGGAAACTATGAAAATTGAGGACTCAAAAAATCGAAAGCTGAATTTTGCATGCGACCCATCATCATAATGAAGATTATAAGCAAGATGGGGAAGAAAGGATGCGGGATCAGGGATCAGGCCTTCACAGGGGAGGGGAGTGGAGGGCAGAAGGAGTTGGAGGAGCTGTAGGGAGAAGGAGCGGGAGCGGGAAAGAGCCACAAGGAGCGGGAGCCAAACGGCAGCCCTCCAAGAATCGCTTTACGTCTTCTGCGAAATATTCATTACAGCAAATTTGTAAAGGCAATCCGAGAGGGATCAGGGAAAAGAGGACACACAGAAAGAATAGTAACTCATATAGATACAAATTATTGGAAATATATTAAAAAAGATATTTTCAGACTTTCTCAAAAAAAATTTATTTTAAAATATATATTTTCAGACTTTTTCAATAATAAAAGTTTTAAACCTTTAGAATAAGAAATTTTACATAAAAAAATAGAAATAAAAAGTGAATTTAACTTGTTTCTTATAAATTAAAAAATCTGTTTAAATTTAAGAATGATAAAAAACATATCCACAAGATATTTCTTCATAAAGATTCAGATGTTAAAAGAATAATACAGACTAGAAATTAATTAGAGTGATCAAGGTGACTTTGAATATATATAATTCTATATTAATTCGATACATTTAAAGAGCTCTTATATTATATAAAGTCCCATTTTTATTTTACTTCACATTAAAATAAATTTCTCTCTCTGTATCAAAGAAGAAGGAGGAGGAAGATGACGCAGTCGGAGGCTGGAACATGACTGAGCCCGCAGTCCCCTTTTGCCCTTCATCTTCGCCTTCTGGCCGTATCCAATGCGGTCTTTCTTCCCCCTCACTCCTCTCTCTCTTCTCTCTCTTCTCTCCTCCCCCCTCTCCATCCTCCTCTTGCTCTATGTTTTGTTTTATCTCTTCTCCTTGCTTTTGCTTTTTGTGCGAAATTATCTTTGGTGTTATTATGCATTATGAGGCCTAATGCGCACAGTTCCTGTGTCTTCGGGGGATCTGAGAGAAAGAGGGAGAAAGAGGGAGAACGGGGGAGAACGGGGGAGAAGAGGGAAAGAGCCAGAGGAGAGCCAGAGGGAGAGAAGAGGGAAAAACGAGCGGATGGGGAGAGGGGAAAAGCAGCAGGAAAAACCGTCACTATTTGTATACAAAATCGTTAATGGATCAGGAGAGCGGTGGAAAAAAAAACTGAATGATGGAAAGTCATTCAAGAATTTTCACCCCCCTCCGATCGTGCCGAGGAAAATGGAGTTGGGAAAGATGATGTCGAAGTTGATGTGGAGGAAAAACTACGCGACGACGACAACTCAATTGAGGCAAATTGCACAAAATATTGCCGGAAGGGTGTACACTTACAGAAAATATTCTCCTTAGTGTAGAATTTTTGAAGATTATTCGTTGTAATTAATATTCAAAGAAAAACTTTAGAAATATTTATATACATTTTTCTACTAAATATAATGTGTAATTAATTAACGTTTCTTTATTTATTTATATTTTTTGTTGTGTATTATATTTATTGCATAGTTTGTTGAACTATTTTTTAAACTATTTGTTTACCGTGTAGAGGGGTTTGGCATCAAGATGCGAGCTGAAAATTGAATGCACGTTTTGTTGTCCCTGCCCCCGGCCACGCCCCCTCCCCAAGCCCCGGCCGCCCCCATCCCTTCTTCATGGTCGCTGCTCCTTGATTTCGCGTTTTTGTTGTTGTTGTTGTTGTTGTAGTGTTTTTTCAGTGCTGCCGCCGCTTGAAATATTGCCCCGAGGGGCGGTTCAATTTTGATGCATTTACAACGTTCGGGGTGTTGGTAATTATAGGGACTTTATGTCTGGAAGTTTCCTTTATGATAGGGTTTTTACTTTCAAGTTTCTTTCATAAACCGTTCGCGTTGTTTTTGCTGTATTTGTTGTTGTTGTTGCTGTTGTTGCTGTTGCTCTGCCGGTTGCCCCATCGCCTTTGATTGCTGAATTAAGTCGGTCGAGAGTGTATTCTCTTCTTGTTGTTATTTCTTTGTTGCAGTGTTTTGTGTTTTTTCTCCTGTTTTTTTTTTTTTTGGGTCTGCGCTTGGGGAAACGCCCCCGGGGAAATCGGAGAAGCAGGAGGATGGGGGAGAGGGAAAGGGATTCAAGAGGAAGGTCGCAGTCGCACACAAAAAACAAATGCATTTCGCAGGAATAACTCGTGGATCATATGGAATCGAAGAAATTGAGCAAATGAACCACAAATTATTTGAACAGCTCAATAATTCAAAAGCGCGAACTCAAATCCGAATTCTATTTAACAGAATGGAGTTCCAGTGAAAAATAATACTCAAGTGGAAATTTGGGAGTCCCTTGAAATAATTTTCTGTGATTCTACTTTTAGCATGACCTTAAAATTCGATTGTACAAAAAAAACTTATAACCGATTGTAAATAAAAACCCAAAATAAAACACATTGAAATATTGTATTTCCATAACCCTCATATACAAATCGAAATTCCAAAACAAAATATTTCCAAATTCCCCCATTGTTTCATAATAAACTTATATGCATTTACCTTACTTACTTTATTTTTTCAAAAATTAAGAAAGTAAATTTTAAATGTTGGCGCCAAATGGTTGCAAAATCGGCTAATCGATTGGAGACACCGATTAAGTCGATACATCAACCCAGCGACTACTTTTGCTGGATTTCTGCACGCGTTAGCCCTTGGTTGATTGGTATTTGCTGGCCCTGCCAACGGTCACACCGAGCCAAATAAATACTGGCCTCACGTTTTCTATTTACCAGCGTAATTTATTCGCGAATAATTCCCATACATTTTACCAAAATTCGCACTTCGCAGCGATTGAGAATCCAGGTAAATGCAATGAAAAGCTGCAAATCAGCGGCGGCAGCAAGAACAAGCAACACATTTAGTTAATGCAATGCAATTGCACTGTGCGTGCGTGCGTGTGTTGTGTGTATGTGTGTGTGTGTGTGTGTGCTGTGCGAGCGTGTGTGGCTGTGTGCGTGTGCGTTGTGGGAAATTAGGTTGAGTGTAAGAATCCTTTGAAAGAAATCAGAAAAACAGAAAACAAAAGGTGCGAAGGGGGGAGGGGGGGAGGGGGAAGGCTCGCCAATAAGTGGAGAGTGAGAAGAGAAAGGGTGCTAGAGAGGTGGTGAGGGGGGGAGCTTTGTTGGAGAGGGGAGAGTTGCAGCGGTGCGATGAACTTAACCTCAAAAAAAATCTAAAAGTCAAGCAAATCTGGAGGCCCGAACGTTTGACGCTTCTAACAAAGCAAACAAAGCGATTCACATCGACAGTGTCAGAGATCCGTAGCCGAATCGAACGCACCTAGCACCGTAGACCCCAGCAATGAGCAGCCATGAGCCGCGACAGCACCAACAGCACCAACAACAGCAGCAACAACAGCACCATCAGCAAGAACATCTCCCGTCTGATAGCATACTTCGAAAGCAAAGATCGGGGCAGATATCTTTACTTACATATATATGATAGAATGGTAATCTGACTGACTCTCTCTTGTCCCTCCCACAGAGCGCGCCATTCAGGAGGCCCGGGAGCAGAAGCTGCTCGCCATGGTGAAGAAACGCCAGACGGACAATGCCCATGACAACGCCAGTTCCACGGATTCTGGTGAGGATGACCATCACCATCATCACCACCACCACATGCACCATGCGGGCAGGAGCGCAAATGGAACACCCTCTGTAGATGGTTCCACGCCCAGTCCCGCCACCTGTCAACACATCAAGAAGGCGGTGGACCCGGCCCGACTGAGGCGTCTGCTCAAGACCACGGGACTCCTATACGAGTGCTCGCAGTGCCAGAAGTTGGGTCAGAAGTCGGCGGTTGGAGCAGCCGGTGGTGGTGTGGGCGGTGGAGAAGGTGGAGGAGCTGGGGGAGAATCACAGGAGGCCGGAGCAGAAGGAGAGGCGGCCTCTTCTGCGCCCGCGGAGCCCGGCGACATTGAATTCGACAGCACATTGTGGCTCTGCCTCAAGTGTGGCAGCCAACTATGCGGCAGGGCGCGCCACAAACACGCATTGGAGCACTACCAGGTGGGTTATATTTGCAGATTTCCCAATCCTTTCCCTGCAGGAAAAAACTTGTTCTAAGAATGTGAAATTGAAAGCTTGCATAATTAATAGTTCCTTATTTTTATTTGATTGATGTATTTACTACCATAAAAGTAGGAACATTCTTATATCTATCCATATACGAGTAATTCCTATAATGAAACGTGACTTTTTCTATATAGTTTCCGTATTAACATTTTGTAATCAATTTAAACCTCTTGAATCACCTTGAGAGATAATGCCTAATCTTGAAAACGTAAATTTTTAACGAAATTTGAGAATGTATTTCCAAGAAGAAATCAAAAACGTGAATTCTTTCTCGATAATTTTTATATTTGAATAATAATAATGCTTAATTTTGGAACTGTTATTTATTTAACGATATTTGAGAATGTATTTCCAAGAAGAATGTATTTCTTTATAATTTCTATATTTGAATCATCCATAATTAGACTTATACAGAACTTGAAAGGGTATATATATTTTTTAATCTCTTTGTTGATAGTTTTAAATTATTTCAGATTTTTCAACTTAAAGCATCAGATAAGGGAATTAAATATTATATTCAAAAATAAGTGTTTTCATTTTCTGTTATGTGTAGTTTTTTCGTTAATAGTAAGTTTCTTAGAATTAAAAAACTATTAAGAATTAAGAAGAATTGATGTATTCAGGAATCTTAGTTTTTTTTTATGCACAACTCATTGCATATTCTTTTAGGATTTGTAGCGATAATTAATACCAACTAATCAAGTTCTCTAATGTTGTTTAACTGGTTAAATGCTAATCCTTGCGTGCTTTTGCAGACACCCCACTCGGACTCACACGCCTTGGCCATGAACACGCGCTCCTTCGACATCTGGTGCTACGAGTGCGACATGAAGATCTGCTCGAATCTGCGCAAGAACCTCCTTGAGTGCGTGGAGCTTGTGAAGCGACTGGCCCAGAAGCCGCCTGCCAGCCTCGTTAGTCCGCCCACGGCCATTAACAATATTGAGATGAAGATTAAGTCGACGGTGGAGCAGCTCACCTCGATGGTCCCCAAGACGGGCGGGACCACCATCGACGAGGGCAGCGCCAGTGCAGCGGGCGGGGGCAGTCGGAGCAGTCAGGTGGCCATTCCACTCCCGCCTCCGCCGCCGACCTCAGCGCAGGGCAACGCCACATCCCCGACGGGATCGGGAACCCTGACAAGTGTGCCTGGGATGGCCAAGCGGATTGGCCAGGCCAACGGCGTAGGAGTGGCAGTTGGAGGAGGAGCCATCAGACGTCCCCTGTCCCTGGAGGCGCAGCGCAACGAGTTGGACAGGCTGCCCCGCGTGCGCGGTCTGACCAATCTGGGCAACACGTGCTTCTTCAACGCGGTGATGCAGTGCCTCGCCCAGACGCCGTTTCTGCTCTGCGTGCTCCGCGAACTGGCCGAGCCGGGGGAGGAGTAAGTAGCCATTGCCTTGCCTTGAAATCTGTTCGGGAATCTAATTGCATACCCTTTTCCCAACCAGGTTCGTCCTGCCCGGCGGCACCTTTAACTTCAAGGACAAGGGCGACATTGAGCTGCCAATGATCAAGGGCACGCTGTCCTCCTGGGGCGGTCTAACCGCCACCCTGGCCAACGCCCTCGAGGAGCTGCAGGCCGGCGGGAGCGTCTTTACGCCCAGCAAACTCTTCGAGAAGCTGTGCGTCAAGTGCCCCCAGTTCACGGGCGGTGACCAGCACGATGCACACGAGCTACTCCGCCAGCTGCTGGAGAGCGTGAGGAACGAGGATCTGAAGCGCTATCAGCGTGTCATTCTGCAGAACCTGGGCTACAAGGACCAGGACATTGGAAGCGTGTCGGAGGAGATGCGTCAGAAGTGCAAGATCTATGGCAACCAGGCCGGGGATCGCATCCTGCGCCCGGAGCAGGTCTTCCGCGGCTTCCTCGTCTCGACGCTGACGTGCCAGGATTGCCACAGCGTCTCCTCGCGGCACGAGTACTTTCTGGACATGTCGCTGCCGGTGGCGGTGGAGAAGCCACAGCCGCCACAGCGCCGCAAGCCGAGTCCCGAGCATCCGCTGGTCAGCACCTCGACCAGTCCCGGCGGCAGCAAAAGCCCCACGGGCGTCGTCCAGCCGGCGATCAACACGAAGTTCACGTCCGGCGAGGGCAGCGTTAACTTTACGGCAGCCTCGTCCTCGTTCTACCTGCACGCCGACCAGGCGGAGCCCACGGCCCTGGGACCCTCCAAGTCGCAGGTGAAGAAGGAGAAGGAGCGCGAGCGCAAGGCCAAGCGCCAGGCCAAGCACCAGCGCAACAAGCAGGCCCAGAAGCTAAGCCTCAAGCTAAACGGCAGCCTCAGCAGCGGCAGCAGTGCCGGCTGTGGTGCCAATGACTCGGAGCCGGAGACTACTCTCGCCTCATCGCTGGGCGCCGGCGATGGACAGACCGGCGGCAGGATCGAGGGCGGTGAGCAGACCAAGGACCAGGCCGACGACACGACCTCGTCGAGTGTGACCACCTCGGAGCATTCGGACGCCGACGTGGAGGACAATCTGGTGGAGGACGCTGCCCCAGTGGCGGCCAGCAACTCGGCATCGACCTCCTCGGTCTCCACATCAGCGTCCACATCCTCCTCGGCGGTGACAGGCAAGTTCTACACGGATAGCAATGGAAATGCCCAGCCGGTGGGCGAGAAACGCGACGACACGCCGGAGCACATGGACAAGGATTCGCTGGAGGAGGATGAGAACGGTGAGTCGGGCTTTGACTTGTTGGCAATGTTCTTTTGGTTTATTTTAACTAATTTGAATATTCTTCAGATTCCGGGATAGCCACCAGTCCGGCTCCCACGGCGACCAACAGCAGCACCAACACTGCGGGCGAGCCAACCACCGGCTCCACCTCAAACCTAGGCCAGGCAGGCAACGGCTCTGGATCCGCATCCGGATCCACATCCTCATCCGCTGCTGGGACCCTGGAGGAGAGCTCCTCGGCCCCATCGAGCCTGGTGAGTGCCTGTCTCTCCGAGAAGGGCGCCTCCCTCATCCGCCAGATCTCAAACGGAGGAGGAGCAGGGGCAGCAGGAGAGGATGTCGGTGCCTCTCAGGTCTCGGTCCAGCTGGAGAAGCTGAAGCTGCAGGAGCAGAAGCAGAAGCAGCAGGAACAGCAGAGCCAAAGCCAGGCTGAGGCCTTGGCCCAGGCCCAGGCCAGTGCCAGGTCGAAGCGGGTGCGGACGCAGAGCTACTCGGACTGGAGCAGCACGATAGCCCCGCGCTACCAGTGCGAGGATGGGGAGTGCTCCGTCCAGTCCTGCCTGAACAGCTTCACCGCCGTCGAGCTGATGACGGGCCAGAACAAGGTCGGATGCGACAGCTGCACGCTGCGCATCAATGGCAGCGATCCGAAGGCCAAGTCGGTGAACACGAATGCGACCAAGCAGCTGCTGGTGTCCAGTCCGCCGGCCGTGCTCATCCTGCACCTGAAGCGCTTCCAGCTGGGCCCGCGCTGCATCTTCCGCAAGCACGCCCGGCCCGTCAGCTATCCCAACCTGCTGGACATTGCCGCCTTCTGCGGCTCCAAGGTGAAGAACCTGCCGAACATTGATCGCAAGCAGAAGAAGCTGCTCTATGCGTTGTACGGCGTGGTGGAGCACTCGGGTGGTATGTATGGTGGGCACTACACGGCCTACGTGAAGGTGCGGCCCAAGGTGACGTCGGACGACAAGCGCTGGAAGTTCTTGCCGCACGGGAGCAAGGCGGAACTCGACCAGGACGACGACCAGCTGAAGAAGCTGGAGGAGCTGCTGGCCAAGGAGAAGGCGCGCGAGCTGCACCTCAAGGCGATGGACGACAGCGATGACTTTACCAATTCCAGCAGCAGCAACTCCTCCACCTCTGACGAGGGGAATACCCCCGAAACGCCACACGAGGAGCAGCTGCACCAGCAGCAGCACCACCAACAGCAGCAGCAGCAGGCCCAGGAGGAGGCTGCCCATGTGCAGGCCCCGCCCGGCAAATGGTATTACGTGTCCGACTCGCGTGTCCAGGAGGTCAGCGAGGATACGGCGCTGAAGGCGCAGGCCTACCTGCTCTTCTACGAGCGCATATACTAGGGATCCGGGGGGGAGGATCTGGGGATCGGATTGAGATCGGCGGGTGTAATAACGAGTAGCAGGGGAGGATTGGCAGACTTTTTAACCGGGAAGGGGATGAGGTGTAGTCGGAGCAGCACACCGCTCCACTTAGGATATTAAACGTAAACGTACATATTAAAGATTTCAGTTCGCCGGGCCCCCCTTGATGATGTTGTTCCATTTCCATTCCCTTCCCGCGGGCGAATCCTTCGTTTGGAGATCCTTTTATTTCTTTCCTGTTTTTTTTTTTTTTTGGATTTTGAGAATGCATTTTGTTTACAAAACAACGAAGCTGGACTGAGAAAAATTAAAATATATATTTATGGATGTTAAAAAAGACAGCGAAAGACGAAGAAAAAAAAACTAAAAAATTAAACAAAAAAAAAAAAAAAAAAAAAAAAAGCAGATAAAGATACAAAAAACAGCTAAAGACCAGGAAGGACAGAGACGGAGACAGAGACAGAGAAACCGAGTTAGGGGGAGACCGAGATAGAGAGAACACGCCAAATGCATTTGTTTAATTTTCCTGTCCACTCAAGAATCAACATCTCGTTGTTTTTAGTTTTTAGTTGGAACGTAAAGAAAGGTGACTCCCCCCGCGCCCTCAAAACATTTTATACACTTTTTTTTTATCCCATTTCTGAGAAGATGCTGAGAAGAAGAAAAAGAAGAGGTGGGTGGAGCGGAGAGGGGAGGAGGAGAAATTACAATGTTTATTAGTTCTAAGTTAGTTGCATACTTTTGTCTGTTGTCCAATCGAACATTGCCTCAAACTAGATGGGAAAGCGTTACTTAACAAACGAGATATATAGGAGGAGAACTGGAAAACACGGAAAGCAATTAACCATATATTATAAAGAAACGAAACGAGAAGAAAAGAAGATAGAAGAAAACGTTGTAATCGAAGGAAAATTGGATGGGAAACTCAAGTTCCCAGCCCAGAGAGAAACTAATTGCTGATGTTCATAACTTATTATAACGAATACTTGAAAATGAAATAAAACCAACAACCAATTGCTCGCTTCTGCCAATAAATTTAACTTTGCAGTAATCTTAACAAACATATATATATATATATAGTATATATATATACATTTACTATATATTATGGGTCTCTCAATATATATATATAGTATACTGATATACCACGTAGATATTTACAATTCGGGCCACGCGCGGTAAATATTCGAGCCTACACATAGTGAAAGAGAATTGCAACGAGAGAGATTTATATACGATAGCGAAGAGAAACATTAAATTAGTTATACAAAAAAAACACACACAGTTTATCTTGTGAACTAGGCTTAACTATCGATTTAATTTATAATAACTAATAACCTACCATGGACTCTATGTATATTAAAGAGAGAATCGATTTGAGAATGCTAAACCCGGTGCCGGAGTTGTTTTATTCTCTATATTCACCAGGAATTGACAGGATTGCAGAAACATCTTTTTATATTCATTTTATTCGTCTTTGGTCTTCCAATTATTTAGCAAATTAAAAACATTCTGTACAATTTTGGATTTTTTTATGAATGATATTTCGGAAATCTTCGTTTTAATATTTTTTGGATTTCTCAAGCTAATAAATTGGCCTTACAAAATTAAATACATTTTAAGAACAGATTTTAACCCATTTGTTATAGTTTTAGTAACTTCATAGAACAAATTTGTTTTCTCTAGTTTATTTTTGTATTTTTTGAAATGGGTTAAAAAAAACAAAGTAATTGCTGTGTTTTTAATTAATTATTCATACCAAGTGTAAATCGCTTTTTTTAGCGAGATTTATGATATTTTAGGAACGTTCGAGTTTACATTTTAGCTCTTTAATTTTCTAGATTTTTTAAGATTTTAAATATTACAATTTTGTTTTTTATTTGATGCTTACTTTAAGAGTTTTACATGCGTAAAGGTGTCAAAAATGCAGCTAAGTAATGTAGATGTCAAATACATCATACGTGCCTATTTTACATCTACATATGTAGCTATTAAGTGTCATGGAAGAATAAGGTAGAATACATGATGTGTGTAAATAAACAATTACATCAAAATCGAGCATTGTACATACATATGTACATATATATATTCTTGATCATTTGCTTATTGAGATGAGTCTAAAAAGTATGGAGAACTGTTATATTATAAATAATAATAATAATAAATAAATAATATTATAAATTATAAACAATTTTGTAAAGCTATTTTATGTTTTGTAATTATTTGGTGAAATCCTAAAGATTTATATTTTTTGGTTAAACAGTTTTAAATAAAAAAGTATGATTTTAAAAGAATATATGTATAAAATCGAAATTTTACAATTATTTTAAATTTCAAAAAGTATTTGTTTTAGGTTGAATAAAAACGAATCGATTAGCGATTCGCCGCCGATCTCTCAGATACTCTCTCGCATTCGGTTTGGCTGCTCGCTAATAATGGGCGAGTGAAGCTTTGTTTCTCCGGATTTCAAGCTTTTTCCACCGATTGAGTCACCTCCTCTGCCCCTCTCCCTCTACCACGCCCACCATCTCCCCGTCTCGCTCGCTTCGGAGACGAACGTGGAACTTTTGGACACGTCGCGGGGATTTCATTTGGCGACATTGTCTGAACGACTGTGGAGCGTTCGGCGCTAATGCCAGGCCCCGAATAAAATTTCAACAAAGCAAGAAAAAAACAGAAAAGTATTATTCAACGTTCGATTTGGCAACGTGTTCAAACCAAAATTCGCAAGTGCGAAGTTCGCAAAGTCAAGAAAAGCCACGAAAAGTCCAGTGTCCAGTTTCATTTATACAAGATATAAATATAAAGTATATACTACAAAAAGTATATAACATGCAAATCTGCCATTAAATAATACAAAATGCAGTCCATGTGATATTGTGTTTGACCCTCGAAAATCTGACCTTAAGCCCCTGAATATATATAATATATATATATATATATGTAAACCCAACCACCTTTCCCCTCCCTTGAAAAGACTCCCCCAAATGATCTCGAATAGCTTTAAAAGCTATTTCTGGCTGATCAGTGATAAATATGAAGCTAAAATAAAAATTCAAGTGCATGCTTAATTTTTTGTTTTTGTGTCCAAGTCCCCCAAAAAACACCCCCAATAAAATAATGAGCTCTATTTAGTTATTTATTACCAATAAGTGCAACCCCCAAAATGATTCCTATGGAATCTGCCCCAAGCCCCTGCATTATGATATATGAAATATGGAAAATATATGAATGTGATTGAAAATAAAAAAAATATCACGAGCTCTATTCGATGTTGTGTATAATATTGGGAGGAAAAATGTTTCTAATTTAATGAAATGTAATTATTTATAATGCTGATGATGATCATTGGGATTATAAAATATAACTAAGATAGTTGTTGTGTAATTCTGTAAATGGGAAGGTCACATAAAATATATGATCCCTAGTGCATAGTTTATAAATTACAAAATTATATAGATATTGGAATATCAAGGCAGAAAAATATCTATGATTAATTCTGTCTGTGTTATGTATTATGTGGGTTGATCTCACAAGAAGTGCAAATATTTCCCAAGTTTGTGCAATGATTTAAAATATATATAAACATAATTAATAAGTAAATAATAAATCAATAATACGTAAATCAATATTAATGAAACGAGTTTGGATATCTTCGATATATCCCCCTAAATATGCTACCATCAAATAATGCATGAATGATCTTAATTTAAGAGATCATGGAGCATTAGATGATAATGAATGATCCCTTTTCCCAAAATGTCCTGCAAAGTGAGTTCGGTTCTCCTTGAGCTGTGAGCTTTGCCAGGAGGATTTCTCATATTTTTCCACATTTTCCAGACTGTTCTTTAGTTTTGATAGTTTCATAAACTTGCGAAATGCAGCATTAAATTTCATGAATTTTTATTTAATTGAATCAGTCGACTGTGCGAGAGTTTCATTTTTGTTATTTCATCACAAGGCGAAATCAAGAAAAAAATTCCCCCAGACCCAGAGAACTTAATTTTCTTGTTTTTGTGTGCATAACTCGCATTGTATACATATATAGTATATAGTATATTGTATATCGAGGCGTCGCCGGCAATCGGAACGACGCTAAATCCACGTACCTGATAGCGAAAACAAAACTCACACACAGTCAAAGTGCGAGCAATCGGTTACAGTGGAGCCTCGCTAAGGGCAATGTACCCAAAGATCATGTTACACCAAAAGAATTCTGAATGTGTTGATTATTTCCAAAATTTTCTCTTAAATCTTCTCTGATAAATAATATTTTAAAGTGGTTTGCTTAAATCCCAATCATTAATAATATTGAATTAATTATAATCTATATGTGGTTATGGGTATTATTATATTAGTAGTTTTTGTTGTTATTTACCCATATTTTCAAAATAAATCTTGAATTAATAATCCAAATTTTAATATGCTAAATTAGCGATTAGATATAATAAATCAAATTATTAAGAGCATTGGAAAAATATTTGCATAAACAAATGCTGATCACATACATTCATATATATTATTATTAAATGATTAGTTTGATTGCATGTAAATGAAATAGTTATCATTATATTGTTTATCAGAGATTTCCAAAATATATTGTTTATTTATGTTTAAAAATGTAGAACAAAAACTTAAGGAAAATTTAATATTTAGAATCTGTGACATTTGATTCTATAAACATTATTTTTGCTATAATATCGGGAATGTTTTGGTTTGCATTACTAAACATAAGAAATACCTGAGCACCAGCGAAAAATGTTTATGAAATAAACCTAAAAAATAAATAAATAGTTTTCAAATAAATACAAAATATTGTTCCAATTTTTTGTTAAATTTTATTGGTAGTGAAAAAACCAGTTAAAGCCAGAAGTCGGGGGGGCTCTACTGTATCTAAAGCGCTCTCCCTTTGTTTGCGACGCATTTTGCCCTGATCCGCCCGCTCGGCCCCCTCTCTCCCCTATCTCTCCCCCCCTCCACCCGGCGCCTCTGTCGACGTCGCAGGTCGTGAGCGTATAAAAGATGCCGGCCGGCATTGGTTTGTCATCAGTTCGAAGTTTGCAGCTTTGAGGAAGAGCCAACCAAAAGCAAAAAACGCAAAGCAAAACAAAGCCAGAAGCAAAGGCAATCAAAAGCAAAAAGCAAATCCAAAGCAAACAGCAACCAGAAACATAAAGAGATACATTTTCACCATTCGAGGAAAATCCAGTAGAGATCCCACGATGAGCGAGTTGCCCAAATTGCAGGAGCAGCAGCCGCAGGACGACCTCCTCGACTGTGACATTGAGTTCGAGGAGGAGGAGTCGAGGTGCTCGCCGGCGAAGAACCCCAGCCAGGAGATCGCCAAGATCCCGGCCGGGTCGGACAAGCTCTTCACCAAGGCCATCCGGAAGGTGACCAAGGTGCAGCGAATGCTGGAGCTGGCCGTGAGCCTGTTGGCCGAGGAGCAGCAGCAGCAGGGCAAGGAGGGTTCGAAGAAATCCAAGAAGAAGGCCAAGAAGCAGGAGAAGAAGCAGGCCAAGAAGGACAAGAAGCAAGAGAGGAAGCAGCAGAAGCAGGAGCAGGAGAAGGAGGAAGAGCTGCTGGAGGATTCGGAGGCGCCCAAGGTCCGCTCCCGTTCCAGCAGCGTGAGCTCCACCAGCTCCAGCTCCAGTTCCAGCTCCAGCTCCAGTTCCAGTTCGAGCTCCAGTTCCAGTTCCGGGGACGAGGACGAGGTGAACTTCTATGGCTATGGATGGGGCCACAATCCCTGGCATCGCCGCCACCATGGACACGGTCATGGTAAGCACGGCATCGGTCGTCGTCATGGCAAGGGACATGGTCATCATGGTCATCATGGTCGCCGACATGGTCATCATGGTCATGGACCTCATCATGGGCATGGACCTCATCATGGGCATGGACCTCATCATGGTCGCAAACACCATGGTCCTGGACATTTTGGCCCTGGACATCATTTCGGCCACCATTTCGGCCACCGTTTCGGACCCCATCACTTTGGACCCCATTTCGATTACTTTGGACCGCAGTCGTTCGGACCGCAGTTCGATAGGCGCTCCTGGCTGGGACCTACTCCGGATCAGTGCCAGTTTTTTCGGTGGATGGGCTTTCCGTGGGCCCTCGATCAACGCATGGACTGCCGCAGGAGGACAAGATCGCTGTCTAGAACGCCCTTCGGAAATCGTGGAGATCGCGGATTCGGATTCCACGGAATCCACGGACACGGACACGGACATGGCCACGAGGGTCGATCACATGACCGTCGAGTAGAGCGATCCTCTTCTAGCTCCTCCTCCAGCTCGGAGGATGAACTGGAGCAGAAGAAGAAGGAGCGGAAGCAGTGCAAGGGTAGGAAGTCGGGAAAGAGGCGTTCCCGTTCCAGCTCCACTTCCAGTTCGAGTTCCAGCTCCAGTTCGGAGGATGATCAGGAGCAGAAGCAGAAGCAGAAGAAGGACAAGAAGAGGAAGCCACGCAGGAAGAGTTCTAGCTCCAGTTCGAGTTCCAGCTCCAGTTCGGAGGATGAGAAGAAGCGCGGCAAGAAGAAGGACAGGAGAGCCGTCTCCTCCTCCTCCTCCTCCTCCTCCAGTTCCAGTTCCTCATCCAGTTCGGACAGCGATAGGGAGGTGAAGAGGAAGCATGGACATCATGGTCATCATGGCCATCGCCCTCATCACGGCCATCACTTTGGACCCCCACATGGTCGTCACTTTGGACCCCCTCATGGCCACCACTTTGGACCCCCGCATGGCCGCCATTCGGGACCTCCTCATGGCCATCACTTTGGACCCCCGCATGGTCACCACTTTGGACCGCATCGTCGCCCGGAGTTCCCCTGGCCCCACCACGGACCCCATGGTCATCCCACTGCCGAAGGACCCGCCGCAGGACCACCTGGTCCACCTCCATTCGGACCACCACCAGCTGAGTTCCACTGCCGATCGCGTTCCCTTTCCCGCGGTCCGAGGGCTTGCCCGGATCGCTCCCTCTCCAGACCGCAGGAGAAGTGTGGCAAGGACAAGGGAAAGGACAAGTGCAAGGGAAAGGGCAAGGGAAAGGACAAGGGAAAGGGCAAGGGAAAGGGCAAGGGGAAGCACCACAATCGCGGCTAGATTCCTGGAATTCAATTCCTCCAACATCAATATTCCTTCAATGTATCAATGTATCCAAAACTATAACTTTTAATATTCAACTGCAAAAACATTTAAAACATTATACCAAACAA
>JAJJHY010001290.1:2162469-2176174 GCA_021224005.1 Drosophila setifemur
TTGATAACCCTTAGCCCAGATGCAACGCATTTCGTATGCAGCGCTTGTCCGGCAACGCAACCTTTACGGTTCTGGTTCTGGTTCTGGCTCTGTCCCAGTTCCAGGGTAGACCAGAGGAGGGGGTGCCACTCCAGCTAGCTTCTCCAACTTTTGGTTCCAGCTAAAGCAAACAGGGCAGCAAACAACACGAAGATGCAGGAGGAGGAGATAAACGGAAGGGGTGGACGGGGGTACGGTCGAAAATGAGAAGGCAAAAAGTGCAGTTGGCAAGGACAACGCTGCGTATACGCAATGCCTGGTGAAGATATTCCGAATTTTAGATACCCTCTTAATGGCAAAAAAATTAGGTATATGAAATTGGAAATATGGGAAATTAAATCTTGTAGTCATGAAACAATTTAATTTGTATTTACTAGAATTATTAATGTTTTGTTTAGCTGGTAAATAATTTTTAAATCAAGTAAATACTGACATAAAAATTTAGTTTATTGGTAATTAACATACATCTTAGTATATGGAATTTTAAAAAAAGGTTTTAAGGGCTATGAAAAATATTTTAATTGGTATAACATTCCTTAAAAGTATAAAAAGAAAAGCAGATTAAAAGCTCATAAGAAATCCAGATATAAATAACATGTTACATATTCTAATACATATTTAAATTTAAGTTTAAATACTTATGCTAGGATTTTTAGTATTGTCAATTTAATACTACTTTAAGACCAAATTATACAAATATTATTTGGAACCATTTAAGACCCCTAGATGCCCAACTATGTCCAGGGTATTGGGAAAAGAAAACAATCTCGAGGCACTGCGCAGAGATGCCCCTCTTTAGTGTCGCCAACCTTAAATAGTGCAATTAAGAGACTAAAACAACTAGAACAACTAAAACAAGCCATTTTGAGGAGATGCAACTAAGACCAAGTTGAGCCTTAATTGCCTGCTCCGTTGAAGATGCACTCTTCCTTTTGGCCAAATAGATTTCACGGTTCGTTGGACAATGCCAATAAATGGTCATAAATATTTGTTGGGTCTTAAACGGGGCGATTCTCGGCAATTGCAAATTTTGGCCAAGGATGAATTATTCCCAAAAACCGAAACGTAAATGGCGAAATTCGAGGAGACCGAAATGCGCCGTCGAATTAAATTGTTTAAATTGTATGCAGAGTGTTGCAGACAGTAAATTATCTCGATTCTATATGCACAATATATATACAATATATATATATATATTTGGGTGTGTGGGATTGGGAATTGGATTGAATGGCTCTCGGGGGAAATTGTACTGAGTTATGGTTTTCAAACATTGCGGTTGCCAATAAATTTATGGCCCAACAAATGATCAAGTTTCTGTTTTTATGCAGATTGTAATTAATCTGTTTTGCTCGTCTGTTGTTATTTTTTTATTTTAACTGCGAATTTTTCTTTTCTCGCACATAATTACTTATGAATAATATCAATTTATTTGTTTTTTAGTTAAATATTCTTTTGATAATTATTTTCCCCACTTTGAAATATTCATTTTTAAATAGGACTCCCACAATCTGGCAATTTATCGCAATTAAATTTCTGGCTGGGGAACTTTTCCGTGTGTGCGAAAATCTGCATGCGGGAGATGTGACAAATTTGTCGCTATAAAAGCCAATTATTCCATTTACTTAGTCTTTGCCCTCGGCTAGCACAACAACGCCCACATATACGAAATTAAATCAAAATCTTTATTAAAACATTTTATGCAAATGAATAAATAAGCAAGTGGCGGACCGGCAGAACAACGCAAGAACAACAACACAAAATATGTGGGGTTGGGGGGCACAAGATACAGATATACAGATTCAGATTCAGATACAGATTCAGAGATTCGCACTGACTGGCAGGCGTCAGAAGAGCCTCATACAGGACGAAGGACGAAGGACACGGGGTGAAAGCCGAAGTCGGCAACAGTTACACATTTACATAAATATTACAAGGCTATTACTCGCCGCCCTTCTGCCACGCCCCCAGAAAAGGCAGTCACTCATCATCATAGGCAAATACTCGTATGTATCTGTGTGTGTGCCGGTGTGTGTGTCTGTGTGTGTGTGTGTGTGCATTACAATAATACGAAAATTATTTGTAATGTAATTTCAACTTAATAAATGTTCATTTTCATATAAAGCGACAACTCATTTTACTCCGCCGTCCTCCTTTTTTCGCACCAGGTAAGTGAAAGAGAGTGCACTTGGAGAAAATTTGGAACTTTATGGGAATTATGAAATCGTAAATTAAAGATCAGTCTAGGAACTAATAATTCCTTAATGATTTAAGCAATAAATATGGATAAATAAATATCAAATAAAAAAATGGTATTTAAATACTTTTAAAAACTAGTTTTTGTACAGATTAATTTAATTTTATATAAGGTTAGGAATGCCTTAAATATGTTTTTTTTATTTGATCAGTATATTCTTATTACCAATTATTAACTCTATTTTTTTCAAAGTGTTGTTATATATATTTGAAGTAACCAATATGTTTGGTTACTTTTTTTGTTGCTGTGTGAAGGATCCGCAGCAGGACTCGTACTTGCCCAGGAGCCTGCGTCATTACGGAAGCTGACAATGACTAAAGTAATGGCAGAGAGAGTACGTACGGAGAGGAGAGGAGCGGAGGGAAGGGGTTGGTAAGGAGAAGGGAGGGAGCGGGGGGATTCGGAGTGAAGGTAAAAGCCAAAAGCACGACAGGAAGTAAAGTTGTCGAAAGTGAATTTGCATAAACGTATGAAATTTTAATATTTACGACAAATTTTCAACAACTTCCCCGCACACACACACACCGCCACACCCTCACACCTACACCTTCACACCCATCTCTCACACACACACACACACACACACGCACTTGGCGCACTCAACTTTCGTATTCTATTTTCCCTTCCTTCCCTTTTCGTTGCATACTTTTGAGCGCACACAGAGAAAAAAGTTGCGCCCAGCCTACGGAAATTATTCTCTGCATGTGACAGGGGGGGGGGGGGGGAGCTGGGCCCGGGGGGCGTGGCACTCACCAAGTGTAAACTAAATTGAGTTAGCACCGAATTGGGCAATGAGCACGGACCATGCACCGAATCTGGCAACTTAGGTTTTCGGCGTGTTCTTCGAGGATGTTCCTCAAAGTGGTTACGCCTCAGTTTTAAATTAAATCTGGTTCGGTTTAATTGGGCGAATAAATTTTAGTTCATAAACTTTATTTATGAATTTATTCCAGCCACTCAACTTGGCCTAACATGTTCTGCATTATTAATAACAAGTAGAAATTAATTTAGATTCCTTGTGATTGCAAATCTTAAACTGATTTATGCATACCAAAAAAAAAATGAAAGATCATATCGATTTGGCAAGGCTCGAGGAGATGAAAAAAAGAATTACCGATGCGGAACTGCTCCACTTTCGGTTGGAGCATTCATTTGGTCACACCTGGTGGGCAGCCAGGCAGGCTCAAAGGAACAACTAGATTTGGATTCGGAATTGGAATAATTCCAAGGACTCGCCTGTAAGTTGGCAGACACGGAAAGTGGCCGGAATGTTCATTGTCCATGTGAGTTGAATTACTGACTTGCTTTTTCCGAAATATGGTAATCGCCACGAGCAAAACTTAAACTTAAATTAAAGTCTGAAATCCAAATTCCGACTCAATTATTAACAAAAAGTATTTAACTATAGATGAAAATCTTAAAGAGCTCCTTTTGTCTTGTTTAAATTCAAAAAAAAAAAAATGTGTGTTTATTTTATTGGTCAATTAAAATGAAGCCCCGCTGGTCGAGTGCAATTAGCGCCTCCATTAAAATGATTTTTTACAATCACCTCTTGTTTACCCCATCAGTCAGCGTAAATGTTAGTTTAATCGTTTCGGATTTAGATACGCAGACTGAAAGAATGAAAGATACAAAATACAAAAAAAAAACAACCAACGACAACATAAATAGAATGAAAAAAACAGAAAAAAAACTCATAAGTATCTGCTGGGGCAAATTGTTTTCTAAATACTCGCTTTGTGGCAACTGCAGTGCCACTCATGTTCTGAATGCTTTTAATGTACTTTTTAATGGCTTTTATTGCCCTGGTCAATCGGTTTTCGATTGTTTTTGTTCGAAAAAAAATCACTCGACGCATTGAAGCACATTAAATTGCCATTGAACATGGATAGCATTCGTAATCGAACCGCTTCTCTCTCGACCCTCAAATTGGCCATTGTCAAAGTTTACTTTACCCTACCCTTTTCGTGGGGCATTCTTAAATTAACTGACAGTTTGGGTGGTCTTCATAGAATTTTTAAAGAATTTACTGAACAAATTAAGCCACTAATTCAATTTAATATGAACTGTTGTTAATACTTCAATAATTTCTTAAAGGGAAAATATATCATGAATTATTTTCATTTATTTTATTTAATGATTTTCCTTTTTCTTCTTCTCTTTTTATTTATGTTTAAGGTTACTTGTTTAAATATGTTATTATCTAAATTTATTTTTCATTTATTTGTAAACAATTTCTATTTATTGTATGTCCTTTTAAAGGACCCTGTAAGTTACTTTTAGGGTATCGCCCTCCTACGCTTCCTGGGCTGTAAATTATTTTTTGTATGTGAGTTGGCAATTCTGATTGCATTAGATATTGATTGGCAACTTGCAGGCCAGGCTGCAGCACATCAAAGACTGTCGACAAGTTTTCCACTTCGTGCCCACTTTTCCTCCATTTTTCCCGCCACGCCCCGCCCCGCCCCATTTGCCACTTTTCCGCCGGTTGACGCCGGTCGAAACGAAACGATTTACCCTTTGACGTTGGGTAAATTGATTAAGGCGAAATCAGTGCCCGGGTAATTTACAACATAAATGAAAAATTAAGTTGTGCACACACACACACACACACACAAGCACAATGTATCTGTGTGTAATTTCGTATGTAATTCCGTTCGAACAGAAACATGAAGTACGAGTATTTTCACTTTATCAATTGCAGTGCCACTCAACAGTAATCAATTCTTAATTGTTCAAAGAATTCGTTTATTTAACATTAATCAGGAAAAATGCAACAACAACAAAAATTTATATCTGGTAAGTCTTTATTTAACAGAAAATATAATAATTATTCAGTAATTCATGTAATAAAGTCGAGTTTATTGTTTTCAGCTTCTGTGGGACTGAGTTTTAATTTATGATGTATTTTTTTGTATTTAAACAAGAATATAAATCATCGTATTATTGGAATCTGCAATAATGGTTCTTGTGACCAATGTTCACTGTACTATACATTCCGGAAAATCATTGAAAGTTTTTTTTATAGGTAAATGGTAAAAGATGTTTTTTTTGGGCTATCCTTATTGTTTGTGCCCCTTTTTGGGGAGCGTATGCCTCCGCCTGATCGTAATTAAAACTGCTTAATATGCTGTCAATATAAACCACCACCCAACCACCCAAATATCCACCCACCATCATCTGTCAGCAGGACGCAATTAAGGCTGCTGTCAAAAGGAAAGAAATTAAATGAAATAAAATAAATACCATATAATAAAATAAGAGCGGGAAATAGGAAAACTGCGGCAAATTCATTTTCGGGCTCCAGTAATAATGACGCATTGGAAAATCTCACTTATGCTCGCCCCATCAACAAGGGGAAAACACTTTTCCGCCCCTTACTTTTAGTTTGTTGTTGTTTTTTTTCCATTTTTTTTATTGGCAATTAAACAAAAACAAAGCCGTTTTAATTAAACGTTTTTGATGCGGTGTTGCAATGCGGTGGCTTCCTTGGCCTCATTACATCCGTTTGGTGGTGGCTTGCCGAGTGGCTTTTGGGTGGTTTCAATATGGTTTCAGGTGGCTTGGGGATAACCCACTTCGAGACAGGGGAATTAAATTGTTGTTTAATTGTTCGCGGGGAACTATTTTGTTGTATGAGCAAAGGAGTTGAGTTGAGTTGAGGAAGGTTAGTTATGCGATGTATAAATGGATATATATAACATATTTTTCAGAAGGGAATTTAGCAGTTTAGAGTTAGGAGAAAACAAATATAACATTTCCCAAAATTGGTTTAATTAAATTTGTATTTATTCTTCCTATTTTGGGTATTTAAAGTTTCAGGAAATATTTCTTTCTTACTATTTGATTTTATTTGTGAGTTTTTAAAGACATCCCTTTGAATGTTCGCCTCTCATATTGATTGCCTCGATTTGGCTCAAGCCCCAATTAATCCCACGTATATCGCACAGATACTTTTTGGATCAAGGTCCAATTCGAGTATCTACTAGTACAAGATCTCGGAATCAATTAGAATCTGTGTCTGTGCCTGAGCCATCGAACAAATACGAAATCAATACAAACAGGGACACACAACGAACCGCATTATATGTGCCACTTTCTATATATATAGAGAGAGAGAGAGAGAGAGTTGGCGTACAGTGAGGACCTCGTGCACGAGTACAGTGAGACCCTGTGATTGATGCTTAGCATTTGACCCGGCAATCCGGCAGATTGCCTTTCAGCTGGCAAGCTGCAAGTTTGCGCCTTCCCCCAAGTGCATCTTGTACTTTATGCCAATGCATAAATTACGAGTGGAAGGGAAGGTCTCTGCCCACTTTTCACACACACATACACACACGCGCCCGGGAAAACAGAAGCCGGGAAACTGTTGCTCCTTTTGAAGGCTGCCTTCCTGCCTTCGTTGAGATAAGACGGGCAAAGGACAATTTATAAGCTCTTCAACTTAACTGGAGCTAGATGAAAATGCATAGGTACCTATCTATTCTCATTGAATTTATATTATGTTCTTTGAATGAAAAAGGATATTGAACTATTGTTATTGCTAAAATACAATTAAATTTGTTTAGGATTTTTTAAAGAAATTTAAATCCCAGAAAAAACTACTTTTCAATTTAAAAACTCTTTAACAACAGAAATAAAACTAAGGCTACTAAATGAATATAGATAAATAACAATGAAAAACGCAGGTTGCCCAACTAATTGGCATAAACATTGGAAAATTAAGCAGGCAACTGGAATCTCCCAACTCCGATCGACTATATATTTCCAGCTACTGAGAGTGGAAGGAAAAATACAAAAAAAAAATAAATAAAAGTCGGGCTGGAAATCGATTCCCTGCATTTACAATGAGCTCCCATTGCCACATACCGAGGCACTCGGATGGCATGTTAATTAACTAAATCGTTTTAATGGAGGAGTACCGAGTACCGAGTCCTGGAGTCCTGGTGTCCTGGAGTCCTTCGTCCTGCCGCCATTTAAATCTTTACTAAGCTGTTGGGCAAAGCGCATTAAATTGTAATGAGAAGGCTGCACAAAATGCTTATTTTTTGCCATTATTTCGCTTCTTGTTTTTTGGTTTTTTTTTTCGTAGCCCTCTTGGACGGGCTGGCAAGGTCATGGCTTGACAAGCCGCTTAAAACATTAACTTATTATTCTACTTTTTTCGCTTATTTTCCATTCCCCCCATTCCTCGGCATCAAAACAAAGCGAATTGCTTTTAATTATGGCCGAGGCTAGACGAACGAAATGTTTGAAGTTGCCATTAGGCCCCCCGAGAATCGGGTGACATTAGCCCGGCCTCAAGTTGGATTTGTTTATATTGAAGATTCTTTTGGGTGTTTTTTTTTTAGCTCACACATTAAATAAAATAAAATTTTTGCTTGTCTTGTGTGTTAAATAATATTTTCAAATGGCTTTGTAATGGAATATTTCAGTGATATTTCTTTTCTATATATTTGTTAAATTTAGTTATTTTAAGTTCCCTTCCTATCTTCAATATTCGTCTAGATCCTGTTCTAAAATAAATACCCTACCCAATGTATATTATAATTTTGAACCCATTATATTATTATATTAACCAAAGAACAGCCAAGAACAAGAAAAATATGTCTTTGACTATTCAATTGTTCTCCATAATTAGGCCCCCAAAAAATAATGCAAGCCAACTTTTTTACAAGTTCGGTATGTGCTCGAAAGGGTTAACATCGTTATGCTAATTAGCCCCGAGGAGAAAACAAAGGATAGCTTGGCAGTTTAATTGATTTAATTGTGGGGGGGTTGGGTCTGGGAAGGAAGTCAGTGCGAACAATTGCTCATCAACTGCGATTATCACGACCATTCGGAGACCAATTTGCTGAGTAGCATTGCTACCTTTTTGTGCCTGCCAGAGACATCTTCTGGCTGGGATTTGAGAGCTGAGACACAAAAGAGCATCTGAAAAAGCCGAGCATCTGAGTATCTGAACATCTGAGCATCCGAATAGAAGCCAACAGACCAAAAACTGAACGAGACGTGCTAATTGCCAGCATGAACGGGGGCTTTCGCTTCAAATAGCGAAATCCACAACATTTTGCCAAAGCTGCCAAATTACATTACACATACGCCACGTATGCCAGACAGAAAGGCACGGGTAGCAGTGGGTGGTGCGTGGGTGGTGCGTGGGTGGTGCGTGGTCGGTGGGCCAAGGTAATAGGCGTGGCATCAACTTAATCAGACAATTATGCCCCGCTAATATTGAATTAATCTTGAGCTTAATGCTTTTAATTTCGCTCATAAGCCGCTGACGGCAATATTCTACATGCTCTCTAATAAAAAGTGAAAAAAAGGAAAATAGAAAATGGAATATGGGGTTTGCGGCTTGACATATCGTACGCTATTTTTTTAAGTGAGCTGATGGAAGTTTTTTAAGTGAAACAGGAACATATAAATATCTAAACTTAATTTAATTGTATTGTTTAAGTTGTTATTTGAAACTGAAATTTCTGATTTGGGAAAAAATTTTGTTTTGATATATAAGTAAGAAGATACTTTTTTTTAAGATAATTTTTTAATTACGGGGTGTGTTTGTATTTAATAAATAATTTTTTTTAAATAACTAATATTGATTCCAAAGAAAATATCAAAATATCTATGCAGACCTGCCGCACACACACGAAAAATAATAGACGCCACTCACAGTTGTTGGGAATTTTCTAGCCCGGTGTTTTGGACTCCATTGAAAAGCTGGCGGCTTGCGGTGGGTGGTTGTCGGCTTAGCCAGGCCCACACCTACACCTACAGCTGGCAATCTGTCAGGCAGTCTGCCAGTCTCCTGTTGCCGTGGGCAACGCAAAAAACCTCTGCTTATGGCAAGTGTTTTCAGCGCTCTGCTGGTTGACGGCTGATGGTGAAAGTCAAGTAAAAGTTCGGAATGAAAATGCAGAAAAAAAATAGTATATATATATATATATACTCGTACAAAGAGGAAGCTAAACCCAAATGAAATTGCCCTTTGCTTTGGGCGTGGGTTGCCTGCAACAGGAGTAACCGTAGCTGCTGCACACGCGGCGTATGCGTTATATTCCAGGAAGCGACCGCCCACGCTGCGTATACGTAATGCTACGTGTTGTATGTCAATCCTTCTGAACAGCATTGACAGCATTAGCTCGCAGTAATCTGGCTCGTTTTCAGTATTTGATTATAGTCAGGGTTCTTTGCTACTTGGGAATGTAGTTATTAGCACGAATGAAATTGGTTTTTTAAATTAGAAAAATAATAGTACTCTATAAGTAGTAAAAATTATATTTAGAAATTTAAATAAACTTTCCCTCACTTTATGATTTAGCTCTAATTTGTCGTGACAATTCTATCCACAAAATAACCATAAATATGTATATATATATATATTTATGCAGATACAGATTTATACAACTGTTCAAAGCCATAAAATCAACTAGATTAATTAATTAAATAACACATATTTAAGCTAATTTATACAGATTGAAACATTTGTCTGTGTTAACTTAGCTTTGAGTGACATCAGCTATATTATTGCAGTAATTGTCTTTGTTTATTCTATACACCTGATGATATATATTCCAACATTTGTTGTGACTTTCAATTAAGTTTTATTTCCTTGTGTCAAATTAATAAATTAATTTTCTTGAATTCTTCGTTCAAAAAGTCAACAAATATATTAAATACAACTCATAAATTTATTTAGAGCTATTACCTCTTTCAATTTAGCTTCAATTTCTCGCTTCCCTTTGAGTTGTAAAAGCAGTAAGACTAATTAATTAAATCAGAACATATATTATATATTTAATTTGTTTAGTTTTATACATTTGTTGCTACTTGCAATTTAGCTTCAATATTCCGTGTGCATTTATATGTGTCTGTTCAACGCCGGAAATTTGCGTTTATCTCAACTCCATTTTGTGTGTGTTTTGATGTTTGCTCCTTTTATGGTATATGTACTTGTATCTGTATCTGTATCGGTTACTTGTATCTGTATCGGTTACTTGTATCTTGTATCTGTATCAGTACCCAGCCTTGGGAAACAAGCGTTGGCTTTTACGGTTGTAATTGTTGATTGTTGTTGATAGTGAATTGTTCTTAGTGGAGAGTGCCCGTTTCTAGCGGGGATTAGCGCCAGCGCTCGTGCTCCGTGTTGTGTAGCTGCTGCATCAACGGATGCTGCATGCTACCCATCCGACGGGAGCCGGTGCTGCGATGCGAGTGATGACCATGACCCTGTGAATGTAGGCGTATCTGCCTTTGGAAGCTGGGCAGCGGGGCCTTCTTCTCGTGCGCCAGCTCCGTGAAGGCCAGCTTTCGGCGCTGCTGCGGCGAGATCTTCTTGCAGTGGGTCAGCTGGTGGATGTGCAGTGTCCGCTCCAGGTCGAAGCGCCGATCGCAGAACTTGCACAGATTCCCAGCCACCAAAGTGGTGTCGCTGTCCCGCAGCCTGCGCGATCGGAACCGCACCTTGAAGTCCTCGTCGTGGGTGCGTCGATGGGCACCGAGCAGCGAACGGATGTGGAACTTGGCACCGCACACGCTGCACGAGTAGCTGGGCAGATGCGCCGCCTGGGCATAGGTGCTCAGTGGCTTGATGTTCAGATGCCCGATCTCACCGTCCTCCTCCTCGTGCAGCAGCACATTCTGCAGGCGGCGCATATGGTTGGACCTGGGCCCAGACCCGGTTCCGGCGCCGGCACCGGCCCCGATACGCTGCGCAGCCATCAGAGCAGCCAGCTCCGCCTCGGCCACAGGATCACGGGGAGTCAGTCCATTTCGACGCGGTGACTCCAGGAAAACTGCGGGTTGGAAAAGCAAAGAACGACGCATTGTAGTTGGATATTGTATTAGGCTTGCAAAGGAAATTTATGCTTTGGAAGTAATAAAACTAAAACTAAAGAATTGAACTTGTATTTTATACTAAATTTAAGCAAATAAAAACTAAACGTCAAACGAAGTGTAAGTGGAAAGGAATAATGAACTTAAGAAAAGGAACTTGACAGGAGTTGAAATTTCATTTTAATAAACTCAAGGACTACTAGATTAGTTTGATGAACTCAGGGAAATACACTGAGAAACAAAAAACTTGCTGCTTATATTATTTAATTAATAGCAAGCTTCAAAAGGCAATTTTATGAATTCTTTAAAAGAAATTACAAAGATAATGAGCATTTCGACGGATCATAAAAGCCTAAAATTAATCAAATTTAAAATTTAAAATCAAAGAAAACCCTTCCTAATATATATCCCCCAAAATAATACCATTATGGAATCAAGTTTCTATATATAATCTCTCACCATTGTAGCCACCCTTGAGGCGGTTGTTTTCAACTTTCGCCGGCTCCTCTGGCGGCGTCTCCGCCTTCACCCTGATGAACGTGGCCTGGGAGCGGAGCTTCCTGTCATTCCTGCGCCGCTGGGCATCTGCTGGACCTCCTGCTGTGCCTCCCGAGGCACGGCTGACCGGACGAGTCTGATTCGATTCGGAGAGGTATTTGAGCTTGTTCTCCAACGACCTGCGGATTGGGTCTACTTCCGGGTGCTCCGCTCCAGTGTGCTCCTGTTTCGCTTGCGTGTGCTTGTGTCCTTGGTGTGCTTGGCTGTCCTTACCATTGGTGTCCTTGCTGGGTGCGTGTGTGTGGGTGTGTGTGTGGCTGTGTGTGTGGCGCTGCTTGCCTCGCTTCACTTTCGCGGACGCCTTTTGAGATTTGTTCATTTTGTGTGTGGATTAATTGTGAGATCAACTTGCAGTTAACCGGTGTAAAAAATAAATGCGAGTGGAATGGAAAACGGAAAGTGTACAAATGAATTTAGATTCGTCGAGTGCTGGGATCTGGGTATTCAAAAAAATAAAAGGATTGCAGCCCAAACTGTCGTCGCTGGGTTGCCAAATAGTAACTACTAATGAGGTGGCAATGGAAAGTGTTTAATAATTATGCAATTAATAATATCGAAATTTAACTATACTCTACAAAGTCTTTAAATAAAATGTTTAAAGCGATTTTGTATGGGAAAGCAAAAATATTTTATTCGATATTAAATCAAGAATATTGCACACTGAAAACAATGTACAACCCTTCAAATTCATTCCAAAATGATTTGCAATCTGAAATATTTGCAATTTTTATTATCAAGAGAAATTCACAAAGATATTTAATCTTTTGTTATCAATTTAGTTAGTTTAGTTAGATTCTTTGCAGGATTTTCACATATTTGTAAAGAATTCTCTGTTTTTTGCACGTATATTACCATATTTTACCACAATTCTGCGACAATTGCCTAAATATTGCTTTCTCTTTAAAATTAATATGAAAAGAAAATAATTAATCTTTTAAATTCAAATTCAAATTCAAATTTAAACACATTTTACACAAATTTTACACACAATGTAAATGCAAAGGATGGCGCTGTCCGGCTTCCAAATAAAAACAACAGAGGTCGCTGCTTAACTTTTTAAGAGTGACCAGCTAGTAGGCAATCTGGAAATACAGTGTATTTTTCAACCCAAATTTATGTCTGGTTTCACCAGCGAATATAGAGATGAAATAATAACTCCGTACTCGATAACAGTATCGACTGAGGGGACAGACAATCGATAGCATACAGCATTGTCAGTATTATCGTTTCATCCCTAGCTGAAAGCTGAAAATTGAATAAATTGATTGGAAGCGATTGAATCGGCATCCGGGGTATCGAAACGTGCGACTGTGAAACGCGCGCAAAGCTACCAGCTGTGAAAACCGAGCACCAGGACCAGGACCATTACCCAGGACCGCCCAGGATTGTCTCGCGCTGACCCAGAACTTAGCATTCGGAATAATATGAGTGATTCGCGCGAGCAGGTACTGGAGCAAATCAAACTGCAAGGCGATCTCGTCCGACAACTGAAGGCTGCCAAGGAGTCCAAAGAGAAGGTCAGTTGCCCCAGTCACTGTTTCTGTTTTGCAATTCCCTGTCCCTGTGCCCGCCCCCGCCACCCGCCACCCGCCTGCCCCACAATTTGCGACAGCTTTGTGTGTGTACACGGCACAAGTGCAATTGTTGCTGTCGTTGCCCTCGTTCGTCACTAACCCCAAAAAAAACAGAAAAAAGAAAAGAACTAAAAGTCACACACGAAGCAGGGGGGCCCTGTTGCACTAATCTGGTGCACGGATTTCATCAGACAAATGCCACAGTCCCCCAAAAACAGTTTGCCTCCCCCCACTCAGTGATTCATTTGATCCACGCTGCTGCTGCTGCTGCTGCGTGGCAATGGAAAGTGCTTGTGTATTGATTTGGGCAGTAATTAGCCTGCGATTGAGTGTGTGGCAGCAACAATAACAGAGGCAAAGCGATTCGCAAACTTTCACATTCACATACATATCCGAAATTCGAACCACCGCTCTCTTGTTGTTATTGTTGTCCTGCTCTGCA
>JAJJHY010001290.1:2176267-2194447 GCA_021224005.1 Drosophila setifemur
GTTTGTAGAAACTATATGACTAAGTTGATGTTGTAAACTTAATAACTATAATCCTAAACCTAAGGCAACAATTCAAGTATCCCGAACCCCCACCCATTTCCCACAATCCACGCCACTGACTCATCTGCATGGTTGCCTCTCACAGCTTCCGTTAATTCTTTCGCGTGTGTGTGTGTGCGCTCTATGACCGACTGACTGACTGTCAGAGAGCGAAGGAGAGATTGAGAGAGGAGCGAGGAACTGGTCAAGCAGGAGGCATGTACAACAAAAGGCACATGGTGGTTATAACAATTAAATGGAACCTGCTAGACGAGCTCCCACCATCCAGTGCATCATATGATTATGGCCTAAAAGACAGTCGCCGCAGCTCCAAGCTTAATGTCAAGAGTGTGCGTGTGTGTGTGTTTGAGTACAGTTATAATGGCCGCCCAGATCAGCTGATCAGCGCCATCTAGTGGAGGGTAATGGTTGAGTGAACTGCAAGCTTTGTATGTGCATGTGTGTGTGTCCTTGAACCCGCTCTCCTTACAAAATCTTCCATTAAATCGCGTCACTTTCCCGTTTTTTGTCGAGTGCAAGAAAAGAAAAAAGAAAAAAATTTAACAAGTGTGTTCGGTTCAAATTGAAAACTCGTTTCGCAACGGGAATTAAAAATTGAATCAGCGCTGACGGTCAATGGAACGCAATATTGAATTGTTTTTTGTTTTTGTTGCATCAGCTGCACACACACACACAGACACACACACTCACACACATTAACATTGGTTTCTCATTTCGTCATTATTACACAAATTAGCTGTAAAATAAGTTCTGTAATTAGTTTACTAAACAAAATAGAAACGAAGGCAGAGCAGAGGCTTAGTTTTTAATCAGTTTCATTATTGTTGTTGTTGTTCAATTAGGTTTAAAAAAGAAAATTTGAAATCATAATTTTGAATACCAAAACCAAAAACCAAAAAAAAAAGAAACAAAAGAAAAACATGTTGCGTTCAATTGGCCGCCAGTGGCGCTGTAGTGCTGCGTTTCAGTGTGCAACGTTCCAGACGGCGCCCTCTGGCGGTGGGCGCTCAAACACAGCCCCAGTTCCAGCCCAACAACAACAACAACAAGAACAACATGAGAAACAACAACAACAACAACAACATGAGCAACTGCAGCAGGTTAGCATCTAAGCAAGATCCCAACCTTAACTTTTTGACTGACCCCTTCTCTCACCTTTTGCTTGCAGATCGATGAGGAAGTCGCCAAACTCCTGGCCCTCAAGGCCAAGCTGGGCGGAGACGCCGCCCCCGCCAACCAGAAGTTCACGCTGAAGACCCCAAAGGGCACCCGGGACTATGGCCCCCAGCAGATGACCCTCCGCCAGGGAGTGCTGGACAAGATCGTTCAGGTGTTCAAGCGTCACGGCGGCGAGGCCATCGATACGCCCGTCTTTGAGCTGAAGGTGAGTCCGGGTAATGGGTTTTATTTACTATATAGTAACTGATATTGGTATGGATTGTAGTTTCTTTAAGTTATTAATCATTGCGGGGTTTGCAAGAGGGAATTAAATAGGGAATTTTTTCATATAGTTTGGATTTATCTGATCTTGAATAACTTTGAGTTAGGTAAATCCTTAATTTGGGATTTAAAATTGACCACTTTGAATACTATAATTTAAAACATATTAAATTATAGTAACCATCATAGAACTTCAATTATCTAAATTTACTTAGCTTAATAGAAAAGTCTCGCAAATATGAGTAGGAAATATTTTTAAATTTGATTGATTTTAAACAAATTATATGCTACATATACACAAACATTTAATATATATTATCAGACACCTTTGAGGAGATTAAGAAATTAAATAATATAGAATATATTACTATAAAGTATGAACTTATTTTTGGAAATGCCAAAGATCAATTCAAACTGATAAAGAAAAACTCTCACTGAAAACAACAAACACATCTAGAGATAGGAATAGGAATACTCTGAAATAATTCAGTTATTAATATATACTGATATATTGCTATATTTGCAGGAAGTGCTGACTGGCAAGTACGGCGAGGACTCGAAGCTGATCTACGACTTGAAGGATCAGGGCGGCGAGATCCTGTCCATGCGGTACGATCTGACTGTGCCGCTGGCCCGCTATTTGGCGATGAACAAGATCTCGAGCATCAAGCGTTACCACATCGCCAAGGTCTATCGACGGGACAATCCGGCGATGACCAAGGGCCGGTACAGGGAGTTCTACCAGTGCGACTTCGACATTGCCGGCACCTACGATCCCATGCTGGCGGATGCCGAGTGCGTTAAGATCGTGGCGGAGATCCTGGACACGCTGGACATCGGTGACTATGTGATCAAGCTGAACCATCGCCAGTTGCTGGACGGCATGTTCGAGGCGTGCGGAGTGCCGGCGGAAAATTTCCGAGCCATCTGCTCGGCGGTGGACAAGCTGGACAAGGTGGGTCTAAGATCTTTCGATCTCTCTGAATCATGTTATTTATATTATGAAACCCCATTTCAGTCCCCCTGGGCGGAGGTGCGCAAGGAGATGGTGGAGGAGAAGGGCCTGGACGAGGCTGCGGCGGATCGGATCGGGGAGTATGTGCGTCTGAGCGGCGGTGCCGACCTGGTGGAGCAGCTCCTGGCCGATGAGAAGCTGAAGGCCGTGCCCAATGCTGTGAAGGGTTTGGAGGGCATGCGGCTGCTGCTCAAGTACTGTTCCATCTTCGGCCTGGACAAGCGCGTGAGCTTCGATCTGAGCCTGGCCCGGGGCCTGGACTACTACACCGGCGTGATCTACGAGGGCGTGCTCAAGGGCGAGTCCGCTGCCGTGGCATCTCCGGCGAAGGCGAAGGCTTCCCAGCAGAGCAACGGAGAGCAGGCCAGCGAGCCGGCCACCGTGGGATCTGTGGCCGGAGGCGGTCGATATGACAACCTAGTGGGGATGTTCGATCCCCGGAACAAGGCGGTGCCCTGCGTGGGCGTCTCCATTGGCGTGGAGCGGATCTTCTCGGTGCTGGAGGCGCGGGCGGCTAGCTCGGGCCTGAAGCTGCGCACCAGCGATGTGGAGGCGTACGTGGCCTCCGCCCACAAGGGATTGCACGAGCAGCGCCTGAAGGTGCTCAACCAGCTCTGGGATGCGGGCATCAAGGTGGGTTTATCTCGATTTGGTTGTTCCCAAGACTAATCCCATTCATAATCCCCATCCAATGACAGGCGGAGCACTCGTACAAGCTGAACCCCAAGCTGCTGGTGCAGCTGCAGCACTGCGAGGAGCACCAGATCCCGCTGGTGGTGGTCCTTGGCGACGCCGAGCTGGCCCAGGGCCTGGTCAAGCTGCGCGAGGTGACCACGCGCCAGGAGACGAACGTGAAGCTGGAGGAGCTGCCCGCCGAGATCCGGCGCCGGCTGCAGCTGGCCTAATCCCCGATCCACGATCACTGATATTACCGATACGGATACCGCTTCGCTCCTAATTTATCAACACCATCCAAATCACCAGCGGCAGCCACACGCCGATGTGGATACGCATCCTCTTTTTTTTTTTGTCCTATCTGTACGTTTTGTATTTTGGGTGTCCTGGCAGGAGGCGCCTCGTGCTACTAAGCTTAGGTCTAACGTGTAACCGTAGGAATAAGTGCGGACAACTTATACCAAAATGAACGCTAAAAAGAAACAAATAAACGCATAAAACGCGACTCGCATTTAAGGAGCGATCTGACTTTCCTCTGGGCTGGCAATCCTCATCTTTCCCATTGAGTTTCCCCCCTTTTTGGCTGAGAGCTACCTCTAACACTACCCGACTAATCCCTTGCAGAGCAACGACCACAACCAGGAGGAGGAGGAGGAGCTGCGGCGGAGCGCCTGAAGCGCTGGCCAGGATGCCGGAGACGCTGCCTGCCACGGCGACGGTGTCGGCGTCGAGCCTCGACTGCACCGTGGCGGTGTTGAAGGTGCCCACGCCCAGCCTCCAGCTGCCGCAGGCGTGCAACCTGCAGTCCCTCGGGCTCATCATGGAGCCCAACAACATCAACATCGAGCTGAACCCCGCCGCCGTTATGCCGGACCTTAAGGTGAGTCCAAGTTCTTATATGGGAATATTTCTGCCTCCTTTGAAAACATAATATAATAAAAAAAATATATATTTAATATAAATAAAAACAATAATTGAACTTAATTTTAAATCTTATTTTTAATATCATGTTTTGGTTTATTAAACCAATAAAATTCTTTCTTACATTTTTTTCCTTAAGTAATAATTTGTAATTTAATATTATGTGACCCACTTATTTTTCAATTTAAAATGTTATTTAATATGCGTATCCTAATGATCTAAAATTATATATACACTTAGCATAAATCAGTTGTTTGCTAAGATAATTAATTCACTTCTGGTTAATAGAAAATTGACAAGGATTACATCAGTAATCGGACCACTATATCTTAAATCTTAAGGCTACATATATATTTACTTTGAGAACTAATAATTTTATTTAAGTTATTAAAAATAAATTGTCCGAATTTCAGTTTAGATCCTTCTTAGATTTAATTTTCCGACGAAAATATCACTGTCCAGATTTGGAATTTATATTGGTAAAACTTTCCACAAGTCAATCGACACGAAGGGATAGAGTAATCCCTAGCCAATCGCCACCCACCATCGTTGGCCCGCAGTTGGGCTACAGCCTCATCGGGGAGATCTCGGGCCTCCGGAGGCTGGTACCTTCCTGCTGATCTGTCGGCATCTCCTCTTCGGTGGTGTCGGGGGGCAGCTCCACCTCGCCACGGCACTCCTCGGAGGGCTTCGGCGTCACATCCTCACCCTCCTCCTCCTCCTGCAGGTGGAAGGCCACGTCCTGCATCTGCTTGCGGATCTGCTCCAGTATCTGCTCGCGGAGCTGCTCCCTCAGTCGATCCGTGTCGGGTTCCCGTCCGCTCTCCCAACCCCACTCAAACATTGCTTCCACCTGTAACGCCTTGCCCAGCAACCAGTTGAGGGCCTGGCAGATGCGATCCGCCAGGTAGACCATGGGCTCATCAATGCTGGGACCCAGGATCAGGGGCCCAGTGTGATCCGGGTCCACATAGAGCTCAGCGGATCGAGGTGGGGTATCCGGTTCGCGGGGCATCAACATGTTTCTGATGGAGCGAAAGAAGGAGATGATGGCCTGGCAGATCTGCTCCAAGGTGCTCGGTCCGGAGTCGTCCGCCTCTGGAATTCTCCGCCGGTGCATTAGGTAGCCCGACTCCAGGGCCTTCCGGTAGATCCACATAATTGGATCCTCATCTTCCTCCGTCGTCTCCTCCTCCTCATCCTCCTCCATGACGCGGGACTCCTGACTCCGGGGCAGATAGCCCCACTCCCGGACGCATGACATCAGTTCGTCTCGCCTCCGAAGTACTTCCTCCAGCCGCACCTTTAACTCTTCCTCGCTGAGCATTGGCGCGCCCATCTCTGTGAATGACCCGTCCGCCCTGTTGTAGTGCCCATCCTGGCTGGTGCGGGAACTGCAGACGGGCTTCAGGTTCCGGTGGAGGAACACCAAGCTCTCCTGGGGACGGTGGAGGAGCGCATTAGGATCGAAGGTGACATTGAGACCGCCCCGGGAGCGTTCCTCGTTCGAGGGGGACCCCATCTTGACCTCCATCACCGGGGTGGATTCATTTACGGCCCCATCTAGGTTAGTTTGCTCCGGTTTGTTGTTGGGTTTCTGCTCCGGATCCTTCTGCTTCAGGTCCTTCTGCTTGGGATTCCTCTCCTTTGGATACTTTTGCATCGGATCATTCTCCTTTGAAATCTCCAGCTTCGGATTCTTCTGCTTTGGATTCTTCTGCTTCAGATCCTTCTTCTCCCGCTCCTTCTGCTCCGGATCCTTCGTCGCTTTCTTCTTCTCCCGCTCCTTCAGCTCGGGATCCTTCTGCATCGCTTTCTTCTTCTCCCGCTCCTTCAGCCTTTGATCCTTCTTCTCCTGCTCCTTCCTCTCCTGCTCCTTCCTTTCCTGCTCCCTCTGCATCCTGGCCGAAACAATCTTCACCTCACATCGCTGGGGGGTGCACTCATCGCAAAATAGATTCCTCAGGGTGCGCTTCACATCCCCCGGATCCAGTTGCTTGTTGGGATCGGAGGAGACATACAGCAGATACCGACCCGCCGGCTCCACCTTGGTCTTGGAGGGATCCCCGTTCAGATCAGGTGCATTCGCCGTAGCCTGGGCGAGCAGCAATCGTAAGATCTCCGTGTTAAAATACTTGGACATCTTGTGGTCTGTTCCTTGCTACTGAGAATTTTGATTTCGTTTTTTTGTTGTTTATGGATTTTTAGGTTTTAAATATTTTTATTTCGGATTTTAAGAGTTTTTCTGTCTGGGAACTACTGCGGACTGCGAAATTCGGAAAATGGATTCGGAAAATGACTTGAAGGCAGGAAAAGGCCAACTGCGTTGGGAAATCGCCTTCTATATACTCTGGGAATAATTTACAAGTATTCATTATAAATTCACTTAAATATAAAAATAATAAATATTTTGTAAGCTGCTAAACAAAATGTGGGATAACAATCAAGGAATATCGTTGCAAAATTTCTTAATAAAATTCATAATATGAATTTCTTCTGATATCTTCAAATAATATCAATATAGTTTTAAATACCATATATTTTTTATTTTGAAAATATTCTAAATCTTTTTGGTGTGACAAATTCTGTAGTCTAATAGAATCTCATCTAATTTAATTTTGAGATGTTTGCAATGTTAGGTTACTTCTTCCGCTCTTTATTTTGTATATATTTTTTATTGTTAATTATTTTATTTTACTCATATTTTTTTTTGCAGTATTAGTTGATTTTTTCTTTAGCTGTTTCCATATAAATTTACTCCACATAATTGTGGCCATCGGAAAAGGTTCGAATAACTTAGCTTATTAATTAATATTAGTATTAAATAGATATAAATTTTATAGTATTGTATTTTTTTGTATTATTAATCTAGCATTTGTTTAAAATGTTTTAACATAATTTATCAAAAAACAAGAAAGGAAGGCTAGCTTCGGTACCCGAAGCTTAGAATACCCTTGCAGACCAGTTGCCTTTAAACTGTTCCATCGATTTAGGATATAGTGTTCCGATCTTTGGTTTTAAAATTTCTAAAAAGGCTTTAATGTCTATGAAAACTGTTTTTCTCAAGAATGAATTACTTGTCTTAAGAAATACCAGAGTTATGCTCAATGACCCATTTTCTCCTATCGTTCCTATGGCAGCTATAGGATATAGTAGTCCGATTTTAATGAAACTTTCAGGATATGTCAAAAATTGTTATTAAATAGAGTTTACCAAAAAATAAATAAATTATCTTGAAAAATGACGAAATTATGGCACTTTTTCCCAATCGTTCCTATGGCAGCTATGTGATGTAGTGTTCCGATTCCGGCCGTTCCGACTTATATACTACCTGCAACAGATTGAAGGGTTGGTGCAAAGTTTCAGCCCGATAGCTTTAAAACTGAGGGACTAGTTTACATAGCAACCGACAGACGGACAGACGGACAGACGGACAGACAGACGGACAGACAGACGGACAGACGGACATGGCTAGATCGACTCGGCTGATGGTGCTGATCAAGAATATATATACTTTATAGGGTCGGAAATGTCTCCTTCACTGCGTTGCAAACTTCTGGTCAAAATTATAATACCCTCTGCAAGGGTATAAAAAAATTTTTATTACCCAACTTGCAAAAGAGACTCTAATAAAGGTGTATTTACCTTTACCCTTTTGGAGTTTTGAAAATTTCTAAGTAACCTTTTTTGACTTGCAAACTGCAATTCTTTTCTCGCTGTGCATTGGCTGTGGCATCTCTTAATTTAATTATGCACAGCACAGAAATGTCAAACGGTCCGCGCCGCTCAGCGCCTCGTTTTTACACTCGAATTGAGTCCTGATTGAGGCTGTCCCTGCTCCTGTCCCTTTCCCTGCTGCTGCTCCTGCTGCTGCTCCTGCTCCTGCCCCGGCCTCTCCCCTTGGACTTCTCATGCTTCAGTGCGTGCAATTTGGTGGCAAGGTGCCAGAGAGAAGCAGGGAAAAGGCAACTTGGAACAGGCAACTGCCAACTGGGCACCGGGAACTGGGAAAAGGGAAAAGGGACCACGGACAGGGGAGAGGGGAAGCTCCTCATTCAAATGACCCAACTGATGCCGACTGAGATGCGGATTCAGATTCTGATTCTGACAGGCGCCGTCGCCGCAGTTCCCTCCGCCCGGGCTAATACACTTTTAATATGAAATTTCATTTCGTTTCAACGATTGTCCAACAATTTGTTGTCGTCTCTGTTGTTATTGTCTTTGCTCCTGCTCCTGCTCCTGGTGCTTATGCTGCTGATGCTTATGCTGCCGATGCTGCTGCTCCTGTTCCTGCCGCTGACATGTCATCCCAGTGATGAAGCCGCAGTTAGCGAGGGGTCGCACAGTGGCGCAAAAAAGGATTCGCCATATGTGGTTCAAAGTTAAAAATAACAAAATATATATAATATATATAATGTAATAAATAATACAAAATTAGTACTTATAAACTAATTTTGGATTTTACAATATATTTTGGCAATCATATTATGAGTTCAGTTTAGCACTCAAAAATATAATGAAGTTAGTCTACAGATAATTGAAAAGCAATTTAAATTATTACTTAAACCATTATTTAATGCATTCATTGTTTTTTATCTTATTGTTACTTTTAATTTAATTAATTAAATATTTAAAAAGCGAATTTATAGTCACTTTACATCATTAACTAACTGGCCCCGGATTTGTATTTTATTTTTTTGTATTTGTTAATGAAAAACAATGGCTTAAACCTAGAAATAAATAAAATATAAATTACTTAGACATTGGTCTGGGTTTTTACAATAAATTTAATTCAATTAAAAAATAGGAATATTCCAGAAATTGTTCTGTTGTTAATATAAAACGCAGACCAATTTAATACAGTTAAAAAAGGGTAATATAACCAAATAAAATACACATTCTAGAAATTCATTAAATCCATAACTTATTTAACATTAATGTTATTCAATGGCTAAAACTGAAACTAAGTCAATAATTTAAAAACGAAAATGCTGACTTTTAAAATTAAACCAAAAACTCTTAACTTTTTGCATTTAGTAGTAGTACATTAAAATTGTTTTAAAATAATTTAAATGAGATTATTGTTTTTTTTTTTTAGTTTTAAGTATTGAGTAATCTATTCCCATTTACGAATCCATAACCCACTGTGCGGAGTTCTCCCGTTTTTGGTGGTGGGATTGCGGGATTGCAGTGGATTGTGTTGGGCTAGGATGGCGCGGTCGCCCTTTTTGGTGGCTCGGCGGATTTTCAATCGGAATGAACAGGAACGGAACCCGAAGGGCAACCCTTACCCCTCCGGTGAATGTGTGTGTGCAGTGATTTGTTTTCAGGGTGCACTTCAGAAGAGGGAGAGAGGAGCGGGGAGGGACGAGGAGGGGAGTGTGATACTCGTATCATTCAATGCTTCTAATTTACGGATTAATGAAGGCGCAACTTTACATATGGAAATGCTCGCTCCGGCGATCGTGGGAAGCGATTAGAGCGGTGGTGCGGTGGTTCGCTTTGGTTTGGTTTGGTTTGGTTTTATTTTCTGTTTTTATTTTGATATTTATTTGGTGGTGCAAAGTCGGTGGTCGTGGCCTGGCCTGGTCGTGGTCCCTTTCAAAATCGCCCGTTGCATTGGCATTGATGGATTGCCCCATAAATTTGTGATTTGCTAAGCTCGGCTGCCATTTTCCAGTGCAGCCGATCACAAAGTTAATTTGTATGAATATTTATGGACGCGAGTTTGAGTCCAAGGGAGGGGGAGGGGGTAGGATTGGCTTAATTTATCACACGAATGTATTTGTTGTGTGTGGGAGTAAAATTGAAACAATTTCCCGGGGTCAGTGCGAGGGTCAGTTAGTATAGTATAAATTCAGCTCACAACCCGATTGCAGCCGGCCTTTGTATCTCTCATAAGTCCCAAATCCCCAGGGGCACAGCGAAACATTCCAATTCCCCATTTAGATGGACATCTTTCGTCCGGCCGGACTAAGCTTCAATTTTCCAATTCACAGTTCAGCGCCTTGGCCAAAAAAAGAGCAGAAACAGAAGAGAGGTGTGAAAGGACACGAATTGGCTAATACCCTCTATCTGGGAGTGGGAAAAGGTTCAATTTCTATTTAATATTTAGTTAAAAATTATATAGAAATATATGAAAGATATACATATTTATTGAAATATATATAAAACTCTTTCAGCACTTTAGAATGAAAATCAAGTTCTCTAGAGAAATATATTTTTTAAACCAAATAAATTCACAAATATATGGAATATATATCTGTATAAAAATCTGGTTATAACTCGAACTAACAATAATAATATTAATAACTAATATATGTAATTAACTTCTGCAAGACATCGGTTTTATATTCACTACAATAAATATATTCATATTCCAACAAAAATAGTTCAAAATTTCCTAAATTTCTTTGCCACCAAAAATAGAGTTCAGAGAGTGTAAATCAAATCCTCCTCCTTTTCCCCCATAGCCAGTGTGTCCTGTAGTGAAATCAGGGTATGCCTCGAACAAACACTAATAATATTAATAACGATTATCGCCCGATGTCAATGGATCTGCCTCGGAATCGGATTGAGAGTCATAAATACGCGACGCTCATTCACTCACCTCGTCCATCCGTCGATAGTATCTCTTCTCTGGAGAATCCCGAAGAGCGAGTGACGGAGAGGGGGGAGACTGTGAGAGGGGAGAGAGAGAGAGAGAGGGGAGAGAGAGGGGGAGAGAGGCACGCGACGGCAGTTGCTTATCGCGGGTGACCAGAGAAATCGCCACGTGCGATTTGGTTGCCAATTCCATTCATAGTCCCGGCGACCAGCTCATGTGTGTGAGTGGACGAATGTGGGAAGCTGGACAGTCCGGGTCACCACAATAGCAGTGGATTGGATTTATAATTTGAATCTAATTACAGACTCATTGTTCCTCATCCTAATATTACCCGAAACACTTTAATTCCAATATTTATTTCTATTTTTAATAGTTTTTTCCCAAACTTTGGTTTAGTTTCTTATAATTAATTGGAACTTTTATTAATGATAGATACCTTAGATGAATATTTAATATATCCGTTTTAGTACCTTCTTAATTTAGCTCAATACTTCAGTTTTTTTCTATTAAAGAACTACTATATATTTAATAGTTAAAGTAGGTTTAAATATTTTATTCAGCGTTTTGTATTTATTTCTCTGAACTTTATTCCTAGGATTCTTTGCTTTAGGTTTTATTTTATTACTGATATTATATCTACATATGTTAATAAATTATTAATTTTTCTAAAAAACCATAGGTTTTGGTAGTTTTTTTTTAAAAACATATTTCAGTGTTTCAATTACTATTTATATTTAATATTTAAATAAAATATGATTCGACAGGGAAGTCAAGTATTTATTATTTGGTTGAAATATGAAGAACAATAGTATTTTATTCTTTTTAAATCTTAAAAAAATTAAATTAAAAATTGCTAGATTAGGTTTTGAAAATGTTTAATTTTTATAAATAATTAAAATATTATACAGTAGTTTTGGTGAATGGTTTATTAATACCTTATATTAAGTTTTAATTTAAGCTATTCTCCTTTCACCCCACAAACAACCTACGTAAATGCGTTGCTATTCTCCTGGCCAGTGCTGTGGGTGGAGGAGGAGGAGGAGGAGGAGGGAGGGGGGGATTGACAAAATTGGGAACAAAGACAGCGAGCGGCACCAGCAAATTTGCGTGCAATGCGTTCGCCTGCGTTTTTAATGACTTTCTCTCCGACTCTGCGGATCTACTATGAACTCCCCCAACTCCAACTCCAACTCCCCGGGGCAATGCATTTAATTCGATTATGAGACGCCTTGGATATTATATTTTTGGTGGTGGCTGCTGGCTGCTGGCAAAGTAATTGAAACTCCTCGTCCTGGTCCGGGTCCTGGTGCTGGTTCTGCTCCTGGCAGTGAGTGGAGTTCCCCCCTCCCTTCTGCCCCCTTCTTCTCTGCCACATGAGTGCGGCGGAGTACAACTAATGTGGGTGTTAACGGTGTGTTAAGTGATTCCTCCATTTGTTGTTGCATCGAACTCGAACTCGAGCCGAACAATCCAATCCAATCCAGAGCAATCCAATCCAATCCGACTTCGACTTCTACTTTGACTTCTATAGCCGCCCGATAAGTATCTGGACATTGTGCGGAGCGCTCGGCACACGCGTTTCGCACATATTTCAAGCGCCTCTGGGAAAGTGCAAAAGTGTGGAAAAGTGCGCACAGGGGGGAGGGTATAGAGGGGGGGGGATGAGAAGTAGCGACTTTTCATTTCCGCTTTAAAATCGCTCACAAATGTATCGGCTTACACCGGTGTCGAGATGTTGCCTTTAGAGTTCTTATATATAACTTTTATTGGCTCTATTGTGTGGAGGGATTTGAACAGCGTGGCAAAAGGCGATTTTCAATTATTATCCCGATTTTTGGAACACCCCCCGGAAATTGTTCCTTCGGTATGTGAAAGTATATGGTATACGGGGGTGTATTTATTTTAAATTTTCTATAAATATATTTACCCAGTTTTCATTAGCTTTGGAACCACCAAAAAATCCCATTATTTAAGATGTTATTAATATGGATTTTGTGTCCTGGTCCCAGTTCGAGAATCTCCCGACACTCGTTAATGGGTTAATTTAAATGTGCAATTTATCTTCGAGCCCGCAATCTTTCCCGTGTCATCCCCCGGTTCTCGGACAGCCCGGACAGCCCGGCTAATGAAAACTAAAAACTTCAATTACCAAAAGAGCCAAATAATGCGTTTTTAAACCCAAAAATGTAAGCGAGCGGCCGAGAAATTGTGATAGATGAGGGTTTTGCCAATGTTTTTTACGGGCCACTTGTTTGTTGTTTGGCCCCCGTCCCCTGTCCTTGCTCCGGGGAAAGCCTTTCTCCTTTCTCCAAAACCGTAGCGAAACAAACAGAGAGAGTGACCTGACCAGCAAGGCGCAACAGCAGCCCAAAAGAAAATGGCAATAAATCAGTGTAAATAACACACACACAAACACTGCGCAAAGAAAGTAAAAAGGGGAAAGGGGGCAGGACGAAAGGGTATCCTGCCCGAAATTTCCCAACGGGGTGATTATTTAAAATTGTGCAACGCATAAATAGAAGTCAAAGTTAGCAGCAGCTGTGGGACTTGTTCTATTCCAATCCAATACCTCCTATATAGCCTATGTTCTATGTTCTATGTTGTTCTGCGTTTTGTAATTGTGTTGTTTTGGCCCGAAATTTGTTTTTGTCACAATAAGAAAATATATATAACCAAATGAAAGGGATAATCAGACAATCTGGGATAGGAGGGCGGGGTGGAGATATACATGAAGAAAGAGTCTTAGAACCTTATGGGGAAAATATATATATTTTTAGATTTTTAATATGGAAGATTCGTCACTGTAACCAGATTAATATTAAGGAATTGACATTAAGAGAGCTAATATTTTATTGTAATTTATTAAAGAAGAATTATTTGATTTAGCTACAATATTTTAAGGTGTTTATACACTTTCCAAAATAAACAATTCATTCACAAATTTTGAAATTCGATTTATAAAAATTTCTTGAAATACTTAAGAAGAAATATAGTAAGAAAAAGTCGATGAAAAAAATTTTGGAAATTAAATAAAATAAATTTCGTACAAGAACCTTTTTATAATTAATTTAAATAAAATACTTTTATTTTCATTAAAGTAGAAGATAAAAATGTAGAAAGTTATGTGAAATAAGGATGAAAATATTGTATTTCAATAACCATATTTTTTATGCATTAAAAAAGCTTGAAGTTCCTTTTATTTACCAATAATAATTACCAATATAATAACATGTATGAAACTGGAAATGGGAGATAAATTGAAATAAGAACAACCGAAAACTTCCAAGCCCCATTCTAATTGGAAAAAGAACAGAGAGAGGGAGAACAGCTAATCGGGCATTAGAACAAAAAGGAACAATAGGGAACAGTTAGAGCAGTTAGAGAACACCTAAAAAACAGCTGATTTGCGCTCCTCTCTCTCTCCTCTCTCTTTCCTACAATTTCGATAATTATCGAAAGTTTTCGCACCGAAATCGTGAAATGTCGCACTTGGAAATGGAAATGGAAAAGCTGAAATCCGACTTAAAAACTGGAGCAGGATCTCCAGGTGAAGCGGCTGCAGTGGCCATCAGGGAGGACTCCATCGAAACGGAGCGTCTGGTGAAGCGGATCCTGGCCAAGGGCTATCCGGAGGGCGAAGCCCGTCTCGCCTTGGCGCAGAGCAACAACAACGTGGAGCAAGCCATTCAGATCTTGGACGAGGATAATGGCAACAAACCGGCCAAGAATAGAGAGCTTCTGAAGGAGGTGCGTGAATCCCTGCTCGGAGATCCCGCTCGCACGGAATCGGCCATTCTCCAACTGATGGGCATGGAGAAGAGAGTTAGGGAGCTGGCTGAGCTCATCAACGAGAGCACGGCGGAGGCCATGGATCTTCTGCTCGAGCACAGAGAGACGAAGGCGCATGCGCTGAAGGTGGTACAGCAGCTACAGATGCTGGAGCAGCCGGATTCGGAGTCTGAGGTGGAGGATGAGGCTGAGGCTGAGGCTGATGGCTCTGCAGAGGGATCCCCTCCAACCAACTGAATATTACTCCTAGTTATTACTCCATACTTTTGTGAGCCATCTTTAACACTGGAAATATAGGATACTGGGTTGAAAAAATCTATTTTTTTTTTAAATGTTAGGTAAGGGAATTTCGGGAGTTGTAATTGTTTTTGTTATTAATTATAAAATTGCTACTTAGAACATTAATTAAGAAAGGGAATTGCATTTTGGCAAAGCAGTAGTAAAAGGTGTTCATTTAGAGTATAATGGATTTCAGGATTCGAAAGGCATATAGTGCATTAACTACTCTTAATCCAGATCCAAACTTTTAGTAGACTCATTCAGATATATGTACTATATATTCCGATTTCATTAGTTACTCTAGTTAATGTATATATCCAAAGAGAAGCAATACTCTGGTTCTTTTATTCCTTATCGAAACTTCTCGAAGACTCATCAACATGTATACTATATAGTCCGATTTTGTTAGTTACTCCAATTAATGTTCATATATCATATATATATCCAACAATTATTGCTGATTTACCTCGTTCATTTATATTTCCGCTTCCCCTAGTTATTCTAGCTAATGTATATATTGTAAGAGTATTGCCCGTTCATATATATTTCCGATTTCCGATTTCCGGTTGGAATACTCCAGTTAATGTATATATCCAAAGAGTAATGCTTCTATAGCTTCGTTCATTTAACCGTCACCACCCATCATCAGGGGACATTAAATGCATTATTTGGTTACGCAACTTCCCCCGTCCATTGGGCCAGTGTTTTGATGTTGATGTTGTTGCTGTGTTTTGGCGGATGTGACTCCGGTCAAGGAGCGGAAGGAGCCGGAACAGAGGCAGAAATAGAAATTGAAACAGGAGCAGGAGCGGGAGAAGGAGCATAAGCAGGAGCGGGAGCAGGAGCAGGAGCGGAGACAGGAGCAACCCCGAGTGCGCTCAGCTTGTCAACCCTTTTCGCCCGATGATTAATGATCATCGCTCTATATATATATATATATGTATGGTATATATTTTTTTGTGGTGTTTGCTGGCTCGTTCGTTCCACTGTTTTGTACTGATTTCAATTTGGAAGTTCCTTGCAAGACCCCGTGCATCCCCTAGCGTTGAAAAATTCTAATTAATTTTGACTTGCAACCGTTGGCACTGTCAACCGCAGCCACGTAACCACCTCCACCCCCCCGCTCACCCGTTCCCGCTACGGTCCCCGCTCCTGTCCCTGCTCCCTGCTCCTGTCCCTGCTCCTGTTCCCTGCTATATTTTTTGTTGGTCGGAAACTGGCCGCGTTTATCGCGTTTGATCGGCGTTGCGGCGCACCGCAACTCGCGGGGCCAGGGGCAAAGGCGGAGCAGGTCGGAAAATCTGGAAATCAGGAAATCTGGAAGTCAGCAGGCCAGGCGACTGGCGACAACCCTCGACGCCTGACGTTTCCAAGCGTAGGCGGCGCCGTCTCATTTATCAAGCGCCGCTTCAATTGGGAGAGGGAGGGGGGGCAGGGGGGTGAGGGGAGGGGGTGAAGGTGGCGCGGGTTAAGCCACTTTGGACAGGGTACTCAAAGGATTCAGATTTAGTTTTAGAGGTTATATAGTTGGGTATATACCGAAGCCAGGATGAAGGGTTAGCGCTAGATTCCTAATAGCTCCAAAAGTAGTGTTCAAAATATATATTTTACTTAATTTTTGTTAAATGATATAAATTCATCAGGGAAAAGTTAAGCAATTTAATTAATTTAATTTATAAATTCTAATATTTAAATCTTGATATTTTATGGTTCAGAATATTTTTAATAAGGCTAAGATAATTTATTTTGATTAATCAAACAATTGCAAAATTACTTTTCTTAAGCAACTATTCCAAATAAATTATGTTTATGAAATATATATTCTAGGTTTTTTGTTCAACTTATTTTAAATTTAAGTTAAATATCTTTCGCTTTCTTATGTACGTACATTTGTGATTTTATCAAGATTAATTAACAAGTTTAAAATTCAAACTTAGGTATCAGGAATATTAATATTTATATAAATATACAGCCAAGAGCAAATAAATAAATTCTTATGAATTGATTTAATATTCAAAGTCATTATTGACTAGGTAAAAGGTTCTTATAGCAACTTTTCCATTTAAATTATGTTTTTTACATAAATATATTTCCTTGGCTAGGAACTTTATGCAACTTTGTTAAATATTTATTTTTTGTACTACTGCTACTTGTGTATTTTCGAATGGGGTTATTATAATATTTAGTTATAGAAATATATTTTCTATGAACTCTTCACCTTGTTTCATGTTTTTAAAAAAACATTTTATATATTTCTGATATTATTAAATATATTCAGAACTTCTCCCTATTATTATTCTCTGTGCATTTGGACTTTAAAATGTAATTGTTGCAGACACCGTAAATTAGAGTTGGCTTTCACCCGTAATTCGATACTGCGTTGACGTGGCTGACAATGCCCAGCAATCAGAATCAGAATCAGATTCGGAATCGAAATCGGAATCCGTATCCGAATCCGAATCCGAGTCAGACCTTTGCCATTATTTACACCGTTATTGTTCGGCGTTCGGTTCGTTAGCATATTGAGAAGGGGGGGTTGGGAATCAATATGTTGACAACAAGAAGGCAATAATAATTGCCGAGGACCAAGAGCGAAGAAGGATGCGGTAATTGGTGCGGAGGCAGGAGGCAGGAGCAACAACTGACAACAGCTCTCCTCAAGATCTCATTATTTATCGATCGTTTAAATATATATATGGTATACCACATATACATATATGTATATATTTAATGGGGGAAGGACACTTAATTGCCTATGCAAATGAAGCAGCAAGGAGAGATGTGTTTCGAGACAGCCTGGGAAATGGATATGGATATGGGAACATGGCAGTAATGGAGTCCCAATCCCAGTTCTGTTCCCGGTCCTAATCCTCGGTTTTTGGAAATGTCAGAAGTGCCCGGCAATCGATAACCGCATCCCGGCAGGACAGCCGAGTCCAAGTATGCAAATCGAACCGGGGGCAGGAGGCAGGAGGCAGGATGCAGGAGGGAAACAGGGGCAGGGATACTCAGCTCTGCTCATTTTTTATTTGCACAAGCGCTTAATTGTGGAAAAAAGGGGCGAGAGTCCTGCGGCAGGAGCAGGAGCTGTAGCTGTAGCTGATGCCGATTCCGATTCAGATTCGGCTTCAGATACAGATACAGATACAGATTCCAGCTACCAGCTTCAGTTGCAGAAGGAGCAGCTGCCGAGGGCTGCCAATTAATAGATGGAAATGGATTTGCGTAAGAAATATGTGCGTTGTGGAATATTTATGCCATTTATGCCACCAGGAGCAGGGAGCAGGGAGGGAGACAGAGATGGAGGGCAGGGAACAGGCAGCAACCAGAGACAATTAGGCAATTATTTGCGCAAAGGATCAAAACCAAAACAAAAAGCCTTCCTACCCAGCTA
>JAJJHY010001290.1:2231409-2245252 GCA_021224005.1 Drosophila setifemur
GAATGAAACTCCGCAAAAATATCTTTTCATATGTTTTTTGTTTGATTATAACCATTTTAATTTCGAGTGAATTGAAGCCTGAGCCTCTGAGGGTTATCTTAATATTTGGTGATTTGTCGGCTGGCCTTCAGACCGGCTCGTTGGTCTAGGGGTATGATTTTCGCTTCGGGTGCGAGAGGTCCCGGGTTCAATTCCCGGACGAGCCCAAGTTAGTGTCTATTTTTTGCATTCGCAAATTTATTTTAACATCATTTCCAACTCCAGGCATACATAATACAAGTAATAAATACTTACCAATTGTTTGGTTTCTAAGGAATTTAAATTTTAAGTTCGCAGTTTTGCCAAATAATATTTGCAGTATTAATTACCAAGCACAGCCCAAAAGTATGCTTTACAAAAATTAAAATACCAAATTCAAGGGCGTCACCGCACTTACATGCATTTTCCAACACTCTGCCACAGCTGTCAAATGCCGTTACAAGCTTCAAGCATTTTGTTTCCGGCATTCACCAACACCAAGAAGAAGCGATCGCTTCGAAAAATTCGAGAAATTCACGGAAATTCGGGGAGTTCTCGGCATTTAATCGTTCGAAAAGTGCTAGAGCTCATCATGGACATGTTCATCAACATGTATCCCATCGACGATGAGGATCGCATCAATTATCACAACTTTGACAAGTTTTTCGTGCCCAATTTCGGGCCAAGAAGTCTGCTGTCGCAGCCGCAGTTGCAGTTTCAGTCGCTGCCTCTGCCGCTGCCTCTGCCAGCGTCTCAACTGGCGCCGTTCTCCCGATATTGGAAGGAAATTAGCTTTTCCCATGCGTATATACCCCCGATAAATGTAAACCCTGGATCAGCTGTAACCCTCGCCCCAAACAAAGAACCCCACACATACTAATCAAAGCAATCCGCTTTCCTACTTTCAGATGATGACTATGGACATTACCAAAACCGAACCCGGTCTAGTCGGGCTTTCATCCAACCAACAGCAGCAGCAGCAGCAGGCGCAACAGCAACAGCAGCAGCAGCAGCAGAACGCCGGAATGAATAGTGGCGGGCAGAACAACGGACCCAATCCCAATGGCAGCAACAACAGCAATGGGAATGGAAACAATGGCCACGGCGGCGTGGTCAATGTGGTCAACTCCGGAGGCGTTGGTGGCGTTGGCGGCGGCGGCAATGGAGGCAATGGCAACGTCCAGAGCATCGCCGCGGCGGCCAACAACAATAATAACAACAACAATGGTAGCCAACTGTGCGCGGGCTGTGGCAAGCACATCCAGGATCGGTATCTGCTCCGGGCCCTGGACATGCTCTGGCACGAGGATTGCCTGAAGTGCGGTTGCTGCGATTGCCGGCTGGGCGAAGTGGGCTCCACGCTCTACACCAAGGGCAACCTGATGCTCTGCAAAAGGGATTACTTGAGGTGGGTTTTGGGGATAATCTTGTTTATACCCTTGCATTAGGATAATAATTTTGTAATGCTTAGTTAAAGGAGGCTTCTCCTCCGTGTATTCTTGATCTGTCAGTCTGTCTGTTCTCTCTTTTGTGGAGTGTTTAGTACTGAATCTTTGCATTAACCTTTCTTTATTGTGTTCGGAATACGAGATGTTGTTAATTCCGTTTTATATGACTAACTCTAACCTTTATCTCCTGACTTCCGCCCGCAGATTGTTTGGAAACACGGGCTATTGTGCCGCCTGCAGCAAGGTGATCCCGGCCTTCGAGATGGTGATGCGAGCCCGCACCAATGTGTATCATCTGGAGTGCTTCGCCTGCCAGCAATGCAACCACAGGTGAGCAGAGGAACTAGCCTCAGTCCCAGCCCCACTCCCACTTAGCAGACCCATCGTAATCCATCATCTAAATAGAGAGCTGCTAATGCCCCTTTTCGAATTTCGCATGCATTTTTATGGGCCATTTGCACAGTGATTCGCTTGGAGGTGGCCACATAAATCCCCTTTTAATCTTCGCCCCAAAGTGGCACTTGAAGTTTTATTAGCACGACGCAAATTGCCGCCGTTTACAGGCCCAAAACACACACACAAAGGCAATAGGGGAGGCCAACGGAAAAATGTAAACTGGAGGGCAGGGGCGGGGGCGTGGGTAACCCCTTTAGTGTCATACATTTTCTATGAAAACCGCATAAATTTCACATCGAACCGAAGCGAACCCTTTTGGGTGCCATCAAGTCATCGCCGTATTCCAGAGCCCGGCCTCGCGCCTCGAATATTTTATGGGGCCAGGGCCAATTCGTGAAATGTCACTCTGGAGAGCTTTAAACTGCACTGAAGCCTACTCCTCCTCCTCCTGCCCAACATCCTTCTCCTCCTCCCTCGCATACTTTTCCTTTTGGTCAGCAATTCAGTTTGGTTTGGTTTTGTTTTCGTTTCGGGTTTCTGCATTAATAATGAGGGCGCACATATGCCTCTGACTCAGTCCACGGGTGTAGCCCATCCTCCGATAGTCGTCGATGTTGGATCAAGGGAGCCAACATTAAATATTAAAAATGCCGCCACACGGCATCGTTGGCGAAAAAATATTGAAATAAATGTTAAAACATATTGGCATATTGTGAGAATCGTCTCCTCCACCCAAAGAAGGGTGGCTGCTGCTGTTTTTTTTCTGTGAACTCTCCTCCTCTCCCCATCCTCCCCAGCGTTTGGCCTTTGTTTTCGCATTGTCGAAAATTGACTTTAAAAATGTAACATGAGGCTCTGTCCCATTCCCATTCCCACTCCCGATACTTTCTGCCAGTGCATCGAACTCGCTGGGTCGCTGGGTCTCAGATGTGTGCGTTTACTTTCTTATGGAATACTTTCTTTTTGCATCCCAATCTCGTTGGGAGTTTGAAGTTTTGGAAGTCAAGGAACTCCAGCTTGAGCAGCATTTGAAATTTAATGGAATTGAGAGCTTCATGCTTTCCAAATGATTCCTAACAATCATATTCTAGGGATAATCCCTCTTTCCAACTTTACTATACCTCATTTTAGTTGGGAATCTAAAAGTTAAAGAATTTTTGTGCTTATTTATTTGTTTTCTAATTATTTCCTTGATACAATTCACTTACGAATTTTAAGCTTTACTTTTTACCAACAGTTTCCTTTTAAAGAATATTTTCTTTTTCCCCATTTAAGTTAATTAATATAAACTAAAATAGAAATCCAATCTGCAATGCTGCAAAAGATATTCCCTATATTATATTTCTTCCTATATTCCTTAGTCCAGATTTTAGATTGATTTACCTTATATCCTTTCATTTGAGTTGGAGGAGGGCTTCAGGACCATGTTTTTTTTTTGTATAATTTTCCAAATTCAATCTGTATTTTTAGCCCCGCCCAGTGCTAATCAATTTTTCACGTAAATTAATTCAATTGCCGAAAAAATCCATTGAGGCGTGGCCGCATGGCCAGCGGCCAACTTGCAACCGCCGTTGAATTCTCTTCTTTTTTTGTTGCTGCTGCTGCTTTTTTTCTGCTTTTGGCCACATTTAAAATGCGGGCTTTCATTTGGCAAACAAAAAGAGTTTTTCCCCGTGTTTTCCTGTTGCTGTTTGGGAAATGTTGAATATGTTGCAAAATGCATTGCAGGCGCAGGCAATGCGCGATTCGGTTTCTGTTTTCGACTGACTGTGAGGTTTGCATAATTTCCTGTCGTCAGCAACCAACGACGACATTCCCATCCTCGAGGACACGCGGTCCTTGGACCAACTCAAATCTTTCGTTCAGGCGAACATTTTTTTAAAAATTTTCCTCTCCACCGTTTTTTGTTTTTTCTGTGTTTTTCTGTGTTTTTTTTTTTGTATTTTTTATTTTTGGAACTTCCTGTTGACAATTTGCTGTTGGTTGGTCGGTTGGCTGGTTTCTTCTGCTCGGTTCGGATGGCGGATGGTGGATGGGGTATATCCTGCTGCCCGGATGTGCGAATCCCCCACACCGATGGACTGACTCACTTATCAACATGTCCGTGTCCATTTCCATCGCCATGTCACAGGTGCGCTCAATGCCACACACACGAAAAATGTGCTCGCATCGGAAAGAAGAAAAAGTTTCGACTTTGTTGACTCTCGTGCTTTTTTTGCTGCTCTGTTTTGGTAGATAAACAAAGCGATTTTTTTCGACACTCCCCCCTCCCCTCTCCCGGCCACGCCCACTCGTGCTCCCTCCCTCCGCCGGCCGTCCGTCAATCGATTTGGCCACGTCGCAACTGAAACCAGCAGGCCAAAAAATGTTGACGTAAATCAAAAGCCAAAATTTCATATCCGCTGTAAGTCTGCTGTAAGCTGATTTACCCATTCCCATGCCCGGGTGATGGAGAATCCCCCTTGGAACGTACCCCATAGATGCGGCGGGGGTATGGGATCTCCCGGATATGGATGCGGGTGCAGCAGTGGGAGCAGGAGTGGGTGTGGGTGCCACATGTACTTGTCAAACTTTAAACGTTTCTTTTTTTCCGGGGTGAGGAAGAAGAGGTAGCTAAAAAAGATTGATGGCGATCCAAAGGGTATATGTGTCCTTTGCAGGGATAAATCTTGCGGATATCAACGGGCTAAATCAAGAACTTCATTGAGTATCTGTTGGGTGCCAATATCGGAATATATAAAATATTATTTGCAATTTCTAAATATTTTCAACTGTATCCTTGTATCTTTTTTTATCAACTGAGAAAATCCCAGAAAATCTGCAGGATAAATCTGTTATTTCTATCACCCTCTAAAAGCTCAACTCTCCGTTAAAAAATCTGTGTTGAATCGCTAACTCCACTGTATCTTTGTATCCTTCTATCTGTGTCTTTTTTATCTGCATCTCCACTTTTCAAGGGCATCCTTTGGCCTGTGCCGGGGATCCCTTCCGAGCTGTGCCTGTTTTTCTTCCTTTTTTTTTGGTTTGTAATGCGAGCCAGCTTCAGGTGCTGTGTGTGCTTCTGTCTGTTTGCTGTTGCCGGTGTGGGCGTGGCAGTTGCCTCCGCCCACCGCCCACCACCGCACAGGTGCTAACATAAATATTTTGACAAAGGGCTCCTGGCATCTGGTTTTCGCTGGCAGCAACTTTATTTGCAGTTGGCTGAATGCACTCGACTCCGGTGAACCAAGTGGATGGTGGATGGTAGGGAGTGCTCTTCATCCTCCCTCTCCTCGTTCCCATTCCTTCTCCCACTCCGCCAACTGTTGCTGACAGCAGCGCTTATCTGGCTTCCTCCTTGGTCCTGGTCCTGGTCCTGGTCCTTGCCCTGGTGCCGGTCCTGGTCCTGTCTGTCTCCGCTCCATCTTGGGGGGCCTTTGTTGTCAGAGACATCTCCTCCTCTGGTGCTCGGGGGTTCCTGAGTAGCAGTTACTCTGCTAACCGCTGTCAATTGTCATCTTTGTCTTTGTGCATCCATCCCGCCAGTGTTCCTGCCCTGCCTAAGCGTGTGGAAAAATTGTTTCCACTTCCTACGATTCCGTACTCATCCGTTTTCCTTGTTCTTCTTTTTTTTTTCTCTCCCCTCTATAGATTCTGTGTGGGAGACCGCTTCTACCTGTGCGAGAACAAGATTCTCTGCGAGTACGACTACGAGGAGCGGCTGGTCTTCGCCTCGATGGCCAATCACCCGATGCTGAAGCGCCATGTCTCCTCCCTGGGCCAGGGATCGCCGACCGGTGCGGCTGGGGCGCAGAATGCAGCGGGTGGCCTACTCGGCGGTGGACCCGGTTCGAATGTGAATGGCGTGGGTGTGGGCATGGTGAACGGTCCGCGCACACCCGGCGATCACAACAACAATAACAACGGACCCCAGACGCCCACCGGCGGGGGTTCGCCCTTCGCTGCAGCCGCCGCTGCAGCTGCCGCCGCCGCCCACATGAAGAACCAGCTGGGAGCGTCCAGCTAAAATAAAGCCCTGGGCATGGGCGCTGCAGGAGCTGGTCAAGGATCGCTGGTGGGAGTTGGAGCGGGCATGGGCATGGGCGTCGGCGTTGGAGTTGGCGGCGCGGGGCAGCAGTTCTACGGAGCCTCAGGCTTTGGGCTGCAGCATCCGCATTCGCATCAGCATCAGCACCACCAGAGCCAGCAGCACCAGCAGCAGCAACAGCAACAGCAACAACAACAACAACAGCAGCAACAGCAGCAGCAGCTCATGGGCTTGGGCCTGGGGGGGTCTGGAGGTGGTGGAGTTGGGTCCGCAGGAGGATCCGGAGGAGGAGCGTCCACGGGAGGAGGCGTTGGCAGCATCAGCAGCGGCTGCAAGCGCTACCAAAGAAAGTTCTACAACCGCAACTAAGAGAGAGAGAGAAGGGAAAACAAAACGGAAGGAAGGAGGGAGGGAGAGAGCGGAGCGGGAAGGAGACGGAAACGGAGACGGACCCTGATCCCGACCCCCGCCCGGACCCGGCAGAATCGATATTCAAATCTTCGTTTGCTTTGACTGAGTTCAAGTTTTATAGTTTTATAGTTTTAACGGCCTAGCTCTTAGTTAGAGTACACTAAGTGGAGGGCAGACCCCTCGTCTAGAACCTAACATTTAAGCGACAATATGTTTACTTAGTTGTATTCCCGAGTCGAGTCCAAAACCACCATTACCCACCCCCCCCTAATTTGGCTTTGACGCTTCTTGTGTTCTTCTCGTCTGGAGACGACTTGTACATATTTTCCCCGCTAAACTGTTGGTTGACTTTCTTTGGGGCGAACCACTATTTTTTTTTTTTTTGTATTTTACTATATACTCCATATAGGTATATTATTATATTTATCTATGTAATATGCGTAAATAATTTTATTTTCACGCTCGAAGCGTGCGGTGCCAAAACAAATTCAAAGCAGTGCCAAAAAGAAAAACGTTAAAAAATAAACGAGAGATGACAGATGAAAGAAGAGAGTGGAGAGTGGAGAGTGGAGAGAAGAGAGAATGGAGAGTGGAGAAGGGAGAGCGGAGAAAGGAGTGACTGGAGAGGAGGGAGAGCTCTATCGGTCATCGAGATCCCACCGATCAACTTTCGATTGTCCATAGGGTTTCTCCTCCAGCTTTCAGCCTCCCAAACTCAAAACACGATCTTAGAGGCCGCCGGAACAGGGGGAAATAAAGTAAAAACGGGACGATTGGCAAAGTGAACTTTGACGTGTAAATATTCGAAAAACAAAAAACAAGAAAAAGGAAAACATTCTTCTGCACACGACTTAAGCACATATGATTTTTGTTCTGATTCCATTTTAAGTCTGTTGGAGCAACGTTGTTGATTATTATTTAAGTTTAGTTTAGTGCGAGGCTAAAGGAACGCCACGGGCGGATAGCGACAATTCTTTCCACGGCGAACGTTGTATAGAAGTAGCGATGGGATTGGATGGGATCGGGGAAGATCCCTGGTAGAGGAGATCCAGGAGGAGCAGAAGCAGCAGCAGGAGCAGATGCAGATGCAGAAGCAGGAGCAACAGCAGGAGTAGGATGTAGGGATAGGGATAAGGATTTCTGTCTGTGCGTGTATCTGTATAATCAAGCGAACTAGTTACAATATGGGTGTATTTATTAATCCTTTTTTTTACACGAATATAAATCTAAAAAAACACTATATAAACAATATATATATGCGCAATAGCGAATAAAGATCGGATCGGGAGGAGAAACCAAAGTGAAAAGTGAAAAGTGAGATGAGAAGTCTATCTACGAGCGATACACAATACTACCTATCTATGGATTACCGAATATGTTAAATATATATATACATATATATATTATCGTAATCGTAATAATATAAAATAATCTCAGACCTAAGTAAGACGATTCACCATTCGTTTTTTTTTTTTTGTATCGTATTGTTAGGAGGATAAAGTTAAATCAAAAATAATATCTAAAAGTGTAAGATAAACCCGCTTAGACTTATACATATACGTGCATATATATATACACAAAAAAAAAAAAAAAAAACACTGGCCACACACACTACTCACTTATCGGATAAAGATCGGATATATGTCGCCGGAGTATGTATGTGTTTTTGAGCAGCAACAACAATAATAATAATTAAAATAACAATGCAAATAACAGCAAGAACAATGCAAATGAAAGAAATCAAAACTAAAGAGAAAATTACAACAAAAAAAAAAACAAAACAAAAAAAAGAAACCGCAAAAAAAGCAAACAAACAAACATTAAAAAACAAAAAAGAAACAATAAATGTAATTAACAAACATTTGAAAAAATTAACCCGCAGTTGTTGGAATTCATTTCATCGTTCATTTCACTTGGATCCTGGTCGGGATGTTGGGCAGGGGGTTCTCTCTACTTATTCCTACTCTGGCTGCACTGAGAGAAATGTTGGGAGTCTCTTTTTTTCAGATCAAGCGGACTTCAAGTCGGTTTTGGATATATTAAAATCGATATTTTAGACTTCTTTTATATTCCTCTGATTTTAGCATCAATTTATGAGTTTCTTTGGAGTTTTTGTAATTTTATATATTACTATTATTTATATATATTGTTTTTAAATAATTCAAATTCTAGTAATCAGCTTAGGTGCTAATTAAATTTTCGAAAACAAGTAGATTTAATATTAAAACGATTTAATCTAATTAAAAACTAATAGCTTCAAGTTCAACATATTTTCCAGGCAAGAGAAATGTTTTTTTTTTATTTGAATTATGGAAGTAATATATATTATATAGGTTTCCTTGGCAATCAATCTATTTAGTTTCCCATTTAGTAATTGTATTTATTTATTTATTATTTAATTTAAAAGTTGGCTAACTTTCATTGAGTTACTAATGTTTTTTGGGTTTTTTTTAAGTGTAGCAATTGCAGTTTGTCGCCTGACATTTGTTGACTCTTTCGCTTTGACGGCCATTAATCACGGCATTGTTGTGCTGTTGCCAATTTGAAATCCACATCCCAGACAGCAGCCAATCCAACTCCACAGTAACATTTACAGGCACAGTCGCATTCAGAGGCATCCATGGACGCACCAGAACGGATCGGATCGGCCTGGCAGGGTGATAATAAATGATGCTTCATATTTTTGAGCCCTCGGGGCTGCGCAATTGAAATAATAAAACGCCACCAAGCAGCTCTCCTCCTCCTACTCCCACTCCCCCTCCTCCTCCGACCAGCTACCAAAACCATCTAGCAAAACCATTCAGCCAGCGAGTGAACCACCCAACCCATCCCAGAAGGACCTTATAAACCATTGATTAATGAAACTTTAAAAGGGAACACGCGTCTTTTGTCTGCAACGACCGCAAAACTTTGCCATGGCGATACGGATACGGATCTTTTCAATATATTTGCGGCGCAAACTTCGCCTTCTTGTCTTTGGGATTTGGAATTGGGATTGGGATGTGGACGATGCGGATGCGGATTCAAGACGCCGCCGCAGGCCATAACAATAAAAGTCATTTATAGATTTCGATTTTGTGCACATGTGAGGGAGCAGGTTCCAGGAGCAGGAGCAGGAGGAGTAGCTCCCCCCCGGGGGTACCACTATAACATTATAGATTGGAGGCAGCATAGTTTCGGGCTGCTTATCAGCACTTTTGTTTCCAGGACACAGTCACAGAGGAGGGGGATGGTTGGTCCTTTGTCTTTGCTCATGTCCTGGCGGTCGGTCGGTCGGTCGGTCGGTCCGTCCGTGGTGTCATAATCAGTATCAGCGCTTATGAAAATGTCCTTTGTGCCAGCAAAATGCTTATCAGCAGCAGCTCCGCCCCCAGCTTTCCTTGTCGTCGCCATGAAAATCTATAAAAATAATGTTTCAATTTAGCATGGTCTCGTCCTGGAAGGGAAGGTTAGGCGGCAGGGGGATGATTAAATGACTGTTGTCAATCACTGGGAACGAGGAACAAGGATGAGACTGTGGAATGCCATCAGAAAATATTATGATAAGCTGAAAAGGACAAGAAATCGCTGGCATTGCGGAATGGAATATCCGAATATCCAAGTATCCGAATATCCGAGCATCTGAGTATCTGAATATCCAAATATCCGAAGCTATTAAATAATGAGCCGCCTGCTCCGGCTGCTCCGGCTGCTCCTTAATTAAACCGGTTTGCGTTAAAAACTCTTTTCATCTTTTAATTACACAAATACTCGGCATAATTTACCAGATGCTATGACAACGGAAATATGCATAAGACACAATTTGTCTAAGCTCGGTTTCCTCCTCCGCCCATCCCCCAATGGAGCCCCCTCTCGGGGTCCATTGTAATGCGACGACTCCCGTCGTTGTGACAAAGTTGTGTCAACTTCAAAGTGGAAATTCCTGGATCCACCTTGTTTGCATCTCTCCTGGATGTCCTGGATCTCTCCCATATCTCCTGTATCTGCATCTCCTCCAGTTCGAGTTGGCATAACTCGCTGCCTCTCGGATTGCTTTGTGCAAATTAGTCCTGAATGCCGCTCGACCACCGCCGATCCACTGCGGAATCCACTGCTGAAATTATATTAATAAAGGGCCTGGCCCTGGGTTGGGTTTCAGCACAAAAGTTCCAGGATGCAGGCCAGCAACCCAATTGCAACCCAAAATTAATGAGGAATTCAAGTCACTTTTGTCATGATGCAATATGAGAATTTAAATAATACAGAGAATTCTCAAATTTATTTGAATAATTTAAATAAAATATATTAATTAGAAAGGGAATGTAATTAATTATGTATTTTAACTGAAATATATTTTCCATATATTCATTTGTATTTTAGAGGGGTTCATTTATTTCATTTAATTATTTGTTAGATGTTCTTTACCACTTTTAAATTACTTACGAATTTTTGGGAACATAATTTAGTTTGTATACATATTTATTTGTTTTTTAGATAGGCTTATTTGATTATTTACTTGTTACGAAATTAAGTTTGAATAAGCTTAAATAGTTTGTTTTAATTACCTAATTTCTGGAAATCTTGGGAGTGTTATTTGAAATTAATTCATAAATATTCAAAATATGTGTTGGATTTCGTTAAAATCTGTTTTTATTTGTGGAATTTACACTTTTGAATAAGGAATATATGAATTTATTGTTATTAATTAAATCAGGATAATAATAATAATATGTTGGAGATGAAATTCAATTTGATTTTTCTGTTTGCTCATTTATTTTTGTGGATTTTTATTCATTCAATAAGAAAAAACTGTTTAATTTTGGTTTTATCTCAATAGAACTATGAAATTATGAACGATTTATTATAAATGTATTTAAAATATTTCTATTTATATAATATTTCAGAAGATATTTAAGCTGAGAAAATAAACTAAATTCATTTATGTTTTAATTTTGCATTTTGCGAATCTCTCCCAAAGCCAAACCTTATAAATAAGATAGTATTTTGCTAGTTTTGAGCTACCCGAGTTAAAGATACATTTGATATCCGTATCTGTGGGTCTCTGAAGTATACTTAAGATGTCGCCGATATGGCGAATGGAATGGTGATGGGATAGTTTTCGCATTTCGTTGACAATGCACTTGGGGCATGTCGTAAATATGTTTGCTTCCGCTGCTCCCTGTCCTGCCCCCTGTGCTGCCCCCTGTCCTGCCCCCCACTTCAAATCACGAATCCTGCCCGGGGCCAATCAAGGGCAGCCAAGGACCCCCGTACCCAGGGCTGACTCACTCCCAGCATTTGCACCCTGACCCACATGTCAAGTGGGGGTAGCTACCCCAACCCCCAATCCCCCAGCTGAAGGCGAAGGGCGAGGCGTGGGAGTGGCCAAGTGTCAAATCAGCGTCGTCGTGTCCTCAGTCTTCGTCCTTCGTCTTGAGGAGCATTGCCTTCGCGGGAGCCCAGAGAGAGAGAGAGAGAGAGATAGAGAGAGAAAGAGAGAGAGAGAGAGAGGAGCGAGAGAGCTGCGTGGCGAAGGGCAACGCCCACTTTCTGTGGCCCCCACACCACCACCAACCCCACCACCACCGCCACAGGGAAAAGGAGCTGCCAGAACCCGAACCCAAACCACCACCGAAATGTATCCAAAGGAGCGAAGGACAAGGCGCCAAGAAAAAAACAGGATTCTGTTAGCTAACAGAGCGCTGTTAGCTGACAGGAGGCGTCGCCAGGACTCAAAAAGGACTCTCCCTCGGTTTCCTTCTTTTTTTTTGTGCTGTTTTATTTAGTTCTTTCTTCTTTTTTTTTGCAAAAGTTGAGGTTGCTATCTGATGCAGACAAACTACTGCTGCATTCGGAGGAGGGTGGAGGGGAGGAGGGAGGAGGAGGGGTGGGTGGCACTTCCCGGATAGCTATTCCTCACCACAATAAGCTACCCCCTGGTGCAGCTATTTGTCTTGCTCAGTGTCACCCACACACCTGGCCCCGGAACCCAGCCAACACCCAACAACCAACACCCAACATTGCATTTCTAACCCCTCGCTAAATATTTATAACGTGCCTGGCAATGTTCATGATTTAATTAAAAACTTTTCCCTCGCATGCAGCAAAATGCACATTCGGCCGCAAAAATGGCCCAAAGGCCCTGGCTAAGGGCTAAAAGCTATAGGCCAAGGGCCAAAAGGGAAGTCGCACAAATTAGATCGTGTAAATAAGAGTGAGTTCCAGAACTATAGTACTGCATCGGGGGGCATTATTCGATAATTGCAATAATTGCACAATACCATGGAAAGCCATTTAAAAACGAATTAAAAATAGGTTTGTTTTTAAAGTTAATCAGATTTAATGATTGGGCTTTACTTTTTGTTTATTTTAATTTTTCAGGATACTTGTTTTGAGATTCAATATTTAAAAAGTTATATTTAGTTTTGCTACTTTTTCTAGATTTGTTAAAGCCTTCGAAAATTGTATATGAACTTCGTAACTCTTTCTAATTATTTTAGAAGCTTACAATAATTTTAGATCTTCAACATATTTTAGTTTTAATATTTCCCTATTTAATTTCTTTTGATTTTCGAATTTTACAAATTGTATAATTTATTTATAAATATTTGAGCTGTGAAATAAATAAAGTGGTTCTATTTAATGAATATGTAGCAACATTTTTGGGTTGTATTTAGGAAAACCTTGAATTTTATATTATTCAAGGCATACTTATCAGCTCACTCCAGTTTTTCTTTCAATTAAATTTATTTAAGGATCTTAGAAAACTAATATAATTGTTTATATATATATAATCTCATCAAAAAATTAAATATTGTTGATGCCTTGAATGGTGTTTCTTTTTAATAGGAAAAAGAGAGTAGAGTAAAGATAAATAAAGTTTCAATTAATTTATTTTATTTTCTAATGAAAAATACAACAAATTTGAGTAGTACATAATATGATATTTAATATAACTTATTATTATTTTTTTTTGTAGAACATATGTACATAATTTCTCTTAATTTCACTTACTACCAAAAAGGTTCAAACCCAATTTGATTGACTACTCTTGCGTAGCATTCACATTTATTCACTTGTAATCCCCGGAAAACCCCCACAAAAATCGTATTCCTCCCAGAAATCCATGGTAGAACTAAAATCCGAGCACACACGCGCCCGAAGCCCGCATAAATGGGCAATTAATGATCTTTAAATGATGAATATGTGCCATGGCCGTGGGATTAGCCGGCAGTGTGCTGGATCTTAATTGTGGCTCACTCAATTCCCGATTTCCGTGTAGTTTGGGGATAGTTTCAGTTTCAGCTTGGCTTGGGTTTAATTTATACTTCTATTTCGGGGGATCCAAGGATGAGGGGGAGGAGGAGAAGGATGAGCAAGCCAGGCAATTTGTATGCAGGAGCCATAAATTAGCTAGGCCCAAGGACAGCCAGTCAGGCAGGATACCGACAAGGATACAGACGCTTCACGTGCGCCACTCATTTGTTTCGCGTCCAATCCCCCTTTGCCCCCCCCTGCCCCCCGCCCCTGCCTTCGTCCCGGGAAACTTTTTAATCTCCAGCGA
>JAJJHY010001290.1:2258369-2272782 GCA_021224005.1 Drosophila setifemur
AGTAACTCAATTAAAGACAGGAACAAGGACGAAGGATAAGGAGGCCTCAGGACCTGCAATTGTGTTTTTCCTGCCTATTTTGGTAATTGCATTCAATTTGGCTGGCATTCGTCATTGCGAAGTCAGCTCGTTGACTGTTTAACTTGTTAATTCCGTTGTTGTTCTTGGCAGGATTGGCAGGATGGGCCGGGACTGGGCCAGGACTTCCTCAAGGCCTCAGACTTAATGAGTGGGTAAACAGAGTTCCGTGGATTTTTCGGCAACTCAACGGCTACAAAAAAAAAAAAAAAAACAATGGAGCAGCGGAAAATCCTTTGTCTCGCCAGGCTCCTCCCAGTTCATTTATAATTAAGTTGTCTAATTCATTTCGTCCTTTGTTTATATTTTCGTCTTCGGTTTCTTTTTAGCTGTGTTTTTTTGTTGTTGTTGTTGTTGGCTGTTTTTGTTTTTGTCTTGGCACTTGTTTTGGAGGCTTTGTTTTTGCTTTGATTACCACAAAATCCACTCGCGAGCACAAACAGAAAAACAAACGATTTTTAATGATTCTTATGGCATTCGAGTGGCTTTTCATGCGCACTTCAGCCTCGCCAGGACCTCGACGGGACTCGACTCGACGACTCCCCTGGGGAGGGGTGGAGACTCCTTCCTCCACCTTCTCCTCCACTCCATCCGCCTCCAAACTGCCTTCAGGAAACGGAAATGGAATCGGCAACGCCATCAACTTAATTTTATTCATGCGCACATTTCCCCAAGTCAAAAGAATTTCCCAGCCGAGATAAAACAAAAGAATAAGCCATATTTATGGTGGGCTCTCAGGATCAGGTTGAGATTCAGATTCAGGTTGAGGTCCAGGATCAGGTGTGAGGCAGCTGCCTCCCACAAAGTTCAAAACAATCGGGGATTGTGGAAATACAAAATGTATTCGATATCTAAATGGGATACTAATGAGCTAAATGTACCATAATCAGGGATTATTATTCTGTATCTTTTATATCTTGAATATATATTATTTAATAGGATTTTCAGAATTAAAATCACTGAAATGTAGCTATAGTTTTTGTTATTTTTACTTATATATTTCAAATGAATACTGCATTTTTTATATATTTGATAATAATATATAATAAAGTACGAACAAAATTTAATACGATTCTAACTACTAAAATACATGTTAGCTATAATTGGTAATTATAATAACATATATATATTTTAAATAAATATTACAATTTTAGTATTCTTCTGTATTTTTTGTATGTAACATATATTATTGTATATAATAGAGTACTTAAAAAATTAAATTCCAATACAATTTCAATATTAAATTTATGTAGCTATACTGTACTGAAATACTTGATAGTTAAAATTATTCCTATTTATTTTAAATCTGTATGATTTGTTAATTAAATTTTACAATATGATTATTATTCTGTATTTTATATATTTTTGAAAACATTATTGTATTATATATAATAAAGTACGAACGAAAGTGAATACCAATCCAATTACCTAAATACATTATAGCTATAATTGTTAATTGTACCTATTTATTTTATCAATATTATTTTAATAAACTATCACAATTTTAGTATTATTCTGTTATATTTTCTATATATTATACAAATAAATGAATAATTAATACAATTTTAATAAGATTTCTGAAATCCAATTACTGAAATATATGATAGCTATAAATAACAAAAATATTTTTAACCAATTTTATTTATTATATATAAAATATATATATATATTCCACAAAAAGAAGAGTAACTAAATTACTTTAAAATTAAAATCAAATTAAATATTTAATACCATAAAGAGGACATATTTATATCTTTTTTAATATCAACCAACTGCTCTTTGCAAATACTGGTAAACTCTAAATAAATATTAGTTATACCTAAAATAAATTCACCTGCAGTTAAAAAAAAAAGCTTAATCAAATTAAGCACTCGCAACATTGATTTAACAAATACATATATATTCCATTGTGAATGTGTCGCCTAATTTGCCATTAGCGGCTATAAAGGCGAATTATGAGGACTAAATCTCTCTTCTGCCATGCCATTGCCTTTGCCTTGGAGCACTCCCAGTTGGTCGCCTTTATCGCCGAATCCCCTCCAGCACCAGCTCCAGCACCGGCACCAATCCAGTCCCTTCTAATTCGCTTAATATGGCCAAATGGCACGAGGTGGCCCCACGTGGATGCGTGGCCGTGTCGAACTGGATTTTCTTTTCCTGCGCCGGCATTATCCTTCGGGCTCATAATAGCTTTTCATTATTGTTATTATGCCGCTCCACTCGTAAAAATCTCCGTTACAACATTAACAAATGCATAAACAAAGTGAGGGAAAACGGGGATAGGGAGGGGGAGGAGGGGGAGAGGAGGAGGAGGACCTGGAGTACTGGAGGACACGATGGCGAAATATTCAAATGAAGTCGCGCGATAAGCCGCTCCAAATCTGCGAGCAAACAAAAAAAAAGCAACACCCGGCCAAGAAAACAACAAAAAAAAAACCCAAGAAACCGAAAAAAACAGCAACTCGTCCTGGCTGAGGAATTTCCTCGAGAAGTGCGTGTCCTTTTCCGTTTTCCGCGCCCCCCCAGGCGACTCCTTTGTAATGGGGTGTGATTTGTTCACTTTTCCCTTCGGCCGCGCAAAAATATTTTCCTTTTCGCCGCCATCTGCGAGGAGGAGGATTCTCTCTGCCCAACTAAGCCATAAAATTCCATTTTACAAACTGTGAATCCTTCTTGATCACTTTAAGTGGTTCGAGGCGGAGTCGGAGAGAGCGGAGGGGGGGGGAAGGACTTTCTTTTCCTCCCCTCCAACCCGCTGACGGCAATCATTGCAAGATACTTAAGCGGATTTGCATCTTTGTTTGCCGTCCCCTTTCTTTTTTTGTCCAGGAGGAGGAAGGAGGTGGAGCGTGGTGGTTCTCCCCTTTTTCCTGTTCCTACTCTTGTTTGTTGTCATTGTCGCGGAATTTTTTGGTTTTCCCCCGTTGCCTGGTCTGGAACGTCTTCATCAAATCGGACAAAGCCGGAAGAAAGGAGTCCTGTCCCGGGTTTGGAGTTCCGAGTCCTGTGCCTGTCATTTTTATGCGAGTTCTTCAAAACTTTTTTGCCCCAACCTAAAACTCAAGTGGCTCAAATGGCGTTTACTTAACGTTCTGTCATCTCTTCCTTCTCCATTCTGTTTGGACCAGGATGCGGACAGAGCTCGTTATTAGGTTAAGTGCCTTGTCCTGGTCTCTGTCTTAGGGGGAGAGTCCTGTAGTCCTGTAGTCCCGTGCCTTTTGTTGTTGTCCCTCTGATGCAGTCGAACTCAATCAGAGGGAAGCTGGAGATGGAGATGGAGCTGGAGGAGGTAGGAGATCTTTCCTTTGGCGGAGAAAAGCCACTAATCATCAAATGACCCCCCTGGATTTTCGGAGGATGCTCCTCCACCGCGATTTATCCTACCCACCACATTAGCCTAATGGTTTTCGTAGCTACGCAGCACATTTCATAATTCCCGCGCCATGATTAAGCCCCGCCAAAAAAAAAAAAAAGGAGTGGAGTCCTGCTCCTCCTCCTCCTCCGAGCCTTGGAGAAACTTTTTGCTACTGCAGTGGCAGAGTGGCTCCCAAGATGGCGTCCGCATAATTAAGTGGCTCCGAAACTCCGGCGTGGAAGTGTGAACTTTTGTTCAGCCCGCCAGCTGGGAGCAGTTCATAAAAAAAAAGAAATGTGGCACGGAGGGGAGGTGCATCTCCTCCCAGGCACATCCTTGCCAATCCCCCTTCCCCCCCCCGGACCTTATCTGGGTGCATTCGAAATCGAAACTAATGAAGTGAAAACGGCACTAAAATGTCTTAATATGTTTTCTCCGAGCAACAACAAACGAAACAGGCGCAGGACAAAAGGATAAAGGATAAAGGGGGGGTGGCGAATCAACCTGCAAAATGGCTGAGCGAGGCTAGGACAACAGGCTGGCAGGCACACATAATATCCTTGTTGATTTCTTTTCAGGCGATTTACTGCCTACACACATGCTGCCCCCCGCTCCAGCTCCAGATCCTGCCCCCGCTCCTGCTCCTGCTCCAGCTTTGTGCTTGTGCGTTGCTTATCTCCGGCTGGGAATCAGCAACAGGAGCAGGAGTAGCGGGAGGAGGACCTGGAGCAGACCCATCCTAGATCGATAAATTTTCCATTAAAGTTATTTTTAAATGCCGCAGCAGGGAAGGAAGGGGAGGAGGAGGAGGACCGGGACGGGGGATGAACGTGTGCCAGGCTGTGCCAGGATAATGCACTCGTTATGCCCGATAAAGTTATAAACTCGTGTGTGTGTTCCAAGGGGGGGCAGGGAATTGATTTAGTGCCTGCCAAATTAAAACACATGCAAAGGACCTTCAGGGCTGCCAACTGCCAACTGGCGAGTGTCCATCCCTGGCTGGAGCAAGAGCATCAGCAACCAGCAAGGACATCCGCAAAATCCCAAAAACACACACCTATCGAGTTGCGGTTGCGGAGGCTGGCGAATTCCTTTGGCCAAGGAGATTGGAGCCGGTTCGAGTTATCTGATTGAGTGTGAACAGAGGAGTCCCCTCAGCCAATCCAACCGAATCCTTACATTCCTCCGCCGGCAGGATGAGCTTGTATTTTGTGTGTGCTCTGTGATGATCTAAAACGGAAATCCTGTGGGCAGATAACTGTCATGCATTAAGGCCGGGCTCCTGGCTTCCATTTTTCGGTGGGGGGGGGGGGGTTCCATTTTGCCAACCAACCCTCGGAGTGTCCTTGTTTTTTTTTTTTGTTTTTGGTTGGTTATTGAATTAGCCCAATAAACCAGAAAAACAGGACAACGCACACACACATGAGGCGTCAAAATAACAGAGTCCTTGTTTTGGATGGAGATTTCAGCACTCGCATTTCACAGGAGCAACTCATTAGGAACAGGACCGGGACCAGCACCAGTACCAGCACCAGGAGGGTGCTAATAGCTCTCCTTCCCCCCACCGAATTCCGCATAATTGGAGGCGGTTTTGTCATTCGCCCGCCAATTTTCCCCTCCTCCTCCTCCACCTGGGCGCCCGAAATTCTGTTTTGCCAGATCAAAGCCAAAGCATCCAGCTACTAGGGTTTCCTGTGTTTGGGTGTGGGAAAAAGAGCATCCTTCAGCTGGGATTCGCATAATTACATGGCGGAACCAATGGCAGAGGAGGTCTCCACTTTTTGTGGAAGCCCCAAAAGACAAAAAATATATGTTGGCTTTCAATTAGGGATTGCGATTCACTCAAGATGAACGGAAAACAACAACAAATGGGAGTCCCTTGAGTCACTTCGGCAACAAGTGGACAGCGAGGCGAGAAGGTCCTGCAGGACATCCGTGCGTTGCGGAAGCAATTTTTATTTCGCCAGACAATTTGCTTATTTTGTGATTTCCGCCACGATTCACTCGCTCCTGGTTTTTGGGGAAATATTTCCGGCCTGCTCCTTTCTGTTCTTTCCTTTCCGGCTCCTCGAATCCTTGGGGCGCACTTAGTGGCGTCCCCTCACTCCCTAAAAATTAACATTGAAATAATGCGGAAATGGAAATTATCGGGTTTGGGTTTGGGTTTGGGTACTCCCCGCTACCTATGAAAAATTCTGGCCAGGATTCCGGTGAAAAAGCCTCGAATTCATGGGTAATAATAGCTTGCATATGAAATGGGAATGCAAATGTCAACTGCAAGGACCCTCGATTCCCGTCGGAATATCTGGCCATCTGGAGAGGGAGTGTCCTCATAAATTCCCAATAGCCAAATGCCGTTTAATGGTCCTCGGAAATATGGAGATGGGAAAGGGTGACCAGTTCCTAGTTCCGAGGGTTCCTAGGGGTAATCATGAATACCCAACTCATCCTGAATAAAATTCCATCTCCTCCTCCCAAGGAATTAAATGTGATATTTTATATCCCAGTACTATATTTTTTTTTGAGTGTATCCCATGATTCCTATGAGGGTATCCCAATTGTCGATGTGACACTCGTTCCTTGGCGCCCTTTTTTGTTTACGACGGCGGCGGCTACTTTTATTGCCTCCCGGCCTGTTCCTCCTCCTCCTTCTCTCGCTGACTCCTCCTCGGACAGATTTCCCTCTGCCCCCCAGGTTGACCACTGTCACACATGGCCGGAAATCGCCAGCGACACTGCATGTGGCCAAACATTTGCATAAACTGCCAGCCAAGAGAAGCCACCTCCTCCTGCCCCATCCTCGCCGGGGTACTATCCCTATCCCTATCCCTAGCCCATATGGAGCCGGGGATTGCCCATGGCGGAGGACCATGGCCCAGACCTCGGATGCGATGCGATTTTCGATTTTGCGACTCTTCGATTTTTGCGATTTTTCCCACTGATTTTGGCCATTTTTCAGTGTCCGCCGCTGGGTTTTCGTCCTGTTTTTCATACGTTCTTTTTTTGTTGTTGTCCACGAATCCTGCTCCCTTTTTGTTGGCTTTTTGTTGGCTTTTTGTTGGCTGGGCATGTTGTTTATGTGTTTATAGATTAATCGCTTTTTGGTTAAATGACTTCGATAGCGCAATGGGGGTTTTCCTCTTGCAACAAAAAATCTGGCTAAAAACGGGGAAAATGGGAGTAACGAAATTTTTGCAAATTGTTACAGAATCTTTAGTACACAGAAAAAAAAAATAGTTCACATTTCGGGATTCTATATTGACTAATAATATTTTGTATTAAATTCAATTTTATTATGTTATAAAATATAATAGAGCATTGCCTAGTGAATTTATTTATTTATATTTTTAATTATGGCTCTCTGTATTTCAATTTGATAAAAATTATAATTTATTTTATTTTAATCAATATGAGCAAAATTACAATAATTTAGCAGAATGAATAAATTTGTGTGTTTATTTATTTATGACGGTTTTGATTGAAAAGAACACTATATTCTATTAAATATATGATTATACTCTTAGAAAAGTATAATAATATGTAGTTTGGCTAGCCAGTAAATTGATTTATTTATATATCATTATACCCTTGCAGAGGGTATTATAATTTTGACCAGAAGTTTGCAACGCAGTGAAGGAGACATTTCCGACCCTATAAAGTATGTATATTCTTGATCAGCATCACCAGCCGAGTCGATCTAGCCATGTCCGTCTGTCCGTCTGTCCGTCTGTCTGTCCGTCTGTCTGTCCGTCTGTCGGTTGCTATGTAAACTAGTCCCTCAGTTTTAAAGCTATCAGGCTGAAACTTGGCACCGACCCTTCAATCTGTTGCAGTTAGTATATAAGTCGGAACGGCCGGAATCAGAACACTACATCACATAGCTGCCATAGGAACGATTGGGAAAAAGTGCCAAAATTTCCCCATTTTTTAAGATAATTTATTTATTTCTTGGAAAACTCTATTCAATAGCAATTTTAACATATCCTAAAAGTTTCATTAAAATCTGACTACTATATCCTATAGCTTCCATAGGAACTATGGGAAAAAATGGGTCATTAAGCATAACTCTGGTGTTTTTCAAGACAATTAATCTATTCTTGATAAAAACAGTTTTCATAGACAGAAAAGCCTTTTTAGATATTTAAAAACCCAAAAATCGGATTACTATATCCTATAGCTGCCATACAAACGATTGAACGGTTTAAAAGCAACTAGCCTGCAAGGGTATTCTAAGCTTCGGGTACCGAAGCTAGCCTTCCTTTCTTGTTTTTATTATGATTTGGAAATATTTTTAAATATAGTTGTATTACATTCGATTTTATTCTATTATAACCAACATAATAAAGTCTATTAATATTACAAAATAAACATAATGCTTGCAGAGTGAATAAAACATTTTATTATATTATATACAATATTATTCTGTCATAAAATACAATAACTAAATATATTTTGTATTATTTTATGTTGCACTCGTATTTTCACTTATCAAAAACAATATAATATTATACCTGATAGAATGCTTTAATTAATTTATATATATATTTCTTTAATATATCATTTGTTTATTTAATATTTTAGATATCCAGCAAACTTCGAATCCCTTCACACATTGCGATAATGACTTGGCCAATAAGCTGGGCACTAATTTGGGCCAGTTGGTTATGGCTCAATGGGCTCAGCCAGCTCATCTAGCTCATAGCCAGCTCATAGCCAGCTCATCTAGGACATCGAAAACAAATCCCGTCCGAGGACAACCCCAATTATTTGCGGCTGTGCCGAGACAATAAAAAATTAATCACAACTCAAGTTCATTACGGGGGCCCGGGTCTGCCTCTCCAGCTAATGTGCTAATGTGTAATTTCGAAAGGTGCTTACGTTGTCAAGTAGTGTGAAGATGGAGCCGGATCTCTCCTCGGACCCATTGCCCCCCCCCATCCTTATACCCGGGACATTCCATTCAGGCCAATTGCCCGTTTGCCCGCTTGAATCCCCCATGAATCTCAAGGAGCAAAACAAGGGACAAACCTACGAAGGGGACAGCATATGGCCGGGATCGCAGCAACCTTGGGTGGCAGCATCCTTCGGCAGCATCCTTGGGCAGCATCCTTGAACAGCAACCTCCCGCTGGGAGCGCGGAGGAAGGAACTGCAATTAATTCCCCAGCTTAGAATGAAATCTAATTGCTCGTTAGCGCACAGCCAGGAGCCAGGAGCCAGGATCCCTGGATGTCCTTTTTGTTTTTATATTTCGTTAACTGCTGATTACAGCAGTTGTTCTCCATCGGCCGCTCAAATGCCCAGTTGTTGCTTCTTCTCGGTTCTCGGTTCTCGGTTGGTTGTTTCCCAGATATTTATCTCTCGGATAACTTTTATTTTCTTAATTTTTTGCCATCTAACATTGCCCGAGGCCAAGGCGCGCGAGGAGTCCCGAAATGTTACCCCGCTGGTTCATAAAAAGAAATTAACGTCTCCCCCAACCCAGAACCAAGCCCAAATCCAAACCCAAACCCAGAGCAGCCATTGACCTGGGGCTGTGAATCGTTTAATGAGCTTGTAACCTAGCAGATACATTTTCCCCATCTTCAGCCTGTTCCTTATTTTTGTTTTTCCAACTGCTGCTGATGCAGCGCTTTAGTTTTTCTCGCCTCGGGTTGAGTTTTCCCATTTTCTGTTTCCGTTGCGTCATGCTATTGTTATAATGACATATTATCCTCCATCCCACTATTCACATATATATATATAGTATATATATCTATCAAGTGGGTTTTATTTATTTGGTTTGGAACTTTCACAATTGCGAGTTCGGCTTGTTTTCAAATTAATTGACTTGTTTTCCCCATTTTTGGCGAGCTTAAATATTTAACTTTGGCCTTTTGTGCGAGTCGCCTGCGAGTGGGCAGATCCTTTGACCGCTTAGTTGGCCACTTGGGAGTCCTCGCACACACACACATCCTTTCTGGCTTTTCCACCTGCCCGGGAGGAGGGCAAAAGTTTTGGCATGTCGGTATTTATGGCTCATGTGGCGCAGTTGCATAAATCACTGACAATGTAAACACACAATCCCCAACCCCCCCCCAACCCCGCATCTCGTAGATACATTTATTTATTTCACTTCCACAGTTGGGGAGTGCAAGTTGGAGTGTGTGTGTGTGTGTGTGTGTGTGCCAGGCGGGTTAAATGGCCGAAAAGTGTTGACCACAATTAATGTTATGAGATAAGTTTGTGGAAGCCCACGGCCGAGTGGTTGCCGAATGTTAATAAAATCCAAGATAGACATTCCCTCACCTGGACCACCTTCCTCCTTGACTTTTTAGCGGAAATTGGGTATCGTTTACATGGTCCTTTTGTTGTGAGTCCAGGGGTCCTTTATCGTCGCAGCCATTAGGGTTCTCCACCTCCAACTCCTCCTCCTCCTCCTCCTGGGATGGCCATTTTAAACCGGAAGTTGCCCGCTTTTCAATTTTTTTCTTCATTTTCTCTCTTCCGAAAAAGGTACGAAAATAAAGAACAACCTCACTTTAACGAACTGCAGTCCAGGAGATGGAGTGCGAGTGAATGTATCTCCATCTGCCAGGCATCCATACCCCGCTCCTCCATCCGAATGTGTGACTAATATCCTTCTGGCATGCCAAACGCATCCGAACACGCAATTGTATCGCAATATGGAGGCAGACATTAGGCTAAAAACTCACAGATAAACAAACGCTCATTAGAGGACGCAACTAAATGTGGCCATGAATATGGCTGATGGGATTGGGATTGGGATTGGGAGTGGGAACCGGAATAATTGAGCCATATGAAAAGAGCTCCCTTGGGGAGGGAAGGAAAGTTTGCCATTCTGTTTGCCTTTGCCTTGGCCCGAAGATAAAGTTAAGTTGAGTAACGGTAAAGGTAACGGTAAAGGTAAGGTAACGATCCAACTACTGGTTCTGGAAATGAATGTTTAAGCTTCACGCAAAGAGCAAAAGCTGCTAAAGTTTCCAAGAAGGCAGACAAACATTTGATTTAATTATGAGTGGCATTTATGGCTGAAAGCAGCAGCAGAAGCAGCAGCACCAGCACCAGATACAGATACGCCAGCAGGAACAGATATCAGGTGGCACTCACATATGGCATTAGTTGGGAAATGGAGGTGGGAGGTGGATCAGGAGTTGGAGTGGGAGCTGGGATACCCCGAGAGCCAAGGTGTTAGTCTGTTGATAATGTAAACGAAGAACCACGAAATTAAAGTTAAACATTAACAACAAATGGGGAATGCCCTTTCGTTGATGGTTAAGACAGTTTGAGATACAAATGAATCTGTTATGGGATGTATCTTAGTTTGTTGTATGTTAAGTAACAAGGATTTTTCTTTGATTATAGTTAAGAGATTAGGATAAAAAACAAATCTGTTATGGAGTTTAAATTACTTTGTTGTATAATTAGTACAAATAATTGCTTATGTTTATAATTAATAGATGGAGATATAAAACAAATCTGTTATTAGATTTACTTTACTTTGTTATATATATTTAGTAAAAAGTACGTATTATGTTGTATCTTTTACTGTAACTAATTCTTAATCGTATTTTCCAATTTTAAATCTGTCTGAATTATTATTTTTATTAAAATAAACTATTTATTTTTAAGGAAACAAACTTAATATTTTTAATGGAAGAAATATCTGTAACCCATTTGATTTGAATTCCCTTTTCAATAATCCCATTCCCTCCTGTAGTTGAGATACCCGTCGAAGGGTGGCTCCATGTTTTTGATGTATCTAGTAGTTTCCATATCCGTAATAGTAACCGTCACCGTATCCGTATATGTATCTGTATCTGGTGGCAGATTCGTGCTTTTGTGACTGCTTGTCAAACTGACACTGACAGCTTGCCTAAGTGGCAACTTAATTTCTTAATTGTCAACTCAAAACTTTTATCGGGCGGGCACCTGCCTGTAACTTACTTGCCACATGCCACTTGCGGGGGGCAAGGAAACTATCTTGCGGCTTGGCTTTGAGTGAGTCGACCTGGGATAGTGGAAAGTCGAGTTCATTTCCACCTATCTGACAGATAAGACAGAGTGCAAAACTTAGAACTCACAGAGCTGACAAAGTGACACGCGATGTGGCAAGGTGCCGGGGCAGGGGCAAGGGAAATCCAAAGGCAAAGGGAAAAAGGAAGAAAAAGTTCCCAACTGAATAATTGAGGGGCCAGTGCTCTTTGGAGCTGAATGGACATGGCCCATGTTCCCATGTTAATGCCTGTATAATTTAACGCCACTTTAAATTTTAATTGTCCAAATGAAAATGTCGCTACTAAGCTGGCTGCCTCGCTGGCTGCCTTGTCATTTCCATAAAAGTTTTCCACCAGCTTTGGCCCGATTTGACGCACCGAGGAGTTTTCCACGTTTTAATTGCAACCCCTCCATTTTCCTCAGAGTTGCTGCCAACAATTTGTTACAAATAATTATCATAACCTGATTAACATGAGCAGCTCTTTGGGGGGGTTGGAAGTAGTCGGGATCTGGGAGGTGGAGCTGGGGTGGAGCTGGAGTGGTGAACCAGGGACAAGGGGTTGTCTTTCTGCTTTTCCCGGCTGCTCGTCTTAATTTCGAAAAGTTTTAAAATGCCGTCGCCGTCGCTGTTGTCTCTTATTTTTTATGCATGCTGGGAACAATCTCAGGCGACACACATGCAGGACCTCCTCCTGGTCCTGGTCTTGGTCCACCTCCTCCTCCTGCTCCTCCCCCTCCTCCTGCTCCTGGCGTGTCCTGTTCCTTCCATCTTAATTATGCCAAGTGCTCGCCATAATCATCAGCAGCCGGGCTGATGTTGTCGCGTTTTGTAATTCGGCGGTAGACGCGGCTGCATAATTAGAATTGTAAAAATTACGACAGAATATTTAACATTTAAGCACTCGGAGATGGGGTTTTTGCATAGGACAACCGCCGAGCTGAACTTTAACCCGCACTGAAAACAATTTTATATTATAACTCTATAAGCCCAGGATGCAGTACAGATCGCCTATCAAATTAACTCCGTTTAATTTCTACTCATAAGTTGTTTAGGTGAATGTTTAAAAATTATATATAAATATAAGTACACACAAAAATTCGAACATATTTGTATTTTATTGCTTATAACTTTCTTCTGAATCGGTACCAATTTAATTAAATTAATATTAATATAATATGGAAAACTATTGACTTTGGGTTTTTAGGCCAAAAGTTTTATAGAAATTATTTAACCAATTCAATATTCATAGAATTGGTATTTTATTCAAAGAAATATTATTCCTCATTTAAAACATTAATTATTTATATATTTATTTGCAATATATACTATTTACTATGTATATCAAGAAATATTATAGAAATCCTACACTCCATTTATTATTTGATATATATAAATATATTTAAACTAAATACACGAAATAAAATGAAAAGCGGAAAAATATGAATCTCTGTCTTTCTGTTTTTAATTCTTTATTAAATTTCATATCCACCAAGTTTGTATATTATTCTATTCTACAAAAATAATATTCAAATATTTATAAAACATTCAATTAATATTAATACGTATTAAAATTAAACAAAATATATAAGAGGAATCCCATTTTTCTACTCTTCTATCGGGAATTTCCTTGTAAAATATGCAAAACTCATCGTAATTTCTTCCATTTTTTTTTTCTATATATACTTTGAATAACTCCAAAACTGAATAATCAATAAGATATAATTTTTTCTTGAGTAAGCCAAAGGTGAGTCATGGTATAAGTGATGCATATTCCGATCCTTAAAGCTTCCCAAAAACTTCGACTGGCAATTGGATCATTGTCTGCCTTGGCTGGAGTTAATTGCCTGACCTCGTCCTCGTCCTCGTCTTGGCAGCCATTGATGGCTTCCTTTTGGCTCCGACTTCCTCTTGGTTTATCAATAACCATAATGTAGCGGGGGCCCAAAGTGATGGGCACATTTCTGGAGCTTCTTCCTCTAACGAGCGCGTAAACGGCGCGTGCAATTTCCCAAAGCCATTAAAAAGCGAACTAGATACTTAGATACTCAGATACGGGGATACAGGAATACAAGGATACGAGGGATGGGGATGGGTAACAAAAAATTGGCAAGACTTGGCAGGAACATGGCAGATGGGAGATGGAGGCGTGAAATTAAATCGAACAACTTCTGACAGCTAATCGGGAATCTGGAGACTGAAAACTGAAAACTGGAATCGCGACTGGCGGCGGCTGGCGAGGATGCTGATCTCTTACAGGCATTAAATTTTAATGGCGCACTCAAAAAGTCTGCCACCAGCAGGGGGGCGAGGACATGCCCAGGGTTTGGGATAACTAATGAAGCCAGCTGGAGGAGGAAGGATCTGGATCTGGAGGATGTGGAGGTGGTTGCCAAAACCGCAGATGCAAATCAGAGCAAACCGAAAAAGAGCAAAGATTGTGGAACTGGGGGATTGTGTCCCGTTTTGTTGTTGTTGTTGGTCGTCTGCCTTCGCCTTCGGATCGAACCCATGTCCAAACTAATCCGCTCTTAATTAAAGATTGCCACCACCGAAGTTTTACCCCTCCTCCCCGGACTCACTCCCGCCCAGACTTCGAGTGGAAAATGTACTTACAATTTTCCATATTAAGTCGTTGCAAAATGGAAAGGCCGAAAGGATGAAGTGGGTCCTGGCCAGCCGGCGCTTAACCTCAAGGAATAAATCTTTGACAAAGCTGCGCCGCAAACTTGTTTGTCCAAGCCGTTGCAGTGGCCAAAGGAGCCACTGAGCGAAGGTGTTGTTATAATGTCTGGCCTGGTCTGCAGGGGGAGGATGTGGAGGAGGAGGAGCAGGCACAGGAGGAGGATGTGGAGCAGGATGCAGAGGCGGAAGCTGCTGGGCACGTGATAAGATCATAATCCCATTTATGTCTCTACTTGGCAGAGCAAACTTTTCTCCCGACTTCTGAGTGGGGTAACCCAAAAAGGGTTGAGGGGGAGGAGG